>MCJB01014391.1:54942-99824 GCA_002018475.1 Nicotiana obtusifolia | reverse complement strand
TTTTGGGAGAATAATAAATGGGTTTGATAAAGGGAATCAAATGAACTATGCTAGCATTTTGAGTTGTTGACTTATGATAAACAATGGGATAGGGAAAATATTGCTAAACTAGTTGCGGTAGAGGGTTTACCTTATAGTTTTTCTTTTTCTACTGGTTTTGTTCATTATATTCAAGCTACATATAATCCTTCTTTTAAAGGTTTTCCAAGAACTACTGTTAAAAATGATATTATTAAATTTAAGAACGAATATAGAGATTATTTGCGATATTTATTTGATAACTTTGACACTAGAGTATGCCTTACTACGGATATGGGTCGTTCTACGAATAACTGTGATTATATTACAGTTACTATTCATTGGATAGATCCTGATTGGGTCTTTCAAAAACGTATTATTGCTTATAAAGTTGTTGATGAACCACACACGGGTAATTATATTTCCAAAACAGTTTCATTAATTTGTCGTGCATATTGTTTAACTAACAAAGTTTTTAGTATTACAGTAGATAATGCTACAAACAACACAGAAGCACTTAGGAACTTGTGAACTATTTTAAACCCCCTTTTGAGGAATTTTTTCATGTTAGATGTGCATGTCATATTTACAATTTAGTAGTAAAAGATGGTCTTGACTTGTTTAACCACATTATTGAAAAGGTTAAAGTAGCTATTGCTTTTATATTTAGAAATAAAAATCAAGAAAGAAAAAGAGAATGGAAAAGAAAATGTATAGAATTAGGAATGCAGATTAGGAGAGTCCCAAAAGAAGTTTGTACTAGGTGGAACACTTTATATGAAACATTAACTGTTGCTTATGAATATAGAGAGCCTATTACTCAAATGTATAATAAATATTTTATGGAACTTTATCACCTTAAAGAGGACAATTGGAACCTTGTCCAACATCTCCTTCAGTTTTTACAAAGATTCTATCATGCTACTTCAGAATTTTCCGGACAATATTATCCAACTACTCCTACCATGTTATATTATATAACTAGAATATCTGAATTATTGAAATTATATAGGCAATAAGAAGAATATAAAATGGCTGTAGAGGCTATGATTGAAAAATTTTAAAAATATTTTTTCCCAATTCCCCAACTTTTTTACATTGCTTCTGTGTTGCATCCTGCATTTAAACTTAAGTTAACCGAACGACTTCTTTGGGAAATATATGCAAATTTAGATATTACACCTGTTGAAATTGCAACTAATAACTATCCTAGTGTAGAACATGCTTGTGCTAAAATTTTTACAGATACTGTGGCAGTTTTCGCAAAGTATAGAGCTTGGGCAGACACTGCTACACCAACTGCACCAATACTGTCAACCGGTGAAAGTTCTTCTTCTCAAATAGGCAAAAGGCATGCGGGGATGAGCATTTTGGAGGACTTGATCAAAAGTTGCTTTCAGAACAAGACGAGTACGGGATACATTGAGTTCCAAGTCTACTTAATCCAATATACAAAGAAACTTACAAGTTTTGGAACTCATAATTTATTGGATTATTGGAAGAGTCAAGAATCGCAATTTCCCATACTTGCAAAAATGGCCCGAGATATATTAACAATTCAAGCTCCATCAGTTGCGTCGGAGAGCGCTTTCAGCCAAGGAAGATTTCAAATTGGAGATCACAGACATTCGTTGAGAGAAGAGGCAATGAAGACAGGAGTTATATTCAGGGATTGGATCAGAGCATAGAGAAGAAACTTTGGAATACTAGAACTTTCACAGAAAAAAGATAGAGCGTATCTTGATCAAATTTTGAGCGACGGAACAAGTGAAGAATACACTATAATACAAGTAATGAAGTGGAAGATGAAGAAGAACAAGACGAAGATGATGAACCGGAACAACAACAACCAGTTCCTAAAGAAAAGCCTACAGCTATCTTTAAAAAATTAGCCAGTATGTTTAAAAGAATGTAATTTTCTACATTAGAATACACTATAATAAAATTGCTCCAAATCTTGGAATTCCATCACAAGTTCACAACTCTTGTGTTCTTATTTTTTTTTAAAAGTTATTCTTTGCGCAAAAATACTACAATTAATTACTAGTTTCTAATTAATTCAAATTTCAAGGTTTGAATCTAATTATAAACTTTGAAACTAATTCAAAGTTTGAAAGAATATTATAACTTTTTTAATTCTAAGTTTGAACTTTGAAACATACTTAACATTTCAAATATATATACAAAGTTAGTAATATTTTGTTGTTATATTTTCAAAAACTTAAAATTATCTATCACTACAAACTTTATGTCTTCTTATTTTTTGTTTTTTTAAAATTATTCTTTGCGCAAAAATACTACAATTAATTACTAGTTTCAAATTTCAAAGTTTGAATCTAATTATAAACTTTGAAACTAATTCAAAGTTTGAAAGAATACTATAAGTTTTTTAATTCTAAATTTGAACTTTGAAACATACTAAACATTTCAAATATATATATACAAAGTTAGTAATATTTTGTTGTTATCTTTTCAAAAACTTAAAATTATCTATCACTACACAGTTGATGTCTTCTTTGTTTTTTTTTCAAAACTTATTCCTTGCGCAAAATACTACAATTAATCACTAGTTTCTAATTGATTCAAATTTCAAGGTTTGAATCTAATTATAAACATTTGAAACTAATTCAAAGTTTGAAAGAATATTGTAAGTTTTTTAATTCTAAGTTTGAACTTTGGAACATACTAAACATTTCAAATATGTATAAAATGTTAGTAATATTTTGTTATTATATTTTCAAAAACTTAAAATTATCTATCACTACAAAGTTTATGTATTCTTTTTTTTTTAAAATTTATTCTTTGCGCAAAAATATTACAATTAATTACTAATTTTTAATTGATTCAAATTTCAAGGTTTGAATATAATTATAAACTTTGAAACTAATTCAAAGTTTGAAAGAATATTATAAGTTTTTTAATTCTAAGTTTTAACTTTGAAACATACTAAATATTTCAAATATATATACAAAGTTGTTAATAAAAGAAAAATTAAAAAAATAATAGAAAACCCGGACCAGAAAAACTGATCTACCGGTAGCTGGTGCCGATCACGGTCCGGCTTGCATCATTTAGAACTGGCGGACCAGACCGGCTTGGTCCGGTTTTGACGCACCTCCGGTACCAGAAAAAATTTCCGGTCCGTGACCGGATCGGACCAATAGCCACTCTTAGTGCTAATACTAGTATCGTTGAGTCAATCCTAGCAGTGAGGAGTTTTGAAATGTGTTTGTTACAGACTTGCAAAGCATGCCACCCAACAGGGGTATTGATTTTGGTAATGATTTGGCGTCCGGCACTCAGCCCATCCACGTTCCACCATATCACATGGCACCAGTAGAATTGAAGGAGTTGAAAGAACGATTACATGAGTTTCTTAATAAGGGTTTCATCAGACCTAGTGTGTCGCCTTCGGGTGCACCGGTAGTATTCTTGAAGAAGAATGATGGTTCTATAAGGATTTGCATCGACTACAGGCGGTTGAACAAGGTTACTATCAAGAACAAGTACCCACTACCGCGTATTAATGATTTTCTTGATCACCTTCAGGGTGCTAGGGTATTTTCGAATATTGATTGAGATCATGGTACAATCAGTTGGAGATCAGGGTTTCAGATATTCTAAGACAGCTTTCAGGACCCATTATGGACACTATGAATTTTTGGTGATGCCTTTGGGCTGACCGATGGCCGAGCAACTTTCATGCACTTGATGAACATCGTATTTCAGTTGTATCTGGATTCTTTCATCACAATATACATTGATGATATATTAGTGTATTCTCGCAGCCGCGAGGATCATGAGTAGCATTTGAGGATCATGCTCATACTTTGAGGGAGAGGAAGCTATATGCTATATTCTCCAAGTGTGAGTATTGGTTAGACTCGTTGGCATTTTTGGGCCAGGTGGTGTCCAATGAAGGGATTAAGGTGGATTCGAAGAAGATTGAGGCTGTTCAATGTTGGCCTAGACCTCCTACTACTACTGCGGTTCGGAGTTTTCTTGGATTGGCTGGGTATTTCATCGCTATTTTTTGAAGAGATTTTAATTTATTGCAGCCCCATTGACTAGATTGATGCAAAAAGTAGTCCCATACAGGTGTTCTGATTAGTGTGAGGAGTTCTTTTTAGATGCTCAATACTGCCTTGACTACAACTCTAGTTTTGGTTTTGTCTTTGGGTTCTTATACAGTCTAATGTGATGCTTCACGATTTGGCATTAGATGTGTGCTGATGCAGGTGGGTAGAGTGATGGCTTATCCTTTGAGCCCCACGAGAAGAACTACCTAGTACACGATTTGGAGTTAGCAACCATTGTTCACGTGCTCAAGACATTGAGGCCTTATCTTTACAGCGTGTCTTGCAAGGTGTTCATGATTCACAAGAGTCTCCAGCACTCGTTCGAGAAAAAGGATCTGAACTTGAGGCAATGGAGGTGATTAGAGCTATTAATTCACTAGAAATTACCATTCTTTGTCACCCAGGGAAGGCCAATATGGTGGCCGATACTTTGAGTAGGAAGGCTAAGAGCATGAGGAGTCCTGCTTATATTCCAGTTGGGGAGAGATGGTTAGCATTGTATATTCAGGATTTCGCCAATCGGTTTGTGAGGTTGGATATTTTGGATTCTAGTAGGGTTCTTGTTTCTGTTGTATCACGGTCGTCCTTATTTGAGCGCATCAATGCACGTTAGTATGATGATCCCTACTTTATTGTCCTAAAGGACAAGGTGCAACATGGTGATGCTAAGGATACTACTATCAGTGTTGATGTGGTATTGAGACTTCAGGGTAGTATTTGTGTGGCTAATGTGGATGGGTTGTTAGAGTTGATACTTGAGAAGGACCTTAGTTCGCGGTATTCCATTCATCCGGGGGCCGCGAAGATGTAGTATGATTTGAAGTACCAGTATTGGTGGCGGAGGATGAAAAAGGATATTGTTAAGTATGTTGGTCAATGTTTGAACTGTCAGCAAGTGACATACGAGCATCAAAGCCCGAGCAGTCTGCTTCAAAGGCTTGATGTTTCGGAATGGAACTAGGAGCATATCACTATGCATTTCGTAGTTGGGCTTCCACAGAACTTTGGGAGATACGATGTAGTATGGGTTATTATTATTGATAGATTTGCCAAGTTTTCACATATCAGTCATGACTACCTACTCTTCAAAGCAGCTGGCTCGGATTTATATTCGGGATATTGTTCTCCTTATAGTGTGCTAGTGTCTATTATCTCAAATCAAGGCACGCATTTTATATTGCATTTTTGGAGAGCAGTGCAGTGTGAGTTGGGCACGCAAGTTGAGCTGAGTACAACATTTCATCCCCAGACGAACGACAGTCTGAGTGCACTATTCAGATTTTGAAGGATATGTTACGAGCATGTGTCATTGATTTCAGAGGATCACAGGATTAGTTTCTACCATTAGCAGAGTTCGCCTACAATAACAACTATTAGTTGAGTATCCAAATGGCTCCTTATAAGGCCTTATATAGGAGATGGTGTCAATATCCGACTGACTAGTTTGAGCTTGGGGAGGCTAGGTTGTTGGGTACAGATTTGGTCCATGATTCTTTGGAGAAGGTGAAGTTAATTCAGGAGCGGCTTCCTACAATGCAGTCCAGGCATAAGAGTTATGCTGATAGGAAGGCTCATGATGTGGCATCTATGGCGAATGAGAAGGTTCTACTCAGAGTTTCTCCCATGAAGGGTGTGATGAGGTTCCGGAGGAGGGGAAAGTTAAGCCTTTAATATATTGTCCCTTTTAAGGTGAGAGTTGGAGAGGTGGCCTACAGACTTGCCTCACCACCTAGTTTATCAGGAGTTCACCCAGTGTTTCATGTTTCCATGCTCCGAAAATATTATGGGGATCCATCACATGTATTAGACCTCAACACGGTGGAGTTGGACGAGGATTTGACTTATGATATGGAGTCACTAGCCATTTTGGACCGGCAGGTTTGAAAGTTGAGGTCGAAGAGTATAACATCAATGAAGGTTCATTGGAGAGGTCGGCTGGTCGAGAAGGCTACTTGGGAGACCGAGCATGAGATGCGGAGCAGATATCATCACCTTTTTTAGACATTAGGTATGATTCTAGACTCGTTCGAGGACAAACGTTTGTTTAAGAGGTGGATAATATGACGACAAGACCGGTAATTTTGTGTATTTTAGCCACGCTTCCCCTATTTGATGCCTTACATATGCGTATTTGTGGTTATATGACTTGAGGGGTGGTTTGTTTGGTTTCGGGGAAGTTTTGAATTGAATTGGGACACCTAGTCCCTTGGTTGAAGGATTAAGTTGTAAGAGTTGACCATACTTTGATTTTTGTGTTGATGAATACAGAATGGTGTTTTTATTGTTTCAATAGCGTCGTATGGTAATTTTGGACTTAGACGTGTGTCTGAATTTTGATTTGGAGGTTCCCAGGTCATTTTAGCTTTAATTGGTGAAAGTTGGAAGGTTGATACGTTTAACCGAGTGTTGACTTTGTTAATACTGGGTTTGGATTCTAGTTCTAGGAGTGGTAATAGGTCCATTGTGTCATTTGGGACTTGCCTGCGAAATTTGAGGTCATTCCGAGTTGTTTAGGCATGTCCAGCGTTAGTTTTGAATTTGGAAATTTGGATTAGTTCTGTAGGCTTGAATTGAGGTGTGATTCATGGTTTTGATGTTGTTTAATTTGATTTGAGGCCTCGAGTAGGTCCGTGTTACATTGGATTAGTTGGTGTGATTGAACAAGATCCCTGAAGAGGTTCTGGGTTCTTGTGTTTTCGCACCTACAAAGGCTGGGATGCAGGTGCAAGTCTGCAAATGCAGGCTTAGAGCGGCAGAAGCGGACTGGCTTGGAGGCTGGGGAAGACTGCAAATGCAGAATACTCGGCGCAGGTGTGAGTCTGCATCTGTGATGAAGGACTGCAGATGCAGATGCGCAGGTGCGATGGGTTGGCCGCAGAAGCGGGAGGGTGAGAGTTGAGGGTTGGTCGCATATGCGGGGTTCTATCCGTTGGAGCGGAGCCGCAGGTGCGATCAAGTGTCCGCAGATACGTGTTAGCTGGGAAGATTTATATTTCGTAGGGTTTTGTTATTTCTCATTTTTGGAGTTGTGGAGCTCGATTAGAGGCAATTTTTGGAAGGCTTTTCATCAGAATTGAAGAGGTAAGTAATCTTTGCTTGATTTTGTTGTTCGATATTGATTACCCATAGATTATTACACCTAATTTATTTGAAATAAAGGTGGAATTGGGGGTTTTTTGACTAATGATTTTGGAGAGTGAAAATCGATAATTTGAGGGTCGATTTGAGGTTGGAATTGGATGAAACACATTTATTTGGACTCATAGCGGAATGGGTGTTCGGGATTTGTGAGTTTGGTGGGGTTTCGGGGTGCAAGCCTGGGGTTGACTTCGCATAACTAATTCGAGATCTTAGCTTATTGTTTGGAATTGTTCCCTATGGATTTTATTGATGATATTAAGTTATTTTTGTTAGATTCGAGCTGTCCGGAGGTTGATTCATGCAGGATGTGCTTTCTAGTGTGCTGATTTTGTTTGTTTGAGGTAAGTATCTTACCTAAACTTGGTTCACACAATAGTTTCCTGAGTTATTTGCGATAGCTACGTGCTATTAGGAACGCATGTGAGGGGTTGAACCCATGAGCGAGCACCGAGGTATTATTCATGCTCGGGGTAGTACTTAGGCTATAACATGCCTTGAATTGATTGTTAAATCTTCATGCTGTTATGTTTTCTTAAGTTGGTAACCTTTTTTTACCTATTTGAGCTATGTTTGAGGTTTCACATAGGTTAATCTCCTGATTTAATTATAATTGCTACTTTCATGATGTAAATACCTAATTTGAGCTGTGGTTGCACACTATGCACATGCCTACACCTTAGCATGTAACTTATACCAGTCCATGGTATGAAATTTGATATCCATTATTCATGCACATGTATTTATGTATATTTGATTTCTTTGTGTGTTATCGATTGGACTTGTAGCATGTGACCACACCGTGCAGATTGTGATTGTTAGCACGTGACCACGTCGGGTGGATTATGATTCTTCACACATGACCGCGTCGTGCGGATTGTGATTGTTAGCACGTGACTAAATTGTGTGGATTGTGATTATTAACACGTGAACACACAGTGCGGTTGATATTTATGGCACATGACTACGCCGTGTAACGTGTGGATCATCCTCTCATGTTCTCTCTTGATGGTGCACACGTGCTATGAGGAAAGCTGATGAGTAGTTTGGTTCGGTTGTTGAAATTTTGAGGAAAAACTGGCCAGTGTTTGATTTGGCTATTGCATTTCATATTTACTTGCAATTTTCTTGGTTGTTTACCTGAATTTTTTGCATATCCTCTTTATATGTTGGATTGTTGACTGAGCAGAGTACATTAAGTTATTGTGTGCACCAAGGTGGTTTTATCTACAATTCATGACTTTATCATAAAATTACTCTGTACTTGTTAGATTTATGAACTGTACAGGTGATTAGCGAGTATTATTTATAAATCTTGCTTCTATTACCTCGCTGAGGTTAGTTATAATTCTTGCTGAGTATAGGGGTTCGGTTGTACTCATACTACACCTTGAAATTAATTATGCGAATCCAGATGCTTGATCGAGCCACTAGTAGCTCAGGCTTATTGCTGAGTTTAACTTTTAAGAGACGAGGTAGAGCTGCATCTCGACCATAGTCTTGGCGTCTCTTTTCATTTTTTTCTGTTATCTTTCATTCAGACAATATTGTTATGCGATATTTCAGACTTGTATTTTTGATTTAGCTCTCGTGACTCCGTATTTACCAGTTCTAGGGGATTATTGTACTCCTACACAGTTATTTACATTATCGGTATTAGACTCATACTATATTTTCTAATTCCGTAGTTATGTTTCATTTATGTTATGTTTGGATTACCTAGCAAGTGAGTTAGGCGCCATCACGAACAGTTGGTGGTTTTGGGTGGTGACACTTATGCAGTGTATAGATGCCAGAATTAGGTCTTATAAGGAATTCCAGGTGCTGTAGATTGGGTTCTAAGGTTTATGGACTAAGGTTGAAGAAAGAATATTTATTAGGTTGTGTTTATGGTCTTATATAGATTGAGGTGATGTGGGATCACTCATCGATATGTGTATGGTGAGTTTATATATTGATTCGATGGCTTAGGAATGACTCTTAGCACGTTTGAGGACGAACATATATTTGGGGGAGAATGTAATGACCCGGCTAATTGCTTTTGTTTTTAGCATTGGCATTCCGTTTGGTAGTTTGAAGTCTTGAGTAGCTTCATATGATATATTACGACTTGCGTACATGATGGGTTTTGATTTTCAGGAAGTTTAGGATCAATTTGGAAGAGTAATTCTCAATTTAGAAGCTTTAAGTTGGAAGAGTTGGCCAAGATTTGACTTTTGAGTAAACGACCTCAGATTTGTATTTTGATGGTTCCAATAGGTTCGTATGGTGATTTTTAACTTTGGCATATGTCTGGATTTATATTCGGAGGTTCCTAAGATGATTTGTATCTTTTAGTCAAAAGTTGGAAATTTGAAGGTTTGGAAGGTTCACAGGTTTGATCGAGAGTTGACTGTGATGCTATCAGGTTCGAACTCGTATATAAATGGGTGTTCGGGATTAGTTAGTTTTTGTCGAGTTCCGGGGTTCAAGCCCGAGCTGACTTTTTTGTTGACTTTGAGTATTTGATTAAAGTTTCGACCTTTATCCTTTAGATTCGATTCATATAGCTTTGTTTGATGTTATTAAGTTGATTTTAGCTAGATTCGAGACGTTGGGAGGTCGATTCGCGTGGGAAGGCATTTTTAGAGTATTGATTTGGCTTGTTTGAGGTAAGTGCCTTGCCTAGCTTTGGTTGAGAAAATTTTTCCTAATATTTGTTATTGTTTGCTACATGTGTGGGTGATATATATATGAGGTGACGAGTGTAAATACCTATGCCATGGGTATTCATGATCGGTGTAGATTCTAGACTCTATACCTTGTTTGGTTGTATGTGTACTTGATTCTATGTATTATTCAATTGATTGACTGCGTGAGCATAGTAAACCATGCTAGAGCTAAAGTTAAGGATATTGGTTCCTAGTTTGAACATGATGAACTAATCTTGATATTTATGTTATACTTTTCTTAGACGTAGATACAATATGTTATGAACACATATCTATACTTGTTCTTGTGTTGTGCCTTGATTGGGACGCGTACACTCTGTGACACATGGGTAATCCTTTATATGACTACTTGAACTTAGTTGCTAAATTAATTTAGCTGTAGTCATGCTATATAATGTTGAACCGTCATCCCCATTCATTTATTTTCTATGTGCTTGTGCATGTTGTTGATAAACTATGAGTGTATGTCTTTGATGATGATTTGGCTTGTCGCATTTTTGTGATTATAACAGTTGGGGAAATGTTAGACAGATTTTTTGGGTGTTGGCACGAGGTTTTGCCGTGCGGTTGTGATTGATATTGCTATTGTGTCAGGTATGGAGCGATACAGGTGGATATTGTTATTGTGTTGGGTGCGAAGCGATACAGGTGGATATTGTTACTATGTTAGGGCGGAGTGATACGGGTGGATATTATTATTGTGTTGGATGTGGGATGATACGGTATGATATTATGATTGTGTTAGTGCAAAACGATATGGGTGAATATTGTTATTGTGTCGGATGTAGAGCGATACGGGGGGATATTGTTATTGTGTCAAGTCGATGTGATAAGGGTGGATATTGTTATTGTATGGGGGAGCTGTAATGACCCAGCCGGTCGTTTTGAATATTTGCATTCCATTCAGCTATTTGATGTCTTGAGCAGCATCGTATGATGTATTATGACTTGTGTGAATCATCAGTTTTGGTTTTCAGGTTATTTAGAATTGATTTGGAAGAATGATTCTCAACTAGGAAGCTTTAAGTTGGGAGAGTTGATCATGTTTGAGTTTTTAGTACTTGACCTCAGATCGGAGTTTTGATGGTTCCGTTACATCCGGATGGTTATTTTGGACTTAGGGGTATGCCCGGATTTGCATTTGGATATTTGTTGAAGGTACCGACGCTATTTGGTAAAAGTTGGAAATTTGAAGGTTTGGAATGTTCATAAGTTTGACCGGAGTTGACTTTGATGATATCGGGTTTTGATTGTAGTTTTGGGAATTGGAATAGCTTCATTATGTCATTTGGGACTTGTGTGCAAAATTTAAGTTCATTCTGAGTTGATTTGATAAGGTTCGGCACGAGTTTTGGAAGTTGAAAGATTCAAAGTTCATTAAGTTCGATTTGAGGTGCGATTCGTGGTTTTGATGTTGCTATGTGTATTTGAGGCCTCGAGTAAGTCCGTGTTATGTTATGGAATTTTTTGGTATGTTCGGACGGGGTCCCAAGGGGCTCGGGTAAGTTTTGAATAGGTTCGCGTTGTGTTGCGCTTGTTTTTATTTTTCGACGTCGTTTCTTCAAGCATAAATGGTACCACATTAAACAAATGAGCTCCAATTTCTGTTTTGATTGAAGTATTAGATCCATATCATAATTTTGGAACCATAGCAACTAGAATCATCAAGCTTCGACATCGTATGAGGAATTTATGGTCATTTTACCAAGAATTTGGTTGCCAGATTGTTTCAGATTAATTACGAAATTGCCACTGAATTCGTATTTAAAAATCTGCACTATTTCCAAATATTGAAACCAACATATCTCCTTATTTATAAGGTCAAATGGAGTGATTCGAAAAACTAACTTGACTGGAATTTTACAAGGAATCAATCGGAGGCATCAAAAGCGAGTTTCGGGATCATTTGGCACAAGAAACAAGGTAGAACAGCTGGGCAGAAATATTTAATATTGAGGGTTGGTTTATTTCGTCATATTTTGAGTTGGGGAGCTCGGATTTGGGAAATTGTGGAGGCAATTTTCACCACATGGATTGGATTAAGTGGTCTATACTTGGTTTTAGTTATATTTCATGAATCCATCTTCATTTTTGGCATTTGATTGATGATTTCAAAGTGAAATTTGAGTATTACTTGTACTGTTTTCATTATACTATTACGAGTCCAAGCTCGTCACTACTTTCAACCTAAGGTTAGGGTTGTTACTTATTGAGTACATGGGGTCGGACTCTGACCGTAGTCCAAGCTCGTCACTACTTTCAACCTAAGGTTAGGGTTGTTACTTATTGAGTACATGGGGTCGGTTGTACTCGTACTACACTTATGCACCTCGTGTTCAGATTTCAGAGCTGATGTTGCTGTTGTGGCGGGAGCTGGCATTAAAGATGTACCTGCTTTCCGGTTTTAGCTGCCTCTTCTTCTTGGTAGCTTTAGATTTATGAATCTGCTTATGCATATTTCGAACATATGATGTTATTTCATACCAGCTTTGTAAATTCTAAATCTTAGAAGCTCATGATTTGTACTACTAGTACTTGGGAAGTTGTATAAGAGTTCAATCATTTCATCATTATTTTCTCAATAATTCTCATTTGAAGTTGTATTATGTTAAACTGGCTTTCCTAGGGGGTTGATTAGGTGCCATCATGACTAGTCAGATTTTGGGTCATGACAAGTTGGTATCAGAGCTCTAGGTTTATATGTTCTACGAGTCATGAACAAGTGTCTGGTTGAGTCTTGCGGATCAGTATGATGACGTCCATACCTATCTTCGAGAGGATACAGAGCATTTAGGATAAACTTCCCATCTTTCTTTCCTTATCATGCGGCATTGATTCAGCTTAAAGCTTATATCTTTGAATTCCTTCCACTTACTCCTATGCGTATGTAAGTGCTCGGTATCAACTATACATCGACGGCTTGTGGATTCCATGGATGAGGTGCAAGATGTGTTTTTTGTGTTTTAGTGATGAGCTAGTATGGAGGACTTGAGGACTGATTTAGACAGCAACTTAGGCTCCGTAGTTTCACTTGTATGAGTATGTGCTTTTGGACTTCTATGTCCGATGGTGTCCCTATGAGTGGGACTGATGGCTCGGTAAGTGGTTGGATGGCTATATGATGAGTAGGATGTGACTGCGGGATGTGTTTAGATGGTTGAATGTGAGGGGAAGAGTTTGCTTGAGATGTGAAAAGGACTATTGAATGCTCGATTTATGTGAATGTGTCACAAAGTCTTGAATTATGAAGATTTTTGAGAGATTCTTTCGTGTTATTTCATTTGTGGAAAGAAGTAGATTTTCATGCTTTGTTGATGAGTTCAGACTCAGAAGATTAAGTGATTGCGTAGTAAATGTGGCTGTGAAAGGGTATAAAGAGATATCAATTTAAGGCTAAAAAGGTGGGTTATCACCTGCGAGGTAATCTACGGATGTGTGACCTTTATGATGGTTCTGTAGAGAGTTTCTTACTACCAGTGGGTTATGTGTGTTGCGATTTGGTTTGGATCGCTTGAGGAGGTTAACCTGACTGTCACGAGGATGAATGCGAGCTTAGCGGATGATTTGAGGCCTTTAATAGTTGGTGTTGCATGAACTTGTGAAGAATTTAGTTAAATTTCACCGCTATATTATGCCGGTAATAGAGTATGGGTATTGTGAGTTATCGAATGTTTTGATCTTTGGCTTTGAGCTAAGTCGGGGAGTCTACTATCGACGATTTAATTGCATGGTTTTGTGTTAACTATTAGTTTTGGTTTGACGCATACTTGTGGATTAGTTCTAACTTGTAGAGGTTGAGATCGAGGATGACTCGAGTAAGGGAATTTTAGGATACGGGTTATTTTACACTTTATGGGTATATGGAAATCGTGGAATGATTTGAGTTGTTATTTGTGACGGATGTAGAGCGGATAGAGTAAGAATTTACTCGGTTGCGTTAAGACGGGGTTACTTTCCTAGGTGTTGTTGTGCTAATGAGCCACAAGTCGTTTGGTCTTCTGGGGCGGTGCAGTTGAGATTTGAGTAGAGCGGATGACTCTCGAGAAGGTTCTAATGGATTAAAGATTTATATGTAGCTATTGAGATATTTTCAGATTCAAGGATCCTGGTGTTCTAGCAAGGAGAAGTGTCAACTTAAGTGTACTTTGGAAGGAACTCGGGGAACTAGGATAGCTTGGTAGTAGGTTGGATCAGCACGGTAATGGATATGATCAGTTCTTTGGGTACTTATGATGTGGTGAGTCTCTACAGGTATTTTGTGGCAATACTCTTGGGTTTGGCGACCTGCATGGCTTGGTGGAGTTAGAGCGATTCAGCTCTGATAGATTGGTTATATGCAAATGGGTTTCAAAGAGTTTTTGATGGTTCCACCACAGCTTGAGATGGATATTTCCTACCGGCGTAAGGAGCATGTTGCATATTATGAATTTCTCCTGGATGGGATCAAGTGAAAGGTTTCTGACAGATCGGGTATGTATTCTGCTTGTGACTCATAATTGATAATGAGATTCCTGTAGTTTTCACATGATGGCATGATAGATACGGTACGTCCTATGGGATTGAGATTTGCATGTACAAGGTGGTGGTCCAGTTTTGGAGGGAAGGTCATGAATTTTGGACAGCATAGATGGTTCTCAATGTTTAGATGAATGCTATAACTACTTGATATTGCCTGAGAAGGGTGCGCATTTCAGAAGGCGCACTATTTTCTGACTTTGGATGCTTTATTGGTATTGTGGTACTCGCCTAGTTGATGGACCATTGATATTCAAATTTTTGCCATGTGGTGTGGGGGAGTAATAGAAGTATTTCTCATAGGATGATTGTGTATGAGAGATGTGTTAGTTATTCGAGTAGTGGAGTTGGGATCGACTATGATGATTCATGTGTTTTGTAGATCTGGAGACTGGGAGTTCTCAGAAACATATTGTTTCAGGTTGCGGACTGTGAACATGTGTCCAAACTTAGACAGATGGTGCTACTTGTTATGGTTAGGTTGTTGTGGACTTTTGGAGGGCTATTTGTCTATTCGAGGATGATCGGAGTTGATTTGGCGGCCCATTGGTAGGCCCAATGAGGATGTGTATTCTACACGGGGTCGAATTTGTTGACTCCGTACTGCTATTGTTGAGGGATGTGCCATTTGTTTAGAATTGATTTATTCGTATTGGATATGCTCTACGTGCTACTCTTCCATGCTATGAGGGATTGTGATTCGTTGGTTATATACACACATGGTGCAGTTCTGTTTGGGCCGTAGCAAAATTTGAGCGAGATGGTGATTGAGGTGTGGAATGGTTGATTGTGCCTTGGTTATGGTCTTTCCGGGTTGTGGTATATTGTGTTATTTGCTTCTCCAAAGTTATGGTCCTGCACTTCATGTACTTGATGTCAAATTGCGCGTGATTGTGTATTTTGAGCATTGTGGCTTAAGTTATTTCATGTGGACCAGTGGCTGGATGGGGTCACGCATTATAGCTGGGTTATGTTGGGATATGATCCTTTTGTGATAGATTCGTGTGTCTTGATTCTACTATGTGTTACGGGTTCGTAGCATTGCGTTTGTGGTGGCACTTGTTGACCTTGTGGGACGGTTCTCTCATTTGAGTCATTTTCCATGTTTGAGTACATTTGAATTGTTTCTTGTTGGTGTACAGACTGCACAACTGTGACTTTAGGTTGTATTGGTGCAGCATGTCAATAGAATAGTTGCGTTTGATGAGAAATGGATACTATCAGATTTGATTACGATATGTTTGGAAGAATAATATCACAAGTCGGCCAAGAATTTCACTTTAGTTCTAGTTGGACGAGTGAGAGAGCTCCATGAATTGTCGATATGATGAGTAATTATGAGTTTCTGCGTGTTTCTTTCATCATTGACGGTGTACGAAGGTTTTGAACAAGGTTTTATTTGATATGAGGTTTACTACCAGTATCGGGTTTGTTTTGAGCAACTACTGTAATCGAGAATTATTGGTACGAGTGTGCGAGTTGTGTGGTATATCATGTGAGTACATCTTGGGTTATGGTAATGGCTTGATACAGCCAGTTCTGACACATACAGTGTGTAGATGCGAGATTCGGGCCTTGTAACGAATACCGAATGTTGGAAATTGGGTTCTAAGGCCTACAGACTAAGATAAAAGTAATGATCTTCAGTTATAATGTGTTGTCAGGCTTACATGGATTGGGGTGACGTGGGATCACCCCAGGGTATGTCCCTAATAAGGTTACACGGTGATTTGATGGCTTTGGAACGACTCTTGGCACGTTCGAGGACAAACGTATGTTTTAGTGGGGGAGAATTTAACGACCCAGCCGGTTGTTTTGAGCATTTGCATTCCGTTCAGCTATTTGAAGTCTTGAGCGGTATCATATGATGTATTATGACATGTGTGAATCGTCGGTTTTGGTTTTTAGGTTATTCGAAATTGATTTGGAAGAATGATTCTCAACTAGAAAGCTTTAAGTTGGAAGAGTTGACCAAATTTGACTTTTTAGTACTTGACCTCGGATCGAAGTTTTGATGATTCCATTAGGTCTGGATGTGATTTTAGACTTGGGCATATGACGGGATTTGCATTTTGATATTTCCAGAAGGTACCGACACTATTTGGCGAAAGTTGGAAATTTGAAGGTTTGGAATGTTCATAAGTTTGACTAGGAGTTGACTTTGATGATATCGGGTTCGGATTGTGGTTCTGGAAATTTGAATAACTTCGTTATGTCAGTTGGGACTTGTGTGCAAAATTTGAGTTCATTCCGAGTTGATTTGATAAGGTTCGGTACGAGTTTTGGAAGTTGGAAGATTCAAAGTTCATTAAGTTCGATTTGAGGTGCGATTCGTGGTTTTGATGTTGTTATGCATGATTTGAGTTTTCGAGTAAGTCCGTGTTATGTTATGGGACTTTTTGGTATGTTCGGACGGGGTACCGAGGGGCTCGGGTAAGTTTCGGATAGGTTTGCATAGTATTGCGCTCGATTTTTATTTTTTGACGTCGTGTTTTCAAGCATAAATGGTACCACATTAAACAAATGAGCTCCAATCTCTGTTTTGATTGAAGCATTAGATCCATATCATAATTTTGGAACCATAGCAACTGGAATCATCAAGTTTCGACATCATATGAGGAATTTATGGTCATTTTACCAAGAATTGGGTTGCCATATTATTTCAGATTAATTACGAAATTGCCACTGAATTCGTATTTAAAACTCTGCACTATTTCCAAATATTGAAACCAACATATCTCCTTCATTATAAGGTCAAATGGAGTGATTCGAAAAACTAACTTGACTGGAATTTTACAAGGAATCCATTGGAGGCATCAAAAGTATGTTTTGAGATCGTTTGGCACAAAAAACGAGGCAGAACAGATGGACAGAAATTTTTAATATCGAGGGTTTGTTCATTTGGTCATATTTTGAGTTGGGGAGCTCGGATTTGGAAACTTTCAAAGGCAATTTTCACCACATGGATTGGGCAAATGTTCTATTCTCGATTTTGGTTATATTTCATGAATCCGTCTTTGTTTTTGGTATTTGATTGATGATTTCAATGTGAAATTTGGGGATTTTTGTCTAATCTTTTATAAAGTGAATTTTTGAGTTTTGAACATTAATTCGGATTCGTATTTGAGTAAAAATAGTATGGTTGGACTCGTAATTGGATGGGTTGTCAGAATCTTTGAGTTTCTTCGAGTTCCGAGGTGCGGGCCCGGATTTGATTTTTTGGCTGACTTTGGGCTTTTGATTAAAGATTTAACCTTATCGATTGGGTTTGTTTCCTTTGGCATATTTTGATGTTTTTGAGTTACTTTCTGCTAGTTTTGAGCCGTTCGAAGGTTGGTACGCGCGAGATGGCATTTCTAGGGTATTGTTTGGCTTGCTCGGTATTGGATTTAGCTTGTCCGAGGTAAGTAACACTTCTAAACTTGGTGCTGAGGAAATGAACCCCTGAATGTACGTGTTATGTGTTTGGTGTTGAGGTGATGCACATGCTAGGAGACGGGCGTGTGGGCGTGCACCATGAGAATTATTACTCGGTTGATTCTGTGGTATTATATAGTTACCTAATCTTGTTTCTATCCATGAAATTTCTACGTGCTAGAGTAATTGAACAGTGATTCATGTTGGAAATCATGTTTAGGCTATATGATCATCCTATTGGGACCCACTGAGGTCATTTCTGCTGTCGAGTTATGTGCTCAAATTGAAATTACACACACGGTCATATTCATTCATTTGCATATCATATCTCAGTCTCTGTTATCATTTGTAGTCACATCATGTTATCATTGTTTGGGCTGATTGATATGAGATTTGTGAGTCGAGAGACTAGAGAGATTGATGAGTGAGTGAGGCCGAGGGCTTGATTTTGGTGTTATTTATAGGATCTGGCTGCGCGCCGCAATAGGTTTTATTGATTCATGCCATGATTGGCTTATATTAGCGGTTGGGAAGGATCCGCCTCTCTAGAGTCTGACATACCAGCAGTGAGTGCAGGTACGTACTGAGTGCGAGTGTCGAGTGCGAGTACCGAGTTATTAGGAGGACTGAGTGATTGAGAGGACTGAGTGACTGGGAGGACTGAGTGATTGAGCATGCTGAGTGAGGTTGACTGCTCCGAGAGCATGAGCACATGAGTTTATCATTGTGGTGAATTACACTTGACATGCATACTTGGCATGTAGGCCGAGTGATTGTGAGGATTGAGTGATTGGGAGGACTGAGTGACTGGAAGGACTGAGTGATTAGGAGGACTGAGTTACTGGGAGAATTGAGGGATTGGGACGATTGAGTGATTGAGCGTGTTGAGTGAGGTTGACTGCTCCGAGAGCATGAGCACATGAGTTTATCATTGTGGTGCATTACACTTGACATGCATACTTGGCATGTAGGCCGAGTGATTGTGAGGATTGAGTGATTGGGAGGACTGAGTGACTGGAAGGACTGAGTGATTAGGAGGACTGAGTTACTAGGAGAATTGAGGGATTGGGAGGATTGAGTGATTGAGCGTGTTGAGTGAAGTTGACTGCTCTGAGTGCATGAGCACATGAGTTTATCACTATGGTGCATTACACTTGACATGCATACTTGGCATGTAGACATAGAGATGCATTTCCTCATGTTGTACGGTATTGTGACATTCATGACTTCACATGCACATTGACATATAGGTATAGAGATGTACATTCCTCATGCCATCTGATAATGAAACATCTTATCTGTTGAAAGTTTTGGGAAGAATCTCAATTTTTCTAACATACTCATATTTTCATTATATTGTTACGAGTAGTTTTTGGCTGTCGGTGTCGGACTCTGACCGTAGTCCAAGCTCATCACTGCTTTCAACCTGAGATTAGGGTTATTTCGTATTGAGTACATGGGTCGGTTGTACTCATACTACACTCCTGCACCTTGCGTGCAGATTTAGGAGCTGATGTTGTTGTGCGTGGCGGGAGCTGACATTGAAGATATACCTGCATTCCAGTTATAGCTGCCTTTTGTTCTTGGCAGCTTTAGATTTATGAATCTGTTTATGTATATTTCGAATAGATGATGCATTTATTTCATACCAGCTCTGTAAACTCTAAATCTTAGAAGCTCATGATTTGTATTTCCAGTCTTTGGGAAGTTGTATAAGAGTTCAATCATTTCATCATTATTTTCTCAGTAAATCTCATTTGAAGTTGGATTATTGTTAAACTGGCTTACTTAGCGGGTGATTAGGTGCCATCATGACTAGTTAGATTTTGGGTCGTGACAGGAGCGATAATGTGGATATTGTTATTGTGATGAAATGTGGAGTACGAGCTGAGATTCTTGAATATGCATGTGAATTCTTTATGTTGGTCATGCATTTCTACATGACTTTTGTCTTGCATTTAACATGCTAATATATGCCACTATAATTATTTGATGTTTTGGTTGACAATGTGGATTTACCTATGTGGAGTTGATATCTCATGTTTTTGTTGAGTTACTGGTAGCGTATCGGATTGACGTGATAAGGAAGTTGTCATCATGCATTAATGTATTTGATTCTTGAAAAGTTCTCTTGAACGTGTTATTTGGCTATTGATACGGAATTGGATCATGTTGGTCACATGTTAAGTATTGAGTACACATGTTGTATGGTGCATACCTCTTTGTGAGCGGGGTTGTTCCAAGTTGTATTTGTTGGACATGTCAATTCGTAGAGTAGTTTATTACCCTATCCTAGTTGTGCGCACTTGCTGCCGATATTCTTTGTTCAATAATTGTCTTTCTAGAATATTTGCTCTTATTTATACATGTTATTGAGATGTACAAGTTATGCAAAGTGAGTATCTTTGAGTTAAAAACACTCGTCACTACTTCTCTAAGATAAGTCAAGATACTTACTGAGTACATGGGGGCCAATTGTACGCATACTACACTTCTGCATCTTGCGTGCAGATTCGAGAGCTGAGTAACTGTGGAAGACGAATCCTTGCATTGGAGACATACCAGTGTTCCGTATTCAAGTCACCTTTTGTTCATAGTACTTTAGGATTTTATATCTAATTATGTAAACTTCAAACATATATTGTATTTATTTCTCATATCAATTTGTAAATCTAAGTCAAAGTGGCTCACGTCATGTACTACCAATCCTGGGGGTAGTTGTATTGAATTTTTTTATAGTCTTATTTATAATATTGATGATTTTGCACTGTGGTTGTAACTTATACTGTTTGGCTTACCTAGCGGGTCAGGTTAGGTGTCATCACAACTTGGTGTAGTTTTGGATTGTGGCAATTAATGACAATCAAAACTCAGAAATATATATAGTAGACAATAGAAAATAAATAAATAAATAAATAAGTGGAAAACTCAAGATAGTACTTAATGCACATAATTTTAAAACAATAATGATAAAAATAGCAGCATATTTTGTACTAATTCAGTTATAATTTAGTGACATTAAATTTATAGTTTATTTTAAAATACAATATATTTTAATTATAGCTAAATCATCTAGGTAAAAATTATATTATATATAATACAAAATATTCCATTGAAGGGGGATTAAAAATGTCAAGGGCGAAATAGATATTGCATATGGTAAGAGAGGAAGTATGACCATTGTTAAAAGTTGGATAGGGAGTTTAATTTTTAAAACAAATTTGGGGGATATAAATAGTTTTCACCAGGGGTACGTCCTTCCCGGTCCTCTCATACTAGAGAAAGGTCCTCTCAATGCTCTAACGCCCACACCGGATATGGACCGAACTATCTCACAAAGTTCTGAGTCAGCTATCGACAAAGGAATACCGAGCTCTACCCATGTGAAGCCTTGTATCCAGGGAGAACCATAGAATTGGAAGGTTATATTAGAACATCGGGAAAGGTCGAGAGCTTTGGCTCTGCTACCGTGATGCTTGGTCGAGCCTCCCTACCAATGTATCAATCCCGCACATTTAGACAAGTCCTAGCGGACAAGAAAAAACTTTCCTTGGCAAAAGCCACAGATTAGTAAGGAGGGAACATCCAACTAAGCTTTTTATTTTTTAACTTATTGATAGGACTTGATCTTTGATCATATCATTTTCTGATTTCTTACAAAATATATTTTATAAAATAAAGTTGGCTGAACTGTGGCAGTACCCATGTAAGCTTTGACTTCCATATTAATGTTTAGTTGAGCTTAAATTGATATGATGATTAACAAATAATTATCGGAAGAACAAAGTTAGATATCAAAAGAACCAGATCACCTAAAGGCGCTGATCAGAAGCTGGAACCTAGTCTTATTGCAAGTCGGATTTGTTGAAGAATTTATTTTGTAGGCTGGAAGTATGATATAGTTGGAGGAATTCATGGTAAAATAATCATTAGTAACGAAAATACTTGCATGAGAAGGAAAAACGTGTGAATGAGTCTTTTAAGGAAACAATACGATCTTTAGGAATTTTTTTCCTTAAGAGCTAACCGAATTATTTTAGGTTTTGGAGCTACAATTGGAAAAGGATTCATCCAACCTCACTCCTATATATAAAGCATCATTTTGCTGCTATTTGAGGTTAATGCATCTGACAATATTCGCACAATTTTAAGGTATTAATCTTGACAAATAACAATCATAGCAAGAACGTATTTTCAAGAATTCATGTTGCTCAACTGAAGAACCAGGTACATAAGACGAAGTTGTTCAAGTTCTTTAATATTTTAGGTTTGAGTCATTTCTCTTTAATTTTAATCTATTTTTCATTTGAGAAGTGTATTGTTAGGTTACCAAATATGAAAAAGTTGTTTTAGATTTATAAGCTAGCGTTCATACTCTTGAAAAGGGTAGCTACAATTGGGTTTATTGTAAGAGTTAAGGTACTATAGTTTATAGTCCCTTTTGTTATAGAGTTTTACCCTAAAATGCTCTTTGAAGTTAATGAAGTTTTGAGGCAAAAATCATACGAGGGTAGGTCATGGTTTTTACTCTCTTGAGTGAAGAGGTTTTCCATATAAAACTTTTTGCATTCTTTAAATTTTCCACTTCATTTTTAGTTTTGTATTCAATTAGTTAAGTCAAAAGAACCGGGCTCTTTAACATGCGAAAATGGGGTACGATATATGTGACGACCCGGCTAGTAGGTTTGTGTACTTAAGCCCCATTTCCCCTATTTGATATTTTCCAGTATGTGTATTTGTTTTTATATAACTTGCAGGGATAGTTGGTTTGGGTTCGGGAAGGTTTTGGAGTGAATTGGAGCACTTAGTTCCAAGGTTGGAAGCTTAAGTTGTAAGAGTTGATCAAGATTTAACTTTTATGTGGACAACATCAAAATGGTGTTTTGATCGTTCCAGTAGGTCCATATGATGATTTTGGACTTACTGGGTTCGGAGGTTCCTAGGTTGTTTTGGCTTGAATTGGCGAAAGTTGGTAACCTAGAGGTTTGGAAGCTTCGTGTGTTTGACCAGGAGTTGACTTTCATATTATCGGATTTGGATTTTGGTTCCAGAAGCTAAAATAAATTGTCATTTGGAATTTATGTGTAAACTTTGAGGTCATTCCGAGTTCTTTAGACATGTTCGCCGTAAGTTTTGAATCAGAAATTTGGATTAGTTCATTAAGTTTCAATTGAGGTGCGATTCATGATTTTGATGTGATTTTTTGTGATTGTAGGTCATATTTCTATGTTTTGTAATTGGTTACTATGCTTGGATGGGGTCCCGGGGGTCTTGGGTGTGTTTCGGATGGGTTTCGGACCATTTCTCCTTGTTTTGGATCAGCTAGTTTCTGGTGTTCCTCGCGATCGTGGATGGTGTGTCTGATAACAGAGAGTGTTTGGTGGCAGGTGATGTTTGCTCTCGCGTTCGCAATGGGTTGGTTGCGTTCGCAGAGCATGGGGGTAGTGGACTTCGTGTTCACGACCTGGGCATCGCGTTCGGGTAGAGGAAGGCCGGCTAGGGGATGACATGCATTTGGTCATTACGCTCGCTTGTATGCAACTGCGTTTGTGTAGGCTCAAGAGAGGTAAGCATTACATTCGCGTGGGTGGCCTCGCGTTCGTGTAGAAGGAGCAGCAGTTGGGCAAGGACTTGGCCTTCGCGATCGTGAAGTAGGTCCCGTGAGCGCGAAGTTTACCGCTGGGCAGATACTTAAGTACTCTATTTTGAGGGTTTAGTCATTTAATCAAATTTTGAGATTGGGAGCTCTGATTTGGATGATATTTTAGGGAAGTTTCATGACTTTTATTGGGGTAAGTATTTTTGAATCGGATTTGGTTATTATCCATGTTTCCATCCTTGATTTTAGCATTTGAATAATAAATCTAAGTGAAGAAAATTTTAGATTTTAGCAAAACTTTTCTAAAATGAAAAATGAGGATTTGAACCACAATTCGGAGTCGTAATTGGATGAAGCTTATATGGTTGGACTCGTATTTGAATAGGTGATCAGGATTTGTGACTTTTGCTGGGTTCCAAGGTGTGGGCCTGGGTTGACGTTTTTGGGTTGGCTTTGTATATTTGTTAAAGATCAAATCTTAATGTTTGGGGTTTTTTTCTATGGCCTTATTTGATGTATTTGAGTTGTCATTGGCTAGATTCGAGCCGTTCGGAGGTCGACTCACGTGAGAAGGTTTTTCTAGAGTATTGATTTGGCTTGCTTAATCTTACCTAAACTTGGTTGATGCATTAGTTGCCTGAGCTATTAGTGTTGGCTACGCGCTATGGGTAGCGCACATGTGAGGGTGGTTGAACTCATGTGCGTGCACCAGGGTATTATCCAAGTTCGGTGGTAGTTATTAGGCTATAATATGCCTAGAATTAATTGCTAAACTTCATACTATCATGATTCATTTGTTGTACCCCCTTTGTGAGATAATGGAATCATGTTAGAGGTTATTAGTTGGTTGATCTCCTGTTCAAACATGTTGATTGCTATTCTTGTGGCGTAATCGCCTGATTTGAACTGTGATAGTACACTTCGCACATGCCTACACCTTAGCATGTTACTTATATCAATCCATGAGTATGTAATTTGATATCTATTGCTCATGTACATCTATTCTTGTATATGTTTTTTGTGTGATATGGACTAGGTTGATAACACGTGAGTGGTCCATGCCGATTAGAGTTATGGTAGCACGTGAATTGTCCATGTGGTTGTTATATATGGCACGTGAGTTGTCCGTGCAACGTGTTTAAGAATCCATCCCCCTAAGGGCACCCTGTCATATTTCTTTCTTGATGGTGTACACGCGGAATGAGAAAAACTGATTAGTGTTTGGTTTGGTTATTGCATTTCTTCTGTACTTGCAATTTCTTTGGATGTATACATGTTTCATTCGCATATCTTCTCTATATGCTAGATCAAGAATGTATACATGCCTTGTATGCATCTCTTCTCTATATGCTTGATTGTTAACTGAAATAGAGCATGACACATTATCTCTTGTGCACCGAGGTGGCTTTATCTATGTTTTACAATTCGATGATATTATTGTTGTGTACTTGTGAAATATATGAACTGAGCAAGTTATTAGTGAGTATCATTGATAGTTCTTACCTTTATTACCCCGTTGAATTTAGTTATGAACTTGCTAAGTATATCAGATCGATTGTACTCATACTATACTCTGCGCTTAATTGTACAGATCCATATGTCGGATCAAGCTGAGAGCCACTGTGATTGTTGCTGAGAGTTGCAAAGAGACAAGGTAGAGCTGCATTTCGACTGTAATCTGGCATCTCTTTTCATTTCAATGTTGTTGTTTTCATTCAGACAATATTTTCATTTATTCCAGACTTGTACTTATATTTTAGAGCTCGTGATTCTCTATTACTTGTTCTGGGGGATTTCTTTTGTATCGATATAGTTATTTATGTTAGTTGGCTTTGCATTTATATTTTTTTTGCTGTTATTATGTTTCATTTTTGTTATTTTTGGCTTACCAAGAATGTGGGTTAGGCGCCATCATGATCGGTTGGTGGTTTTGGGTCGTGACAATATAATGTATCCCCTTTTGTGTCTAGGTGCCTCCTAAAATAATAATTGACAACAGAGCAGGTTCTTTCAAAGTAAGGCTCACACCTTGAGAAGATCCAATATGGCTGCACCTCCAGGCGTTCAAGAAGTACGATCAATCACAAGGCTACCACTGTTCAACAGAAAGTACTATGGATAGTGGAAAGAAAGAATATGAGATTTTATGGAAGGCAAAGATTTAGAACTTTGGGACATTGTTCAGAAAGATCCTAAGGTGCCCATGGAAAAATATGATAAGGGGATAGTAGCTTGCGCAAAAGCGAAGGAGCAATGTAATAATAAAGATGTCAATGTTGTTCAGAAGAATGCCAAAGCCGAAAAAAAATCCCTAATTTGTGGCATTAAACATGATGAGTACAATTGAGTCTCTACATGCACTAATATCAAGCCAATCTGGGATACCTTGTAGACCATTTATGAAGGAATAAAATAGGTCAAACAATCTAAGATGGACATATTCACAAGGCAATATTAACTCTTTAAGATAAAAAGGGGGAAAACTATCCAGGAAATGTATAGTATGTTCACAACGATCATTAGCGAGTTAATCTCTCTTGGAGAAATCATCCATATCAATAAAACCATAAAAAAGATTCTGATTAGACTGCATGCCTCCTGGGACAGTAAGGTTAAAGCAATAACTTAAGCAAGGAATCTTCAGACAATGATCATTGATGATCTCATTGGAGAAGTATCAAGATCACTAAGTGGCAGAGCTTCGCAGGGATAAGAACCTGTTTTTCAAGGTCATAGGAAAAACTAGAAACCGACGATGATGATATGGAACTACTAATACGCAGGTTCCAAAAGATGATTAAAAAAGGTAGATTCTAGAAAAATAGTAGTAGCTCCAAAGCTAAGGCTCGAGAGATCAACACTGATGAGTGCTACATGTGTGGCAGTAGAGGTCCTAAAATATTCAAGGATTAGTTTTAGTAACTCATACTAGCTTAGTTCCCTTTCTTTGAGTAAATGCATGCTATAGGATTTGTTCCATCTCAGAGTTCTTTCCAACGTTTCTAACCCTTGAACATTTTGCAGGCTAAGGTGAGGGAAAGCAAGAATATGTGATATGTGAACAGTGCTTGCTCTCGACATATGATTGGCAAAAGAAATAATTTTCTCTCATTAACAGCCTATCAAGAAGGGAGCATGTATTCGATAATGATAAGAAATGAGATATTATTGGTATAGGTACGGTTGATAAGTCTCGCTCCATACAATAGAAAACGTATATTATGTTAAAGGTCTGAAACACAACTTGTTGAGTGTGTCTCAAATGTCTGATAGCGGAAACCAAGTTTTGTTTATATTTTAGTATGTAAACCATGACTAACATAAATTCTGATAACTTAGTTCTTTGATGAAAAAACATAATTTTTTTCTCCTTAAAATGAGCTAACATGTCTTAGTGCACTTGATAGTGATTCTCAGGTGTGGCACAATAGGCTAGGACATGCATGTTTTTCATTGCTTAATACGTTAATATTAAAGGACTTGGTTGTCGGTCTGCCCAACTTCAGGTTCAAGGAAGGCAAAGTTTGTGATGCTTGTGCAAAAGGTAAATATGTTAAGTCCTCCTTCAAATCAAAGAAAGTGGTAAGTACCTCACGTCCTTTTGAACTACTACACATCGATTGATGTGGCCTCATGAAGGAAAATTGAGGAGGAAAGAGGTATGTGTTTGTGATTGTTGATGAATATTCTAGGTTTACATGGACTTTATGTCACGACCCAAAATGCACTAGTCGTGATGGCACTTAACTCAAGCCAGCTACCACAACTAAAATAAGAATAATAGGAGTGAATGAATAAAATAACTGAACTTTAATATAAAATTCCAAGAATTGGTAGTACAAATCATGAGCTGCTATGACTTAGAGTTTACGAAGCCGGTGCAAGAAAATACGTCATATGTTTGAAATATGCATATACAAATTTGTAAATCTAAAGCTACCAAGAAAAATGCCATCTATATCTGGAAAGAAGTTATATCTTCAACTCCCGCCACACATAGCAACTTCAGTGCCGAGAAATGCACGCAAGGCGCAGAAGTGTAGTATGAGTACAATCGACCCCATGTACTAAATAAGTAACAAGCTTAACCTCAGGTTGAAAGTATTGATGAGATCGGAAGATGTTTAGAGTCCAACACCAATAATCAATAACAACTCATGATAATATAATGAAGACAGTAAAAGTGAATAACTTAAAGGGCATTCACAACTACGGGAAAGTAGACATGCTTTTCAAGTTGTGACGATCCGACCAGTCGTCTCATGAGTTACCGCTCTGTTTTTCCCATTTCTGCTTCATTATGCTTCGCTATCCGTGTTTTATGTGATCGAGTTGAGTGTTCGGAGTGGATTTCATAAGAAATGAGACACTTAGTCTCTTTTAAGAAGGTTTAAGTTGGAAAAGTCAACCGGAAGTTGACTTATGAGTTAGAGGGCTCGGATGTGAGTTCCGATGATTCGGTTAGCTTCGAGAGGTGATTTATGACTTAGGAGTGTGATCGGAATTGTTTTGGAGGTCCAGTGTAGAATTAGGCTTGAATTGGTGGAGTTAGTATTTTGGCGATTTCCGGTTGTTAGGCGAGATTTTGATCCGAGGGTCGGAATGGAAATCTGAGAGTTGTTGTAGCTTCGTTATGTCATTTGGGATGTGTGTGCAAAATTTCCTGTTATTCGGACGTGGTTTGGTTGGGTTTTTTATCAAAAGAGTAATTTAGAAGATTTTGAAATTCTTAGGCTTGAATCCGACGCGAATTTGGTGTTGTGATGTTGATTTGAGCGTTCCGAAGGTTGGAACAAGTTTGAATGATGTTATAGGATATGTTAGCATATTTGGTTGAGGTCCAGTGGCCTCGGGTGAGCTTTGGGTGGTTAAACGGACTATTTCATCTTTGGAAAAATTGCAGATTTTTTTTTTAGCTTCAACTTGGACCAAAATATTTCTGGTGCGAGTAGTCCAGTTTAGAAGGTCATATCTTGTAATATATAAGGAATCAGAAAAATTGTAAAACATGAAAGTTATAGCCCTTGTATTCTAGTTTCCAGAAAGTTAAACCATTCATGATTTGGATATTCTATGAGAAAGTTATGATTGATTGAAGTTGGCTGGTGGAGCAATTTCGACAGAATTTTCAGATGCACTTCAGAAGCTCATATCTCGGAATATATGAAGATTTATATAGTGTACAACCTATCAAATGAAAGATCTTCGAGTCTAGTTTCTAAATATTCAAACCTTTGATCATTTGGATATTTCCACAAGGGGTTATGAGCGTCTTAACAAAAGGTGTACAGCAAGGGAAAATGGTAAGAGGATGTACAACCTGCACAGAGCAAGGTACAACTCGATGAAGCCTGGGCAGAATGTTTTTAAATCTTCTTGTCCGCGATTTTTGGGTATATTTTCACCCATAGTTGCTCATTTTTGGAGGTTCTTGAAGGAAATTAACGAGGGACTCAAGGAGAATCGATTGGAGGTAAGAATTTCGGACCTAAAACTCGTTTATATTGTGAAATCCACCTAGAAAATCATTGAAGTCTTGCTAAAAATGGAAGAAATAGGATTGGGATTTTGAAATTCTAATTGGGTACTTGGAGGACCATTTGGGATCGGATTTGAGAACTTTTGATATGTATGAACTCGTTGGGAGATAAGGAACCCGTTGATGTGAAAATTTCTGAGCTTCGAGAAGTGGGCCCGGGGCTCGGGTTTTGCTAATTTCAGAATTTTTGGTATTTTTTGATTGTTTTCGCTTGGGCTTTGTCCCCTCAGCATATTGTGACGTATTCATTCTGATTTTGGATAGATTCGACGCGCGTGGAGGCCAATTCGAGGGGCAAAGGCGTCGCGGGCTAGGGATTTAGCCGGTTCGAGGTGAGTAGTGATTGTAAATGATGTTCTGAGGGTTTGAAACCCCGGATTGTACATCGTAGTCGTATATTGAGGTGAGACACACGCTCGATGATGAACGTAGGGTCGTTTACTACTGGGGATTGTGACTTGGTCCGTCCGGATTGATGATTTTTACCGTGTATTTAACTGAAACTTATTTGTTATCATCATGATTTGGGCTGATTGCCATATTTGGGCTTCGTGCCAATTATATAAACTCTTCGGGGATTTTTATCACTGTTTCCTCACTATTTTGACTTATTACTTCAACTCAGTGATGCTGTTTTTCACTGTTTTACAACTCAGCCACTTATACTCAGTTTTGAGACTTAAATTATATTTTAATGATGTTTTTGGGCTGAGAACTAATGTTTTACTATGATCGAGGGGCTTGTGATGATTTTCTGACTGAGTGCGGCCGAGGGCCAGATGTGAGGATATACTGAGTGATATGAGGCCGAGGGCCTGAGATACTTTATATGCCACGAGGTGGCTTGTGACTGATATGAGGCCGAGGGCCTGAGATCCTTTATATACGCCACGAGGTAGCTTGACTGATATGAGGCCGAGGGCCTAGATTTGATGCCACAAGGTGGCTTGATATTACACTTGGGCCGTAAGGGGCCCCTCCCGGAGTTTGTACACCCCTAGTGAGCGCGGGTATCCATTGTGATGTGAGATATAGCCCGAGGGGCTGATATTGTACTATGTGATAGCCCGAGGGGCTGATACTGTTCCATGTGATAGCCCGAGGAGCTGGTATTGTTCTGAGATTTGAGCCTGAGGGACTGGTACTGTTCTGCGATATTGCCCGAGGGGCGGATTTGTTGATACTGAGCCCGAGGGGCGATCTTCTATCTCTTTTTTTTACTTCACATTATTTACCTGAAAAATTACATGTTTTACCTGTTGAAAGGAGATTTTACTTGTTTTGTCACTGATTTACTGTTTTCAAATGATGTTTTACTGCTTCATTATAGAATGCCTTGTGCTTTACGTGCTTTCTTACTTTCAGTTATTATTTATATTTATTACTCACTGGGTCAAAGTACTCACATTATTCACGACACCATGTGTGCAGATTCAGGCATTGTTGGTTCCGCTCCGGAGTGCTGACTCCTCCCGTCCAGGTGGTGATTCAGAGACTACGAGATAGTTGTTGGCGTCCGCAGCCCCGTATCTCCCTTATCTTATTGTTTCTATGTTCTTCAAACAGTTGTTCCAGATATTGTATTTAGTAGACTTATATCAGGATCCATAGTTGCTCACGACTTGTGACACCCCGGTTTGGGCTGATTTGGGATGGTTTCTATTATGGTTAGCTATATTTCCACGAATTATTGCTATTAAATCATGCTTATATTGTTATCATGTTAATTAACTGCTTAAAATGAGATTTTGGTTAAATTGGCTGGCCTTGTCTTCACGAGAGGCGCCATCACGATCGGGTTCGGGGTTAGGGTCGTGACACAAGTATAATAGTCAAAGGTTAAATCTTACCACTAAAATCAATTATACATGTGTTTATCAAAAAGGATTGTATTTTTCCAATTCACAACATTAGATAAGACTTTTCATTTACCAAATAACATGAGGAAAGTACATCTCTATGCCTACATGTCAAGTCATCAAGTGTCATATACCATCTAGCATGAGGAAATTACATCTCTATGCCTACATGTTAAATATACATGTCAAGTCATCAAAAGTCATATTACTGTCTAGCATGAGAAAAATACATCTCTATACCTATATGTCCAATATACAAGTCAAGTAAATAATTTCACAGTGATACCATCAAGTACCCTCACTCTCATCACGCTCAAGGTGTCTGGCTCAATGCCCACTTCATCACACACACAATAACTCAGCATTGTGCAGGTGCTTGGCTCAAAAGCCCCTCACCAAAGGACGTATATATCTCGATGTGCATGTGCTCACTGTTGGTATGCCAGACGCCGAAGGGGCTGATCTTGGCCAAGTTCTAATCAAAAGCCAATAAGGCCTTCTGCGGCGTGCGACCCGATCCAAATATGTATAAAGCCAATAAGGCCTTGCAGCGTGCAATCTGATCCAAATAACAATAAAGTTAATAAGGCATGTTGCGGTGTGCAACCCGATCCAATGATAATAAAGCCTATATGGCCTGCTGCGGCGTGCAGTCAGTTCCAAATAACACTCTCTCAACATGGCTCTAAGGCCCGCCTCAGTCATCAACCTCTCAAGTCTCAAGGGCTCATAATCTCATATCACTCAGCCAAAATAGTACCACATATAGAAAGTAACAACAATGTGTCATGTAACAGCGAATAATGAACAGAGATTGAGATATGATATGCAAATGAAGAATCATGACTGTGTGTATAACTACAGTTAAATCAGATAGCCCAAAACAACAGAAATAGTCTCATTAGGTCTAAACCAAATAATCATATAGCCTAAACATGATTTCTAGCATGAACCACATCTCAGATAATCAAACAAGTATGGAGAACACGGATATAACAAGATATAACAAGATATAACAGCAAACAAATCTGATAATAGTCTAAATATCTACTCGGATAATGATTACCCCGGTACACGCCCCTCACCTAGCATGTTCGTCACCCCAACACATCACATATAACATAGTCCCAAGGGTAATTACCCTCAAATCCAAATTTAGAAATATTACTTACCTCGAACAAGCCAAATAAAATACCGAGCAAGCCAAATAATACTCTAGAAACGCCATCCCGCGCGAATCAACCTTCAATCGGGTCGAAACTGGCCAAAAGAAACTCAAAAACATCAAGTAATGCCAAAGGAAACAAACCCAAATGATAAAGGTCGAATCTTCAATCGAATACTCAAAGTCAACAAAAAAGTCAACCCACGCTCGTACCTCGGAACTTGATGAAACTTATAAATTCTGACAACCATTCGAATACGAGTCCAACCATACTAATTTCCCTCAAATCTGACTATAAATCGATGTTAAAAAGTCAATTAATCACTTTAGAAAAGGTTAGACAAAAAACTCCAATTTCCTTTTTAGAATCATAAATCAATTGCCAAAATCAAAGATGGTATCATGGAATATAATTAAAACCGAGTCAAAAATACTTATCCTAATCCATATAGTAAAAATCCTCTCCAAAATTTCCCAAATCAGAGCTCCATAACTCAAAAAGTGATAAAATAACTCTAACGTTCGAAATAGAGTACTTATATGCTCTGCCCAGTGGTACCCTACATTATCGCGATGCACAAAAACACACTGCCACAGTTTCCCTCTACGCATTTGTGGAATTTCACTTGCAAACGCAGTGACCGCTTTGCCAGACCTTCATGAATGCCGTAAATACTTCACGAATGCGAAGAAGAACTCATCAAGATTGCCTAGCCTCGCTCAACATTATGCGAACGCGGTGCCATTGGTGTGAATGCGATGCTCAAACCTCCATAACCTACGCAAACGTAATCATCCAGTCACAAAAGCAAGGAAGAAAATACCCAGCTCTAGACTTAACCTAATCGTGGCTACGTCTTCGTGATCGCGAAGAACAACAGATACACCAGACAACAGCAGAAACTAGCAGTACAACATGGCCCAAAATGGTCTGAAACCTGTCTGAAACTCACCCGAGCCCCTAGGGACACCATTTGAACATACCAACAAGTCCCAAAACATAACACAGACCTACTCGAGGCCTCAAATCACACATAACAATAACAAAACCATGAATCACATCTCAAATCAAACTTAATAAACTTTTGAACTTTCAACATCCAAAACTCGTGCCGAAATATATCAAATCAACTCGGAATAACCTCAAATTTTGCACACAAGTTCCAAATGAAAAAATGAGCCTATTCTAACTCCCGAAACAACAATCTGAATAGGATATCATCAAAGTTAACTCCCGGTCAAACCTATGAATTTCCAAACCTTCAAATTGCCAACTTTCGCCAATTAGCACCATAACCTTCTAGAAACATCCAAATGCAATTTTGGGCATACGCCCACATCCAAAATCACCATCCAGACCTAACAGAACCATCAAAACTCCGATCCAGGGTCAAATACATAAAAGTCAAACTAGGTAAACTCTTCCAACTTAAAGCTTCTTAGTTGAGAATCATTCTTCCAAATTAATCCTGAATCATCCGAAAACTAAAACTGAAGATGCATACAAGTCCTAATACACCATATGAAGCTGCTCATGACCTCAAACCAAGCAAGCTCAAATGGACTGGTTGGGTCGTTATATTCTCTCCCATTTAAACATATATTCATCCTCGAACGTGCCAAGAGTCATTCCAAAGTCATCAAATCACTGTAAAAGCTCACCGTAGACATATCCTTGGCTGATCCCACCTTACCCCAAACTATATATTATACCCCATATTTTCGTATGTAAGAGTACGTCGTAAATCAACTAATGTAAGCTCAGAAATGAGATCGTCTTTGAAAGTACATAAAGTAAGTTAATCAGGTTACCTTGGAGGCTTAGCAGCTAAACAAATTGAAGAAAATAAGTTTCGTTAGATGTCGGCAAGTTGGGAATGTTATAACATGTACTTTTGGGGTGATACTAAGGTTCTTAACATGATAAGGAGGTTATGTTATGAGTTATTTTAGGCTTATGATAGTCTTGAGTTGCTTTTTGAAGTCAAGCAAGTTGTGGAACAAAAGTTGGAAAAGGTCATCACAAGTTACATTCATAAATGAGCTGAAAATTCGGTCAAATGTAGCGGAGTGTTTCTCCCAATATACTTGGAATTACGGGACGATCCACATATAAATTAAAGATCTACGAGCCTAGCATTATACCGTTCATCGATACGACATCGGAATAGAGAGATATTTGTAGTTTTGCGAGACTTCGCAGACTGCATAGGTGACAAGTAGGTGTGTCACTAAAGCTTTTTGAGCAATACATTTCTTGTGTTATATGAAGTCTTTTTGGGACATATTATATACCAAATTGAAGGTGTTTGAATGTAGTTTACAACTCTCTTAACCGTTCAGTCATATAAAATCCGGATAAAATATATAAGCGTCTTAAGATGGGCCAATGTTAGGGTGCCAAGCTAGCACCTCTTTGACTTTTCAAAAGTTGATATATATAGGTCTTAGGTCGTCTTTATCTTCATTTTTCCATAGAACACGAAAGAGAGCACCAATAAAAATATCCTTAAGCTCTCTTCTAGGGTTTGAAAGAAGATTAATATCCCGGGTACGAAATTAAGAAGCGATAATATTAGAACGATCCCTACGACGTAAGTATCGCTATATCGCCTCTCATTTTCTTTGTAGTTTGAGTATTGGAAGGTACTTCATAGTTAAGACAACGTCTAATTTCTGTATTTAAGCTTTAAAATATCAAGGAAGGTTGATAAATTCATTTCCTAATAGTTAGAACTCACGGGATGTTGATCGGAAGTTGTGAGTTCGATTTATTTCACTTTTAGTGGACTGTTTTGTATTCCACTCGTGTTGGCCTATTATGCTACTGATTTATGGAGTTTTGAAGGATGAAGGGCATGGAGAAATACCACATGTGGTAGGTTAGTAGGCTGGTCGCTTGTCATATCAGTTTCAAGCTAATTGATAACTTGTTGATTAGGTGTGTTATGGTATATTTGGGGTTGTTGTTGTATTGAAGGTCCCGAATTGTAGTTGGTATGTTTCTGAGTTGCTGACCGTATTGTGTTTGTATCTCGCCTGTAGTAGGCTTGAGGGCGCAGTAAATCAGGGGAAATGCTGCCCGTTTTATTTTAGAATCTAGTTATCGTTTGAGATACGTGATATACTAGCGCCATCTAAGTTGTACATGTATTTCTTTGTTATAGGGTTGGCGCGCTAGTTGTCATAAGCTTGTTGTTGAGTAGCATTGAGGACTTGAGGTATGTTAAGGCTATCCCTTCTTTCCTTTTGGCATGATCCGTATGATACAACGAAACGAGCAAACACGCAACTTTCAAAAATGACTCTATTCATAAAAGTACTAGGGGTGCGTACGTTCTTGATTCCCCATGTGTCCTATTTTTATATCGTCTGTTCATGGGTATTAGAAAATAGGTAAGTTGATAAAGTTTATCCGAAGGCATATTAATCTTATGACATTCCGAGATATCTTATTGACTTACTTCATTATGCATTGCATTCATTTATACATGTACATGACCCATGACCTGATGGCGTATATTATATATATATATATATATAGGGTATGGTTACGGCATTATATACGCATCACCACCTGATCAGCTGGTATATGATGACGATTTCGCCCATAGAGGCCGAGATGATATGATGAGATGCCCTCAGAGGCTTGATGATGTTACATACGCATATACCTATACATGATATGACATTTATACGCATATGCATGACATTCTAAATGTTTTATGATTCACAGAGCTATTCAGACTTACAGTTGAGTTCTTTACTTCATGTTTCATTCATGTCTTTCATATATTGCTTCCATGCCTTACATACTCGGTACTTTATTTGTATTAACATTCCTTTTGCCTGGGGATGTTGTGTTTCATGCTCGCATATCCTGATAGATAGGTTGATAGTCCTCCTAGTAGGCTATCAGCTCAGCGGAAGGTGTTGGTGCACTCCACTAGCTCCGGAGTTGCCTATTTGGTCAGTATGTTTTGGACATGTATTGATCGGTATGGCGTGGCCTTGTCTCGACCTTTATGACATTTATGTATTCTTAGAGGCTTGTAGACAGATGTCATGTGTATGAATACTTGTATGGCCTTGTCGGCCTATTTTTTGAGTGTACAAATGATCATGTCAGCCTTATAGGCCCGTATGTCACATGTATAAATTTTTATATCATGTTGGGTCGTCCTATGTCTAGTATTTCCTTATGTTTTATTCCGGTTATCTGATAATGGGCTTTTTGGCCCATATACCCATGATAGTACGATAAGAAAGATATGTTTTGGTACTCGATTGAGTAACGTACCGGGTGCCCGTCATGGCCCTTCAGTTTAGGTCGTGACAAAAGTGGTATCGGAGCAGTTCTGTCTTAGGGAGTCTACAAGTCGTGTCTAGTAGAATCTTGTTTGTGGGTGTGTTGTGCACCACACTTATAAGCAGGAGGCTACCATTTAGGGCAGCGACTCTTTCTTCTTACTCTAGATCGTGTGGTAGAGCTCAGTTGTAAGAATTCAAACTCCTAAATTCTATTTTATTCGTAATACAACAATACCTACATCCAGAAAGACAGTTGCTAAGACATTGAATATGGCTCTGGAAGAGTTTAGTCAGAGGAACTCGATTTTGCGTCATGCTTATGATGAGTAACTGTGAGGTTTTCAGCAGATCATGTGTGTACTAAGACGTCTAAGCTTCTTGATAAGGAGTCCTAAGGCATGAATATCTATCCACCCATAGGGTAAAAAGCAATAAGAGAATCAGAAGGTAGATACAAGTTTCAACAAGTAAAAGAAGCAAGGTAAAGAAGGGTACGAGGTACCCAGCTAGTGAAGATTATCAGTATTTACGATTCAGACAGAGAAATATAAGCATTCTGAGTTACTTTCAATAGTAACAAAGATATATAAAATTGGCCAGACCCATCTCAGTTGTGCCCTATGGAAGCTAGCAAATATAGTTTAAGAGAAGAATGGGATATCAGGACCCACTTTGGGTTAGAGTAACCCAAAATGGTGGATGGATTGTTAGCATTAGCTGACCTTTCTGAAGGATATTGCAAATGTAGTAATAGTTCTCCTTGTGAGACACCTCGATGGTGCACTCTAGAATAGTACATTTAGATATGAAATACTAGAATGTCCAGAAAAAAATTTAGAAGATTGGCACTGGAATCCTAGAAGGGATAAATATTTACCTTAGTATGACTCCCTCCCCTAGTACAAAAAAAAAGACAATATTAAGCATCCCGAAGAGACATTTAGATGAAGCAAGGGTAGCTAGAAGCGAAAGAATGTTTTGTTGAAGTTTTCAGAATAAGGTAATGGACGAAAATATTAGCAGAAGAATAAGAAGAGAGTAAATGAAGCATTATGAGTAAGATGTGATAAATGGGTGATAACGGTAACTCAAAATATGATAGGATGACAGAGTCTATAGTCAAGTGAAGGAAAAGACAAGAGGTGACATGCATTGAGACAATAAAAGAGTATAGGCCAAAGGTCATATCCTCATTTCGAGAAATGAGTTGGTGACTCCAATGTGATTACTAGAAGGCTAAGTTAGACCCCCTTTAGTAACAGAAATTAGTATGGTCAAGATAAAATCGAACATGAATTAGGGACCGGAGGATTTGATAATAGTCGACATCTTGATAATTTCTGAGATCGCGTTCCAGCAATAATGGAACGGACAATAAAAGAATAACCTTTAAAGTTCATTCAGGAAGACGCTTCCATAAAGCAAGCACTGTGAGCAGAGTTAAGCTTAAGGGACTAAGTGTTCCAGTTACACTAGGTGTCACCCTTGTGTGTAAGAAATTCAATTATCCTTGGTACAGAAGGGTTACCGTAAGGTGAGTAAGGTGTCAGTGAAGATGAAGAAAAAAACACCAAATATAAAGAGGTAACTATGGAATAGTAAAGGAAGAATGCGGTAAAAAGGCGAAAGGAATGAGATTGCATTTATTCAGATCCTACAGATATGTTACCATTCCAGAATATTATGCAAGAATGATGTCGGGGAGAGACAGTAAGGGTTCCTGCACTAGATGTTATTGATAAAAAAGTGCGAATGAACACTTGATACATCAGGAGCCAGTGCAATAGGTAAGTTAAGACAAAGTACATACACCAAGAGAGATTACGCGGAATATAGATATGAGAATGGACCAACGAGTAGTTAGTAGTTGATTCGGTAAAAGCCTAGTTATGGCTAGACAAAAGGATACAGACAAATCAGTAGATCATGCAAGATAAACATAGTGCACCCCAACGTAGTGAATTCAGTATCGCATATATGACATCATGATCCATGAGAAATATTCAAATAGGAGTTGGGATAATTAAAGGTACCGTATAAGTGTTACGGAAATAAAAGGGAGTGCCACTGGGAAGACAATCAAAAATTTCAGTTCAGAAGTAACCTACGAGCACAGAGTTACGGAGGTAAGTAACTAAGGATAATTATTGGTGTGTAAGAACATTAAAAATTTCACCAGGTATACGATGTAATAAGCTCACAGCATTATAGGAGTCAGAGGGTCTCCCCTAAGTACTACCACAAAAGACTAGCTGAGGAAATAAAGGAAGAAGGCTTCAACTTAAGCATAGTGACATAAAGAAGAAATGGTCTTGTAACCATAGTCTCACTACAACATTGTATGCACACCAAAAGAAAGTGGCACCTATCGTGACTAATGAACGGGATGAAGAAAAAAAATCAAAAGCTAATATTTGAGATCATATGAGTTACAGGAGATTCCAGTATTCGTGGGCAATGAGATAAGCCATGTATTCATGCAAAAAGTGGCAGAACAACCAGAAAAAATAATTATTTATGTTTCAAGACAACTGAAAAGGAACAAAAGGAAATCTATGGTGCTAGCAACTTAAAGGAATGCTACGAGTAGTATAAATAGATATGTGTAGGTTGCAAGCTAAAGTATGGTACAGAGAAAAGATTTTAGGTAGATAGGAGTAAGGATAAGAAAAGGTGAGTGAGAAGGTGACGAGAATAGGTAAGTCCTCGGGATTAAACCCATCAAAACAAGAGAGCCGATGGCTTCCGTAAGTTATTGAAAGCTCGGTACAGCCTGAATGAACTCAGAGGAGTCTAAGACTAGGTGCATTTAGAAGAGATGGAATGCTTCCCTGGTAGTAGAATAAGGGTGTAATTGTGATAGATAAGTGGATGACGTTTAGGCCTTTGATTTAGTAATTATTTAAATAAATGGAATCTCATGCATTGCATAGAATTAGAATACCCCCATAAGTTGAATCATGTTGGGATGCTATGAAATAAAATTATTGAAGTATAGTATCGTCCCTAGGTGGAGCAGGCAAATTAGTTCAAATGTTCTTCGATGAGACGTGAGCGCTAGTGACAAGGTATTACATAAGAAGTTTCAAGTTATAAGTGGTATATTATAGATCAACATTAAAGTGAATCAACAATAGATGGATAAAAGTTACAAAGTATGAGATGATATTTGGCCGTCAATATTAAGATGAACAGTAGTGAGGAAGCATTAAAGGACTTAGAATTATACATATAGGGTAAACAACGAGAGAGTAAACTGGTGTTGGGTAGGAGACCTCGGTAATAATAAACCGAAGTAAGAGTTATGGTATAGTATGACCTAACTAGTTTTAGTAAAGCCATAAGCACAAATAACCGAGGCTATGAAACAAGACATATCAATAGTTGTAAGTTCGACAAAGTACCGAGCGAAGAACTTCAGTACACCTATAGATGCCCAGAGGGATAACTTGTCATAGTTCTGTATATTTGTTCACAAAGTGAGGCCAAGAGATTGGCTAAAAAATGGAGGAAAAAGGAGAGAAGAGTCACGCATAAAATGACAGAGTCATATAGGCTGCATCACAGAAGGTAGCAACAGTGACGAGATTGGAAGGAGTCTGACCACAAATCGTGGTGTGAGAAAGAGACCTAAGGGTGTAATGCCCTGGCCTTTAAATTTATTCACAAAACGTTTGCCTAGATGGAAAGGACAGTATTAAAGTATTCATAAGAGCAACAAGTTATGATACTGATAAGCGCATCAGTCAACATTCGAGGACGAATGTTCCAAAGGGAGGAATGATGTTACACCCCATGTTTTCGTACGTAAGAGTACGTCGTAAGTCAACTAATGTAAGCTCAGAAATGATGTTGTCTTTGAAAATACATAAAGTAAGTTAATCAGGTTACCTAGGAGGCTTAGCAGCTAAACAAATTGAAGAAAATAAGTTTCGTCAAATGTCGGCAAGTTGGGAATGTTATAACATGTACTTTTTGGGTGATTCTAAGGTTCTTAATATGATAAGGAGGTTATGCTATGAGTTATTTTAGGCTTATGATAGTCGTGTGTTGCGTTTTGAATTCAAGCAAGTTATGGAACAAAAGTTGGCAAAGGTCATCGCAAGTTACATTCATAAATGAGCTGAAAATTAGGTCAAATGTAATGGAGTGTTTCTCCCAATATACTTGGAATTACGGGACGATCCACATATAAATTAAAGATCTACGAGCCTAGCATTATACCGTTCATCGATACGACATCAGAATAGAGAGATATTTGCAGTTTTGCGAGACTTCGCAGACTGCATAGGTGACAAGTAGGTGTGTCACTAAAGCTTTTTGAGCAATACATTTCTTGTGTTATATGAAGTCTTTTTGGGACATATTATATACCAAATTGAAGGTGTTTGAATTTAGTTTCCAACTCTCTTAATCTTTCATTCATATAAAATCCGGATAATATATATAAGCATCCTAAGATGGGCCAAGGTTAGGGTGCCAAGCTAGCACCTCTTTGACTTTTCAAAAGTTGATATATATAGGTCTTAGGTCGTCTTTATCTTCATTTTTCCATAGAACACGAAAGAGAGCACCAATAAAAATATCCTTAAGCTCTCTTCTAGGGTTTGAAAGAAGATTAATATCCCGGGTACGAAATTAAGAAGCGATAATATTAGAACGATCCCTACGACGTAAGTATCGCTATATCGCCTCTCATTTTCTTTGTAGTTTAAGTATTGGAAGGTACTTCATAGTTAAGAAAACGTCTACTTTCTGTATTTAAGCTTTAAAATATCAAGGAAGGTTGGCAAATTCATTTCCTAATAGTTAGAACTCACGGGATGCTGATCGGAAGTTGTGAGTTCGATTTATTTCACTTTTAGTGCACTATTTTGTATTCCACTCGTGTTGGCCTATTATGATGCTAATTTATGGAGTTTTGAAGGATGAAGGGAGTGGAGAAACACCACATATGGTAGGTTAGTAGGCTGGTCGCTCGTCATGTCAGTTTCAGGCTAATTGATAACTTGTTGATTAGGTGTGTTATGCTATTTTTGGGGTTGTTGTTGTATTGAAGGTCCCAAATTGTAGTTGGGATGCTCCTGAGTTGCTGATTCTATTTTGTTTGCATCTCGCATGTAGTAGGCTTGAGGGAGCAGTAAAATCAGGGGAAATGCTGCCCGTTTTATTTTAGAATCTAGTTATTGTTTGAGATACGTGATATACTAGCGCCATCTAAGTTGTACATGTATTTCTTTGTTATAGGGTTGGCGCGCTAGTTGTCATAAGCTTGTTGTTGAGTAGCATTGAGTACTTGAGGTATGTTAAGGTTATCCCTTCTTTCCTTTTGGCATGATCCGTATGATACAACGAAACGAGCAAACACGCAACTTTCAAAAATGACTCTATTCATAGAAGTACTAGGGGTGCGTACGTTCTTGATTCCCCATGTGTCCTATTATTATATCGTTTGTTCATGGCTCTCAGAAAATAGGTAAGTTGATAAAATTTATTCGAAGGCATATTGATCTTATGACATTTCGAGAGATCTTATTGACTTACTTCATTATGCATTGCATTCATTTATACTTGTACATGACCCATGACCAGATGGCGTTAGATACGTGTATATTATATGTATATGGGGTATGGGGAAAGGCTATGGCATTATATACGCATCACCACCTGATCAACTGGTATACGATGGTGATTTCTCCCATAGAGGCTGAGATGATATGATGGGATGCCCTTAGAGACTTGATGATGTTATGTATGCATATACCTATGCATGATATGACATTTATATGCATAAGCATGACATTCTAAACGTTTCATGATTCACAGAGCTATTCAGACTTACAGTTGAGTTCTTTACTCCATATTTCTTTCATGTCTTCTATATACTGCTTTCATGCCTTACATACTCGGTACTCTATTTGTACTGACGTCCCTTTTGCCTGGGGGCACTGGGTTTCATGCCCCCATGTCCCAATGGACTGGTTGACACTCCTCCTAGTAGGCTATCAGCTCAGCAGAAGGTGTTGGTGCACTCCACTAGCTCTAGAGTTGCCTATTTGGTCAATATGTTTTGGACATGTATTGATCGGTATGGCGGGGCCCTGTCTCGACCTTTATGACATTTATGTATTCTTAGAGGCTTGTAGATAGATCTCATGTGTGTGAATACTTTTATGCCCTTGTCGGCCATTGTTTTGAGTGTACAAATGATCATGTCGGCCTTATTGGCCCGTATATCACATGTATAAGTTTCTATATCATGTTGGGTCGTCCTATGTCTACTATTCCCTTATGTTTTATTGTGGTTATCTGATGACGGCCCTTTTGGCCCATTTACCCATTATAGTACGATAAGAAAGATATGTTATGTTGGTACTCGATTGAATAAGGTACCGGGTGCTTGTTTTGCCCCATTTGGTTTGGGTCGTGACACTATATAAGCCTGACGACACAACATAACTAAAGATCATTACCTATACCTTGTTCCACAAACCTTAGAATCAAATCCCCAATATCCGGAATCCCTTTGACGTCTAGATTCTCACATCTATACACTGTATAAGTCTAAGACATAACCATAACCCAAAATATAATCACATGATATACTTCATAACTCAGGTACTCATAGCAATAACTTTTGACCACAATAGCTACCCAACAACAAACCCGGTACCGATAACAAACCTCATATCAACTAAAACCTTGTTCTGAACTTTTGTACACTAGCAATGATGAAAGAAACACACAGAAACTTATAACCACTTATCAGGTCAACAAGTCATGGAGCTCTCTCGCCCAAGAAGAATCACTACCAAATTATAAGCCGTGCTCTAACATTATTCTTCCAAACATGCCATATCCAAATCCGACAGTACTAATTCCCAATCTAAAATCTTGTCTCATCCCGTGCAAGATCCTCAACTGTCATGCAAGACCAATATCACCCAAAGACACATACCATGAAATCCACGTGCCCGAACAGGAAACAACTCGGATATACTCAATGATGAAAGAAGAACCAAATGAGAGGACTATTCTTCAAGATCACAGATTCCATCACAAGCACAAGATTATGAACCCATCACCCAAAGGAGAAACAAAATAGACGAAATCAACACAAAGGATCATATCCCAACATAACTATACTGCAATGTGTGACTGCATATAACCACATAAAATACCTCAAGCCATAATGCTCAAAATCAACAATCATATGCAAATCCACAACAAACACATGAAGTGCATGACCATAACCAAGAAGAAACGAATAGCGCAATATACCTTATATAGGAAAAAGTTCCCAGGGATATTTACCCTCAAATCCAAGTTTAGATATATTATTACCACGAAACGCGCAAATCAATACTCCAAAAAATCCTTGCCACACGAATCGGCCTCCGAGCGACTCGAATCTAGCCAAAGCAGTTTAATATCATCAATAAAAGCCATAAAAATAATTCTAAATGATAAAGCTAAGGTCTTCAAACCAAAATGTCAACCTCGGGCACACACCCAGGAACCCGACAAAATTCACAAATTCTGAACACTCATTCAAATACGAGTTCAACCAGACCAATTTCATCCAAATCCAATCACAAATCGACCCTCAAATCATCAAATCTTACTCTCCAATAACATAGCCTTAAATCCCCAAATTTTACCTTAAATTCACATAAACTAGGTGTAATAATCAATGGGTAATCATAATCTATCATCAAAAGTGATTAAACTTCACTTACCTCTTCACTTACCTCTTCATATATTCTTCGAATATATGAAGTCTGCTAGTGATTTCGCATCTGCGATCACTTAACCGCTTTTGCAATCCTACTTGTGCGAAAAAGTGGCTGCATCTGCGGCTCGCTCCAAGCGCCTGACCTTTCGCTTCTGTGGTTCATCCTTCGTATCTGCTAGTCCACTTCTGCGGATACCTTCCGCACTTGTGCAAGCGCTTCCGTGCACATCCTTCGTTCCTTCGATCAAATGGCCGCACTTGCGGCTCCACATCTGTGGCCAGGCCCTCCGCAGGTGTGAATGCACTAGGTTCATTAGGCCTTCAGCCATGCAACACAATATCCAAACAAGACAAAGCCAATCTAAAACACACCCAAGTTCCCCGGACCCCAATCAAACATACCAACAAGTCCTAAAACATAATATAAACCTACTAGAACCCTCAAATCACATCAAACAACACCAAAAGCACAAATTGAACCCCTATTCATGCCTAATAAAACAAATAAATTTCCAATTTCTAAAACTCATGTCCAATCACATCAAACCAACCCGGAATGACCTCAAATTTTGCACACACGTCCCAAATGACACAACGATCCTATACCAACTTCCGAAACCAATACTTGAACCTGATATCAATAAAGTCAACTCTCAGGAAAACTTCTCAACCTTCCAAACCTTCAATTTCCAACTTTCGCCAAAAGCACCAAACAAACCTGCGGACCTAAAAATCCAAATCCACGTACACGCCTAAGTCCAAAATCATATTGGGACTAAGTGTCCTAATTCACCCC
>MCJB01014391.1:0-54922 GCA_002018475.1 Nicotiana obtusifolia | reverse complement strand
CCCAAAACCAAACCAACCACCCTGGAAAACCACGTAACCATAACATATGTAAATGACCAGCCAGATAGTTACATTCTCCCCCTCTTATATAAACGTCTGTCCTCAAACGGGTCTAGAATCATACCTCGAGTCTCGAAAAGGTGAGGATATCTGCTCTGCATCCCCTGCCTAGTCTCCCATGTAGCCTCCTTGACTGTCTGGCCCCTTCAATACACCTTCACCGAATCTATGTTCTTCGACCTCAACTTTCGAACCTGCCGATCCAAAATGGCCACTAGCTCTACATCATAAGTCAAATCTCCATCTAACTGCATCGTGCTGAAGTCCAAAACATATGACAGATCACCATAATACTTCTAAAGCATCGAAACATGAAATACTAGGTGAACTCTTGATAGACTAGGTGGCAAGACAAGTCTATAGGCCATCTCTCCAACTCTCTCAAGCACCTCAAAAGGGCCAATAAACCGAGGGCTCAACCTGCTCTTCTTCCTGAACCTCATCACACCCTTCATGGGCAAAACTCAGAGTAGAACCTTCTCACCCACCGTATATACAACATCACGAACCTTTGTCTCAGCATAACTCTTCTAGCTGGATTGTGTTGTACGAAGCTGCTCCTAAATCACCTTCACCTTCTCCAAGGCATCACTGACCAAATCAATGCTCAACAACCTAGCCTCCCCGGGCTCAAACCAACCAATCGGAGAATGACATCTCCTCCCATATAAGGCCTTATAAGGAGTCATCTGGATACACGACTGATAGTTGTTGTTGCAGGAGAACTCTGCTAATAGAAGAAACTGATCCCATGAACCTCCAAAATCAATAACACATGCACATAAAATGTCCTCCAAGATCTGAATAGTGCTCTAGGATTGTCCGTCCTTTTGGGGATGAAATGTCGTACTCAGCTCCACCAATGTTCCAAACTCTCATTGCACCGCTCTCTAAAACTGCAATGTGAACTGAGTGTCTCGATTTGAGATAATAGACATGGGCACACCATGAAGTAAAACAATCTCACGAAGGTAAATCCGAGCCAGCTACAAAATCCATAGTGATATGCTCCCACATCTACTCCAGAATATCAAGCCTCGGAAGAAAACCACTGGGTCTCTGATGCTCGTACATCACCTGCTGATAGTTCAAACACCGAGCAACATACTCACCAATATATTTTTTCATCCTCCGTAACCAATAGTGCTGCCTCAAATCCTGGTACATCTTCGCGGCCCCCAGATGAATGAAATACTGCAAACTATGGACCTCCTAAAGAATCCACACACGCAATCCATCCGTATTTGGAACATAAATCTAACCTTGCATCCTTAGTACCCCATCATCACCAATAGCAATCTCCTTAGAATCACCGTTTTGCATCGTGTCCTTCGGGACAAGGAAGTGGGAGTCATCACACTGATGCACCTTGATGCGCTCAAATGCAAGAAAGAACCCGTCTAGGCTCCGATATGTCCAACCTCACAACCCGATTGGCCAAATTCTAAACATCCAATGCTAACAGTCTCTCCCCAACTGGAATATACGCAAGACTCCCCATGCTCTCAGCCTTCCTACTCAAAGCACCAGCCACCACATTGGCCTTCCCTGGGTGAAAAAGAATGGCAATATCATAGTCCTTTGGTAGCTCTAACCACCTCTATTTCCTCAAGTTCAAATCATTTATCTTGAATAAGTGTTAAAGACTTTTATGATCTGTGAACACCTCACAAGACACGTCGTAGAGATAGTGCCTCCAAATCTTTAATGCGTGAACAATGGCTGCCAACTCCAAATCATGTACAGGGTAGTTCTTCTCATGGGGCTTCAAGTGACGCGAAGTAAAGCAATCACTCTACCCTCCTGCATCAACAAACATCCAATGCGAATCCGTGAAGCATCATAATAAATGGAATAAGAACCCAATCTCGAAGGTGGAACTAGAATTGGAGTTGTAGCCAAGGCAATCTTGAGCTTATGAAAGCTCTCCTCACACTCCTTAGACCACGTGAATGGAGAACCCTTCTGAGTCTAATCTAGTCAAAGATACAACAATGGACGAGAAACCCTCCACAAAACAGTAATAATACTCAGCTAGACCAAGGAAACTCTGAATCTCAGTAGTAAAAGACGGTTTAGGCCAACTTTGAACTGCCTCAATCTTCTTCGGATCCACTTTAATACCTCACTGGACACCACACGACAAAAACTCCACCAAATCAAGCTAAAACTCACACTTGGAGAATTTAGCATATATCTTCTTCTTCCTCAAAATCTGGAGCACGATCCTAAGGTGCTGCTCATGATCCTCCTAGCTGCGTGAATACACCAATATATCATCAATGAATACTATGACTAAAGAATCAAGATATGAATAGAACACGCTGTTCATCAAGTGCATGAAAGCTTATGGGACATTGGTCAGCCCTAAAGACATCACCAAAAACTCATAGTGACCACAGCGGGTCCTGAAAGCCGCATTCAGAATATTTGAATCCCAGATCTTGAACTGATGATACCCCGACCTTAAATCAATCTTCGAGAACACTCTCGCACCTTGAAGCTGATCAAATAAGCCACCAATGCGCGGTAGTGGGTACTTGTTCTTAATAGTAACCTTGTTCAGCTGCTTGTAGACAATACACATCCTCATAGTACCGCCCTTCTTCTTTACAAATAGAACCGGTGCACCCCATAGTAACACACTTGGCCTAATGAATCCCTTATCAAGTAACTCATGCAACTGTTCCTTCACCACATACGACTTATATATGCGGTCCACAATAATAGATTCGCCTATTAGTGTAGGTACATTAACAGGCATAACTAAGGAATCACAAGTCATACCCAAATAACAAGCAAAGTATGATGACACATATGAATAAGTAGAACCAGGGTCAAATAACACTGAAACATCCTTGTGGCACACTAAAACAATACCTGTGATCACAGCATTGGAAGTAACTTCCTCTGGTCTGGTAGGAAATGCATAGAAATGGGCCTGACCACTACCAGATTGACCTCCCACTCTGGGGCGACCTCGACCCGCACGACCTCCACCCTGAGCTGGCTAAGCAGGTGGTGTAGCAACTGGTGCAGGAGTCATAGTCTAGCCTCCCTGCTGCACTGGACCTTTGTAATGACAGGGGAAATACTTCGTCACATGCACCAACTCTCGACAATCGTAACAACCTCGAACTGGGAATGAGTGTGGGGCCTAAATCGAAATTTGAGAGATGGAATAACCATTGCGGGTACTAATGAAACCTGAACTGATAGAGCACGATACGAGCTTGAGCTGGAAGTGCAACAAAAGACGATTGAACCGGTCGAGTGTTGTATGAACCATTGCTAGCTGATAAACCATGAGGAACCTGACGAGTCATATGAGCGGTCCTAAAAAGACGACCTCTGCAGTGATGTGACTGGCCTCTAGATGAGGCACTGCTAAAACCACCTAACCTGCGGGGCCTCTTTTACTCCGCTCCTCGTGCTCAAGCCTGCGAACCTTCTCCAAGCGCCTAGCAATCTTGACCACCTGGTCAAACCTACCATCTTTCTCGGCCTCTCGAGCTAAATTGTAGTGTAGACCATAGTGGAGGCCATCAATGGACCTACTTATCCTCTCTCACTCACTCTCTCAGTCGGAACAAACCATATGGCATGACGGTCCAAATCCGCAAACCTCATCTCGTTTCAAGTCACAATCGTATCTCCTTGGCTTAGCTGCTCAAGTGCCCTACGCAACTCCTCTCAACGAGTATGTGGAACAAACTTCTCTAAGAAGAGAACTAGGAACTCATGTCACGTAAGTTGTGCTACGCCAGCTGTCCTGCTCAACTCATAAGCCTGTCACCGTCTGTAGGCAGCCTGGCATAAATGCCCCTTACTAAAGCACGTATTTATATAACTGTGCATGCGCCACTGCTGGCATGCCAGACTCCGGAGGGGCGGATCCTGCCCAAGCGCTAATCATAATCACATAGCCTAATAGTGGGTTCTGGTGCATGTGTCACTCCAAATCAGTAACACTTAGCCCAATATGAGCCCAGCATACATGTCACCTCAAAATCAATACCAAATCGGCTCTATGGCCCAAGCTCAGTCATCAACTGCTCAAGCCTCCATTAACTACATCTCACAATACTCAATTCAATAGTGTTACACATATGAGGCATCAACAACATGTGAGGAAAACAACAAGAAAGTATTGAGAGAGAGATATCATACACGGATATAGCAACATGACTGAGAGTGTGTGTACAATTAAGGCAAATAGCTCAGAAAAAGAAAGCATAGCCCTATCATGTCTCAAAAACCTAGCACATAGCCTATACATGATTCCTAACAAGAATCAGAACTCAAATAATCATACAGGTTTATAAAACCAAGGATATAACGAGGCATGATAGCAAAACGCATCCCATAGTAGTCTAAAAGCCTTCTCAAATCATGAATACTCTCGTGCATCTCATATAACATGGTTCCCATGGATATTTACCCTCAAATCCAAGTTTAAATATGTCACTTACCTCAAGACGCGCAAATCAACAGAGCTTTTGAAAGCTCTCCTCACACTCGTGGACACCTAAATGGAGTACCCTTCTGGTTAATCTGGTCAAAGGTGCAGCAATAGATGAGAAACACTCTATAAAACGGCAATAATACCTAGCCAAACCAATAAAACTCCGAATTTCAGTAGCCAAAGATGATCTGGGCAAACTTTGTACTTCTTCAATTTTCTTCAGATTTACTTAATCCCTCAGTCGACACCACATGACCCAGAAACGCCACCAAATCAAGCCAAAATTCACATTTTGAGAATTTTGCACATAAATTCTTCTCCCTTAATGTCTGGAGCACGATCCTCAAATGTTGCTTATGATCCTCCCGGCTGCAGGAAGACACCAAGATGTCGTCAATGAATACGATGACGAAAGAGTCAAGATACGGCTAGAATACAATATTCATCAAATGCATAAACGTTGCTGGGGCGTTGGTCAGCCCAAATGACATCAGTAAGAACTCGTAGTGACCATACCGAGTCCTTAAAGCATTCTTCGAGATATCCGAGTCCTAAATCTTTAACTGATGATACCCTGACCTCAAATCAATCTTTGAGAATACTCTAGCACCTTGAAGCTGGTCAAATAAGTCATCAATGCGCGGTAATGGGTACTTGTTCTTGACTGTAACTTTTTTCAGCTACCTGAAATTAATGCACATCCGCATAGAGCCATCTTTCTTCTTCACGAACAATACTGGAGCACCCTAAGGCGAGGTACTCGGTCGGATGAAACCTTATCAAGTAACTCCTAAAGCTACTCCTTCAATTCTTTCAACTTCATAGGTGCCATACGATATGGTGGAATAGAAATGGGATGAGTGCCCGGCACCAAGTCAATACCAAAATCGATATCCCTATCGAGCGGCATGCCAGGTAGATCTACTAGAAATACATTTGGGAAATCCCTCACTACTAGAACTGACTCAACGGTAGGAGTATCAGCACTAATATCTGTCACAAAGGCTAGGTATGCATCACACCCTTTCTCAACCATTCAATGTGCCTTTAGAAAGGACACAACCCTACTAGGAATAAAATCCAATGTATCCCTCCACTCCAAATGCGGAAACCCTAGCATAGCCAATGTCACGGTCTTGGCGTGATAGTCCAAAATAGCATGATAGGGCGAGAACTATCCATGCCCAAGATCACATCAATGTCCACCATATTGAGTAGTAATAGACCAACATTGGTCTCATACCCACCATTTTAACTAAACACGACCGATAAACACAGTCTATAACAATAGAATCTCCCATAGGCGTGGACTCATATATAGGATCACTCAAAGAATCACATGATATATCCAAATACGGAGTAAAGTAAGATGACACATATGAGTAAGTGGAGTCTAGATCAAATAAAATTGAGGCATCCTTGTGACAAACTGGAAGAATACCTGTGATGACAACATCTGAAGCGATAGCCTCCGCCTACCCGAAAAAGCATAGAAACGAGCCTGTCCTCCCCCTCTAGGGCAACCTCTGCCTGCTTGACCTCCACCCCTAGCTGGCGGTGCACGTGGGGCGACAACTAGAGCAACAACCATGGCCTGTGAACCCTGTGGAATCCATGGAGCCATTATAGTCTGTGGAGGTGCACCCCTCATAACTATGGGATAATCCCTCACCATGTGTTTAGTATCACCATAACTCAAAATAAGCTCTCGGTGGGTGTAGCTGCTGAAACTGACTCTAGCCTGGTCGGATGGCCTGACCGCTGAAAGCACCCCTAGAGGGAGGTGCACTGGACAGTGGCGATTCATAATAGGCAACTTGAGACCTCAAAATGGTCGGGCCACCGCTAGAAGCTGGAAATGCTGAATGAACTGGCCGACTCACATATTCCATGCCATGTCAGGCAGTACATGGGCGGATTTACATATAAAAATTAGGTGCTCGAGCACTCATTAACCTCGACATGGAATATGTATAGTTATATAGGGAATTTAAGAAAAAAAGATATAATAAAATAGCAAGCACCCAAGTAAGAAAAGGCCTGATGGGTGCTTTGGTTTATGATAGTGTTGAAGGGCTCTAAAAGTCTAAGGGAGAGAGATCGAATCTCACTTCTAGTAGGAACGTTTTCCTCCATTTTTTCCTATATTATCAAGTACTATTTTTCTTTTTCCCCAGTTATTAGGTCATCTTCTTTGCTCTTTCATTTTTCACTAGCGAATCTTTTTAAGCCAATACTTCTATTTTATTATTTTGCTTCTGAATTTGTTTAACTTCTTTTTTTACTTTTCTTTTGTTACTTTTATCAATATCACTATAGCAAGAAAGAAAAGAAAATCTTCTTTAAAAAACAAAGTGTTCCTCCAAACCGCAAAATTCACTAATATTTTTTCTCGCTAATTGTATTATTCATCACAGTTTCACGGTGTCGGTAATATTAGTAATACAGTTTTCTCATTAAGTTTTTTATCGCCGTATAGTTGCACACTTATATGATGTATTGGTAGTAACTTTTCAAAAGGAGTTAAGTACCCACAAACCCAAAATCCTAGATTTTCCACTAGGGCAGTAGCTGCGGCGTGGCCACCAGTAAATCTTATAGTACCTCGAGGCCTCTTAGCCCCCCTGTCCTCTCTTTCTCAGCCTCGTATACCCTCCGATCTCCGTGTGATCTCTACCACCTACTGATACGGAGTGTCTATCTCCAACTCTCAAGACATGCTAAATTTAATGCCATTGTTGAGCCCCTCAATGAATCTGCGGACTTGCTCTCTGACTATAGAAACCAAGGTAGGTGCATGTCGAGACAACTCACTGAATCTGATAGCATACTCTGACACTGTCATAGTCCCTTAACATAGCTGCTCAAACTCTGTGCGCCATGCATCCCAAAGGGTCTGGGGAAGAAACTCTCTCAAAACAAACTCTGAAAACTAAGCCCAAGTGAGTGGGACTGCATCAGCTGGCCTACCCTCCTCGTAAGATTGACACCACTAATACACTCCTAACAGCTGAAATATAGTAAAAGCGACTCCGCTCACCACCACAATACCCACGGTACGGAGAATACGATTATAATTCTCTAAAAAGACATGCGCATCCTTGGTAGTTGTGTCGCTGAAAGTAGGAGGATCATACTTCTTAACCTCTCAAGTCTCCTCTGCTCCTCCTCAGATGTCGCTGGCCTGACCTCAAGCTAAACTGAAATATTTGGTTGTGCTGGCATGACGCTCGGAACCTGATCAACGTGGACCCGCTGCTCTAGAGTATGGGCCGCGGGAGTCTGAGCTCCTTCCCCAGCCTGAGATGTAGCTGGTGCAAGGGGAATCAACCCAGCTTGAGCTAGAATGCCAAACATGCTCAGACTTGTGCTAGGGTCTCCTAAAGTTCAGGGGCAACAACAGGCGCCTCGGGTTCTTGTCCCCTAACCAGAGCTACTGGCGGCTCCTCACTCGCTGCTCGAGCAGGTGCTCTAGCTGCAGCACGTGCCCCTCCTCGGGCTCTGCCCCGGCCTCGCGCGACTTTTGCATGGGGCACGAGTGTCTGATCATCAAATCCAGTAGTGCGTGTCCTCACTATCGGTGAGAGAATAGGAAGACAAAAACTTCAGATTTCGAAATCAACAAGTTCACACGAAAAGGAATCAAAGAAGTGGAATTTCCTAACAGTTCCATAGCCTCTCGAAGATAAATACAGACGTCTCCGTACCGATCTACAAGACTCTACTAAACTTGCTTATGACTCGTAACACCTATGAATCTAGAGCTCTGATACCAACTTGTCACGACCTCAATTTCCCACCTTAGGATTTCGTGATGGCACCTTGTCTCTAAGACTAGGTAATCCTAACATTCATAAATAACTTAACAGAAATAATGAACTATGATAAATTAATAAATCGATAAAGCTCATAATAACTCCAAATACAGAATATCAGTAACATAATCACTAAAACCGGTGGAACTGAGTCATAAGCTCTACAGAAAGGAATTATGAATCTCTAATACAACACTATTTGACTAGGAGATGAACATTAGTAAAAATAAATACTGAGGGTGACACCGAAGCCTGCGGATCTCGAGCAGGTAAACCTTGAAGTCTCCGGAAAGATAACTGAACAATCACTGGCATCCGGCATGAGCAGATGTACCTGGATCTACACAAAAATATGCAGAATCATAGTATGAGTACACCACAATGGTACGCAGTAAGTATCAAGCCTAACCTCCGTAGAGTAGTAACGAGGCCAGGTCAAGACACATACTAGGATAATAATGACTAAATAAAATATAGTATAGTCTAAAAATAGGAAGCAAAGTAAATAGATGAAAATAAGTCAGCACAATAATGTAAGCTAACAATGGGATTTAAGGCAATAAAGAAAACAAGAAATGAACACATGATGAGAACAACAAGTAATCAAGTACCGACAATTACAAGTAAGACAAAGGAGAAAACAACAATAATGGTTCAATCAAAAATCCTTTTAACGTAGAATGTACAACAAGAATCACAACCAAGGTACCACTCCTCATAACCTCATTTCACAAATCACAATCACACTCTTTTCTTACATTGCCTTGTGAGCCTTACATTTAGATTTTTAAAAACATTTTTCCCGAAATAGCTACACGCACTTTAGCCCCCTTATGTCATCACGTGGCTTCAAGTAATTCTCTTACTAGCAACACGCATATAAATCCCACCTTATGCCACCGCATGCACATTAATCCCTTCCTTATACTACCATATGTGCATTAATATCTGTAATGACCCGATCGGTCATTTTGTATAATTGTGCCCCATTTCCCCTTTTGATGCTTTATACATGTGTATTTATAGTTTTTATGACTTACGGGATTGATTAGTTTTGTTCCGGGAAGATTTTGGGTTGAATTGGACCCTTTGAATCTTGGCTTAGAAGCCTAAGTTGATTATGTTGACCAATGTTTGGCTTTAGTGAAAACGACCCCAGAACGGTGTTTTGATGGCTTCGATAGCTTCGTATCATGATTTTAGACTTGGGAGAGCGCTCGGAATCGAATTCGAAAGTCCGTAGGTTGATTTGTGTTATTTTGCCGAAAATTGACAACTTGAGGTTTAAAAGTTTAACCGTAGATTGACTTTTGGCTATCAAGTTCATAATTTGGTTATCTTCTTGCTATCAGGATTGTAAGTTGGTTATGGGACTTGAAATAGGTCCGCTATGCTATTTAGAACTTATCTACAAAATTTGGTGTCATTTGGAGTTGATTTGATAGGATTCGGACGCTTGGTTGCAATTCTAGAGGTTCTTGAAGTTTACTTTGAAATTCATGTGTTTTGGTGTCCGATTCATAACTCTAGATGTTATTTTGTGTTTTGATCCTGTGAGTGATTTCGTATGATATTTTTAGACTTGTGTGGATGTTTGGTTTGGAGCCCCGAGGGCTCGAATGAGTTTCGGACGTGATTCGGAATGGTTTGAACTGAAAATAAAATTGTTGGTGTGCTGGTGCTCTGTTGTCACAATTGCGAGCACCAGCCTCGCAATTGCGAAGGTGACAGGGGGTGGTCTGATGTCGCAATTGCGACTTACCCCTTCGCATTTGCGAAGTCAGCAGGCCTAGGGCTTGGGTCGCATTAGCGAACACTTGTTCGCTTTTGCGAAGGCATCCAGCTTGGCAATTGCGAAGCCTTTGTCGCAATTGCGATGTTTGTTGAGGCTGTCAAGGTTCACAAATGCGATCCCTAGTCAACAATTGTGAGGGTTCGCAAATGCGAACCTTGTGTCGCAAATCCGACATCTGCAGCTGGACATAAGAGCTAGAAAGTCAAGATTTAGTCTCATTTCTCACATTTTAGAATCCTAGACTCGGTAGGAGGCGATTTCGAGAGGGGATATTCATCTACAGATACTGGGTAAGTGATTCTAATCAATTTCTTACTATATTTTCTGAATATATTTTAGATTTAACATCAAATTTAGGTAAATCAAAGAGGAAAAAAATTTGGAAATTTTGTCAAGTTTTAGAAAAATGAAGAATCTGAATTTTGAGAGTCGATTTGGACTCGAATTTTAAAACTAATCACATACATGGACTCGTGGGGTTATGGGTAATTGGAATCTACCCTTAGACCCAGGTTTTGACCGGGTAGAGCCAGGGTTGACTTTTGTTGACCTTTTGGGAAAAAGTGTAAAGATCATAGCTTTATCTATTGTAATTGTTTTCCGTTGCATTGTTTGATAATATTAAGTCAATTATTGTTAGATCTGAACCGTGTGGAGGCGAATTTTAGGAGAAAAGCTATTTTCGAGGTTTGAGGTTGCCTAGTTGAAGGAAGTATCTTGTCTAACTTTGTGTGGGAGAACTACCCCTTAGGATTTGGGTTCATTGTGTTATTTGTCTTATGTGAAAGCCATGTATGCAAGGTGACGAGTGGGTACACGGGTTATATATGGTATTTGACTGGTTTAGGTTATTTAGACTCTTTCCATGCCTCTAAATGAATTGCCACAACATGTTATATCCCTCATTGTTAATCAACTCTTACATGTGTTAATCTACCTTTACATGCTTTATTTGACATTGTTAACACTCTACCTTCTTTATTTGACATTGTTAACACTTGTTCTACCTCTTACTTGTTGTTTTGCTCTTATATGCTTAGTTGAAGCTATTGCCTTCCTTATTGCCTTGTTACATCTTTAATTGTTGAATTACTTGTAATTGAAGTTGTTATTTCGTGAAATATCTTATTGTTGAGTTATTAGTGTTGAAGTTGAGAAAGTCGTTATCACATTGAGGTGAAGTTGTTAATTGCTGAGATATCTTTCTTATTGAGCAATTCACTTTCCTTTTGCTATTGTTGAGATTCTTATGCACATTGTGGTTGAGCCATGAGCTATTTATTGGAGAAATATTGATATTGTTGATTCTTTTGGCACATTGTGGCTTATGAGCACTTGTGGTGTGAGTTATGATTATGTTGTGATATTGATACGCATGCGGTGGTATAAGGCTAGGGATTGATACGCATGCGGTAAGATAAGGTGGGCTTGATACGTGTGTTGCTAGTAGGGGAACTACTTGAAGCTACACCGTGTGATAAAGTGAGCTAAAACACGGGTAGTTATTTTAGGAAAAATGATTTTCAAAACTAAATGTAAGGCTACCGATGTGATATAAGGAAATGTGATTGAAATTACGAAACGTATATAAGAGGCGGTACCTCGGTTGTGATTCTTGTTGTGCACTATATATTGAAAAGAGTTATTTGTTGAAACATTCTTGTTGCTTTTATGTTTCCTTATCATACCAGCTTTATCCGTATTTGATTATTTGAGGTTCTCATTAATTGTTCCCTTCTTGTTGTCTTTCTCCTTACAATTCTGTCATTAGTTTACATTATTAGAATGCTTTGTTATCACTCATTTCTCTGTTCCATTACTTCTCGTTATTATATTTTTGTTCTGTTCATTATGTCCTGGTAGGAGTCTTGAGCTGGCCTCATCACTACTCTACCGATGTTAGGCTTGATACTTACTGGGTACCGTTGTGGTGTACTTATACTATGCTTCTGCACATCTTTTGTGCAGATCCATCTATGTCTGTTGTGCTGGACGTCAGTGATTAACTTGTTAGCTGCCTTCCGTAGACATCAAGGTATACCTGCCCGGGGTTCGCAAGCCTAGGAGTCACATTCTGTTTTTAGACTTTCTACTATTTATTTCTTTTCCCAAAACAGTATTGTATTGCGACACTATTAGTACTTTCTTGTACAGCTTATGACTCTGTTCCACAAGGTTTTGGGGAAGTGTTTGGCTATTGTACTGTTAAGTTTTATTATAATAGTGTAATGGTTTAACATTGAGGTTTAGTATTATTTCCGCTATTTCTCTATGCATGTTACGCTTACCTAGTTTAGAGACTAGGGTCCCTCACGACATCCTAAGGTGGGAAACTGGGGTCATGACAAGTTGGTATCGGAGCTCTAGATTCACAAGTGTTACGAGTCATAAGCAGGTTTAGTAGAGTCTTGCAGATCGGTACGGAGACGTTTGTACTTATCTTTGAGAGGCTACGGAACTATTAGGAAAACTCCACTTCTTGATTCCTTATCATGCGAATTTGTTGACTTCGAAATCTGAATCTTTGTCTTTTTATTCTCTCGCAGATGGTGAGGACATGTACTACTGGATCCAACAATCAAACACCAGAGTCGCGAGAGGCCGAGGCCGGGGCAGAGGCCGAGGAGGGGCACGTGGTGCAGCTGGAGCACCTACTCGAGCTGCGACTGAGGAGCCACCAGTAGCTCTAGTTGGGGGACAGGCACCCGAGGTGCCTGTTGTCACCCTTGCACTTCAAGAAACCTTAGAACAGTTTTTTAGCATGTTCGGTACTCTAGCTCAGGCGGAGTTGATTCCACTTGCACCAGCCACATCTCAGGCTGGGGGAGGAGCTCAGACTCTCGCGGCCCGTACTCTAGAGCAGCGGATCTATGTTGATCTGGTCCTAGAGGTTATGCCAATGCAGCCTGTTGTTCCGGTTCAGCCCGAGGTTAGGGTAATGGCATCTGAGGAGGAGCAACTTAGACTTGAGAGGTTCAAGGAGTATCATCCCCCTACTTATAGTGGCCCAGCTACGGAGGATGCACAGGGTTTTCTAGGGAAGTGCCACCATATTCTCCGCACCATGGGTATTGTGGAGACGAGTGGAGTTTCTATTACTACCTTCCAGCTGTCAGGAGCAGTGTATCAGTAGTGGCGGGCTTACGAGGAGGGTAGCCCCGCCGATGCAGCTTCACTTACATGGACTCAGTTTTCAGAGATGTTCTTGAGAGAGTTTGTTCCCCAGACCCTTCGAGATGCATGGCGCGCAGAGTTTGAGCAGTTGCGCCAGGGTGCTATGTTAGTGATAGAGTATGTCATCAGATTCAGTGAGTTGTCCGGACATGCACCTAGCTTAGTTTCTACAGTCAGGGAGAGAGTCCGTCGATCCACCGAGGGGCTCAATTATAGTATTAGTTTCAGCATGGCCCGAGAGTTGGAGACAGATACTCCATACCAGCAATTGGTAGAGATCGCGTGGAGGTTTGAGGGTATGCGTGGCCATGAGAGGGAGGACAGGGAGGCCAAGAGGCTACGGAATTCTGGGGGTTATAGTTGTGCCTGCGCCCCAGTTGCAGCCCGTCATGGTAGACCGTATGTGAGCCATCTAGTTCATTCATCACTTCCTGCTTCTAGTGGTGCTCTGACTATTCTGAGGTCCCAGGTTGCCCACTTTGCTCAGCCACTTTCTAGTGCACCTCCTGCACGGGGTGCCTTCAGTGGTCAGTCCAGCCGACCAGGCCCGAGCCAATTTCAGTAGCCACGCCCACTGAGATCTTGCTTTGAGTGTGGTGACACAAAACATATGGTAAGGGACTGCCCCAGAAATAGGAGGGGTGCACCTCTACAGGCTACTTAGGCTCCACGGATTCCACCTAGTCCATAAACTTCACAAGCCATGGTTGCTGCTCCAGTTGCCGCCTCACCTGCACAGCCAGCCAGGGGTGGGAGTCAGGAAGGTAGAGGTCGCCATAAAAGGGTAGTCCATGCCAGATTATATGTTTTTTCGGGCAGGACAAAGGCAGTCGCATCAGACACAGTCATTACAGGTATGGTTCTGGTTTGTCATAGGGATGCATCAGTCTTATTTGATCCGGGATCCACTTATTCATATGTTTCATCTTACTTTGCTACGTATTTGGATATATCTCGTGATTCTTTTAGTTTTCTTGTTTATGTGTCCATGCCTGTGGGAGATTCTATTATTGTGTACCGTGTGTATTGGTAGTGTTTAGTCGTTATTGGTGGTTTTGAGGCCAGAGTTGATCTATTGCTATTCAATATGGTAAGGTTTGATGTGATCTTGGGTATGGATTGGTTGTCGCTCAATCATGCTATTCTGGATTGTCACACCAAGATTGTGACATTGGAAATGCCAGGTTTACCACAGTTGGAGTGGAGGGGTATATTGGAGTATGTTCCTAGCAGGGTTGTCTCCTTTCTAAAGGCTTAGCGGATGGTTAAGAAGGATTGTGATGCATAGCTAGCCTTTGTGAGGGATGTTAGTGTTGATACTCCAATCGTCGAGTCAGTCCCGGTAGTGAGAGACTTCCCAAATGTATTTTCAGCAGATCTTCCGGGCATGCCGCTCGATAGAGATATCTATTTTGGTATTGACTTGCTGCAGGGCACTCAGCCAATTTATATCCCACCCTAATGCATGGCACCAGTAGAGTTGAAGGAGTTGAAGGAGCAGTTGCGAGAGTTGCTTGATAAGGGTTTCATCCGGCCTAGTGTGTCGCCTTGGGGGTGCTCCGATTCTGTTTGTGAAAAAAAGGATGGTTCTATGCACATGTGTATTGATTATCGGCAGTTGAACAAGGTTACAGTGAAGAACAAGTACCTGTTACCGCACATTGATGATTATTTGATCAGCTACAGGGTGCCAGAGTATTGTCGAAGATTGATTTGCGGTCAGGGTAACATCAGCTGAAGATTCGGGATCTAGATATTTCGAAGACTGCCTTTAGGACTCGGTTAGGTCACTACGAGTTCCTTGTGATGTCATTTGGGCGCACCTAATGAACAGTGTATTCCATCCATACCTTGATTCATTCGTCATTGTGTTTATTGATGACATCTTGGTGTACTCCTGCAATCAGGAAGATCATGAGCAGGATCTGAGGATCGTGCTCCAGACCTTGAGGGAGAATAAGTTCTATGCAAAATTCTCAAAGTGTGAATTCCGGCTTGATTCAGTAGCGTTTTTGGGTAATGTGGTGTCGAGTGAGGGGATTAAGGTAGAACCAAAGAAGATTGAAATAGTTTAGAGTTGGCCCTGACCGTCTTCAGCTGCTGAGATTCAGAGTTTCCTTGGTTTGGCTGGGTATTATTTTCGTTTTGTAGAGAGTTTCCCATCTATTGCTGCACCTATAACCAAATATACATAGAAGGGTGCTCCTTTCAGATTGTCTAAGGAATGTGAGGCGAGCTTTCAAAAACTCAAGACTGCCTTGACTACAGCCCTAGTGTTGGTGTTGCCTGTGGGCTCGGGGTCTTACACTATGTATTTTGATGCGTCACACTTAGGGCTTGGTGTGGTGTTGATGCAAGACGGTTGGGTGATTTCCTATGCGTCTCTGACGAGCTCGAAACACACACTCAAATTATGCTCACTAGTCAAAAATAGTATAGTATAATATCATATCCATATGGATTGGAGTTAAATAGTATTTTCGTAGTTTCTAGCTTGATTCCTATCCAGGAGCATCAACAATTGAGATTTATATGATGAATAACTAAAATTAACTAAAAATCTAAAGCTATTGACTAATGACAATCGAAACAAAGGTAAGCAATGAAGTTATCAATGGGAGAAAATAGGGGTTGATAGGATAGGTGCAAGACAATTGTTTGGGATCTAACTCTAGATAATTCACTTCTAATGTTTAATTGAGTCTCTCGAATTTACTCAATTATTAGTTCAAACGTTCAGCAAAATATCCTCTCTCGATTAAGTCGTAACCTCACGAGATGAACCAATTTAAGCACGTTAAGATATGCAAGAATGCGTAGTGGATTGGTCTTTAGGAGAACCTCTCTCGATTATCCTCCTAACTAGGTTTAATCAATGATTCAATTAGCCTCTTTCGATTGCTAAGAAGAATTAATGAACTCAACCAACAATATAATGCAAAGATATCACAAGTTATGCCTCTATCGATTACATGAATAAGTGACTATAGATGCAATAGTTAAATCATCCAAAACGCTTCAATACATAAAACCAGAGTTATAATCCACAAACAATCATCAATACACAAAATCCATCAAACCCTAAAGGTAACTACTCCAGGTATGGAGTAATTCATCACAAATACAACAAAAGTATAGGAAAACATAAATTCAAACCAAACTCGGGTCTTGAGTAAGGAAGGAATGATGAAATCCTTGTGCTCGTATTCTTCCAACTCCTCCTTAGTCAAATATGTGTCAAAATTCCATAAAATAACGTTTTCTATGTATTTATACCAAGTAGGGTCGGGCCCAGACGAAATCACATTCCCCTAGACGAAATAGGATTGTCACTCTGTAAAAATTGCACATGCGCGCCGCATGGGGCGATGCGCCACGAGGGGGGAAATCCAGAGAGCTAGTTCTAGCAGGCAGCAGAAATTTAAACAGCCGCGGCGCGCCGCACTAATGAGGTTTTCTCAAAGTACGACTCAAATCTCAATTTTTGATGTCCAGACTTAGTCCTCGACCCCCAAACATGATCCCGGCTTAATCCCTTGGGCTTTTACTCAGACTTCAAAGCTTCAAATCACTCGAATTCATTCCATAACATCTATATAGCTCAAAATCACTCCTACAAGGCATACAACATACAATTAGTGCGAAACACTATCAATTAAAGCTCAAAACCAATAAAGTGGATTAAATTGGAGTGCAATAAGCAAATAAAATATGAGATAATAGTGTACCATCAACACCCCACACTTATACCATTGCTCGTCCTCGAGCAATCAAAATACACTTCACAAGACACGACTATTTTCAACAACTCTCATAACTCATCACACTAAGAATATTTAAAACAGATTAAGCACAATACCATAACATCCTTGCCTCAAGATTTGACTCAAAAGCACCACACATTATTTATAACCCTCTCATTTACTCTAACACAGAGGTCAATAACATTATCTTTCCTTCATGAATTAAGCTCACCTTTCCTTCATGAATTAAGCTCACACAACAATAGAGAATAGTTCCATACGCAATAGAATTTAAGAACAATTAGGAACTCAAGATAGAAAGAATTCACTCACTCTCAGAAACAATATTCATATGCCACAAACGACGTACCATAAGCTTGCCCATAGTATACTACTCTACTAATTGAGCTCATTCAGTCAAGGATCAATTAGGAATTTAACTGGTTGTAGTGTAGGCTTCGGGATGGGTAGGATACATTTAGATATAAGAGTGACTACACCTCCCTAAGCACTTTAATACATATAATTAACCATTCAAAACCCTACACTTATGTCAAACCATAACTCCACTTTCACATCAATATACATTAACTTCCAACTTCTTTAAGCACAATTACATCAAGTTACCATTATCAAGGAATATTTTTCACAATCATACAATTATTTTTTTTTTCTTTTTCAATTCAAGTGGCTCTTACTTCTTCAAAACAATGCACCTTTCTCGTTATTTTGCAAAGTTCATAACAAATTCAAGTGCTCACGAGATGTACAAGGTTCAAATAGATGGTCAATTCAAACAAATATTTAGGAATTGTACTCTGGTTGCCAAAGAAATAAGATTACAGGCTCAACGGAGTTAACTAAGATACATAACAAATAGGTAGGTAATAGCATATAACTGGCTTAACAATGAAATGCCAATATCACTTTCAAGAGTGAATAAACCAACTATTTCGCTTTGCAAACACACGGGGCAAGTTCTAGACATCAAATGCAATGCACAGAATAACACAAAACTTCACACCCACATGGCACATAACTCACTCACTATCGGACTCATCAAGACACTCGAGTCAAAGCAGTTAAGCAAAGTTAAAATTATACAATTTAAGGTACTTATACAAGAGTCAAAAACTGAGCCTAAAAGCACTCACTATTCTCAAGGCATACTAATGTTAAGATACATTGCTTTCAATTCAAATCATAGCACAAGGTTTCCTACTCCTAAAAAAAATAAAAACTAACTACACCTGGTTCAAACAAAACCCTTGAAAAAGAACCGCGGCAAAAAGAAAAATCAAGGGGGAATTAATACTCTACCTAACAAAATAAAATCTTTTTGTATTTTACTTTCAACTTTAATCCCTCAAGAAACCCATTGAATGATATCCATCATAGGGAAAAATCAAATTTATTTAAATTTTTATGGTTTTTTCAATTTCCAACTACTACAACTAACAAAACTAGCACATATACATACAACATACAATATACAACATACCCCCCACCCCCACTCTTTAAATTGTGGCAATAAAAATCATAAGGTAAAAGAAACTTCCCTGAATATCTAGTCGGGGTCCGAGTCGAAGTCGGGCTCCATTCCTCGTCTTCGAACTAACACGCACATCCATACCTACAGCTTCTTCTCAACCTTTTTGGGGTACACCCCACACTTATCTTTCTCACTCAATGCAGCCTTCTCTTTTGAGCCTTTCACTTTCCATTCAACACTTGCATCTAGTTATTCCTTTTGTGCCCCCTTTTCTACGATCATATCAAATGCCACCATCTCTTCACCCACTTTAAGCATGAGTTTTCTCTCGTGTATATCTAATATAACTTTACCCGTCACTAAGAATGGTCTTCCTAAGATAAGGGGAACCTCCTTGTTTTCCTCCATTTTCACCACTATAAAATCTACATGAAATACGAACTTATCCACCCGAACTAACACATCTTCCACTATCTCCTCGGGTGTTAAGGTTGTTTGGTCTGCCAGCTGCAAAGATATTGGCAGCGACCTTATCTCTCCAATCTCCTTCTCCAGTTTCCTGTAAATAGATAGAGGCATTAGATTAATTGAAGCACCAGAATCACATAATGATTTATCAAAATTGATAGTTCCTAATGAGCAAGGTATAGTAAAATTCCTTGGATCTCCACACTTTTGTGGGAGTTTATTTTGCAATATTGCTGCAATGCTCTGTAAGCTTGACTACTGAGGTCTCCTCTATTTTCCTCTTCTTTGTCAGGATCTCCTTCATAAATTTGGCATAAGCGGGCATTTGTAAGAGCACTTCTATGAATGGTAAATTCACATGAACCTGTTTCAGCACATCCAGAAATTTCTCAAACTGGTTGTCCAACTTTTCTCTACATAGCTTTTGAGTGAAAGGTAAGCAGACATAGGCTCGCTCTTCTCAGGTTCCTCCCTTCTCGATTTTTCTTCCTTCTTGTTCTTCTCAGTTTTCATTGGGCCTTTCTTCTTCTCATCATTATCACTTTTTAGTTGCTCCCCACTTTCTTTTGCAATTATCACATCTTTTTGGATTGGGATGGGATCCTTCAATACTTTCCCACTTCTCAAGGTCACACTATTCACTATTTCTTTGGGATTTCCCTCAGTATCAACCGGGAGAGTTTCTGGAATCCTCTCAGATAATAGAGTGGCTAGCTGTCCAACCTGTCTCTCCAAGTTTCAAAAACCAGTACCCATTTCTTTGATAGCTGCTCCATGTTCCCGTATAGCTGCGCTATGAGTTTCAAGCCTCTTATCAGTTTTCAGAATGAAGGCCTTCATAAGATCTTCTTTGCCAGACTGAATGGGCTGTTGAGGCTGAAATTGCTGCCTCTGCTGATTTTGCAATGCTAGAGATCCTTGTCCCTGGGGTCTAGATTTATTTTATTGCCATGCATTCGCGGTACCCCCAGGTGAACTCCATGAAAAACCGGGGTGCCTCTAACCCATTACATTAAAATGGTAGTTCCCCACAACATTTACTTCCTCAGTTGAGGCTTGATACTTAGGGTGTCCTCTTCCGCATATATCACAAGCTGCATGAGGCTCACTTTGTATCGAGGCTAAGGTCAGCTTTCTTATTTCTTTGGCCATAGCATTAAGTTGTACCTGCACAGATGTGTTAGCATCAACTTAGTGAACACCAGTTGATTTTTTTTTTCTCAACACTCTTAGAGGGGCATTATTTAGCATCTTCAGATAACTCATCAAGAATTGTAACTATCTCCTCTAGGGTCTTCTTCATCAATGAGCCTCCAGTTGCATTGCTCATTGTTCTACGTGAAGCCAGTGCAATCCATCCCAAAAGTCCTAGAGTTGCATCCAAAGTTCAATTCTGCTATGTTGACACTTCCTAACAATCTCCTTAAACCTCTCCCATGCTTCAAAAACAGTTTCATTCTCTTTTTGGCAGAAGTTATGGATTTCTCTTCTGAACTTACCCGTCTTAGCTGAGGAAATATATTTATCAAGGAATTTTCTGGTCATCTCCTCCCAAGTTCTAATTGATCCCATGGGTAAGCTTCAAAGCCACTGCTTTGCATAATCTTCAAGAGAAAAGGAGAGTGCCCTTAGATACATTGCATATTGTGACACACCATTGTATTGAAAGGTGTTCATAATCTCCTCGAAATCCATTAGATGTGTATTTGGATCTTCGTTTGGCTTCCCTCTAAAGACACAGCTATTCTGAAGGGTTTGAAGCAACCCTTTCTTCAGCTCGAAATTGTTCGCTGCAATTGGAGGTGGTCTAACACTTGATAAACCTTGATTGTAGACCGGTCTAGCATAATCACCAAGTGGTCTCTCGGGCATGGAAGCTATATTTCTGAACTGGTCTGCACCCAAGATTTTGAGCAATTCTCCAGCCCCTCTATTCTTCATAGATAATATGTGCATCTCTAGTAGCAGCTTCCTCAGCATCCCCCGTGCACCTTGTTCTCTTTGTTAGGCTGCCTCTCTTGCAGCCAAATCCACATTATCTTCATTGTTTCCATCCATATCCTTGGTTGAGGATTGCCCAACCTTTTTTGATGTATCGGTGAGATTTCTTTTCTTCCTCAGTTGTGGCATTTGTTTTTCAATTTCTAGCTCGTATGGTAGCACTTCCTTCCCAGAAGTTCTAGTCATGCACCACTCTGAACCTGTAACATGCGCACAGTCAAAGAATACCAATCGTTAAAAGGGAAAAATAAAATAAAATAAACAGAAAAATTCCTGAATTAACACTACAAAACTATTTCAAACACAATTTATTGCCAATCCCTGACAACGGGCCCAAAATTTAATGAGCTCGAAACACACACTTAAATTATGCTCGCTAGTCAAAGATAGTATAGTATAATATCGTATCCACAGGAATTAGAGTTAAACAGTATTTTCATAGTTTCTAGCTTGATTGCAATCTAGGAGAATCAACAATTGAGATTTATATGATGAATATCTAAAATTAACTAAGAATCTAAAGCTATTGACTAATGACAATCGAAACAAAGGTAAGCAAGGAAGTTACAACGGGAGAAAATAGGGGTTGATAGGATAGATGCAAGATAATTGTTTGGGATCTAATCCTAGATAATTTACTTCTAATGTTTAAGTGAGTCTCTCGAATTCACTCAATTATTAGTCCAAACGTTCAGCAAAAACTCCTCTCTCAATTAAGTCTTAACCTCACGAGATGAACCAATTTAAGCACGTGAAGATATGCAAGAATGCGTAGTGGATTGGTCTTTAGGAGAATCTCTCTCCATTATCCTCCTAACTAGGTTTAATCAATGATTCAACTAGCCTCTTTCGATTACTAAGAAGAATTAATGAACTCAACCAACAATATAATGCAAAGATATCACAAGTTATGCCTCTCTCTATTACATGAACAAGTGAATATAGATGCAACAATTAAATCATCCAAAAACGCTTCAATAAATAAAACTAGAGTTATAATCCACAAACTATCATCAATACACCAAATTCATCAAACTCAAAAGGTAACTACTCCATAGATATGGAGCAATTCATCACAAATACAATAAAAGTATAGGAAAACATAAATTCAAGCCAAACTCGGGTCTTGAGTGAGGAAGGAATGATAAAATCCTTGTGCTCATGTTCTTCCAAGTCCTCTTTAGCTCCTTAGGTCGAATATGTGTCAATTGTCCAGAAAATAATGTTTTCCATATATTTATACCAAGTAGGGTCGGGCCTAGACGAAATCACCTTTCCCTAGCCGAAATAGGATTGTCACTCTGTAAAAATTGCACAGGCGTGCCGCATGGGGCGATGCGCCATGCGGAGCATTAGTGGGGGAATCGAAAGAGCTAGTTCTGACAGGCAGCAGAGATTTACACAGTCGTGGCGCGCCGCACTAGTGAGGTTTTCTCATAGTACGGCTCAAATCTCAATTTTTGACGTCCAGACTTGGTCCTCGACCCCCGAACACGATCCCTGCTTAATCCCTTGGGCTTTTACTCAAACTTCAAACCTACAAATCACTCAATTCCATAACATCTACATAGCTCGGAATCATTGCTATAAGGCATACAACACACAATTAGTGCAAAACACTATAAATTAAAGCTCAAAATGAATAAAGTGATGTAAATATGAGAGCAATAAGCGACTAAAATATGAGATTATAGCCTACTATCAGTCTCGGCAATTGCAGGTCCATGAGAAGAATTATCCGATCCACGACTTGGAATTGGCAGCTGTTGTTCATGCATTGAAGATTTGGCGACACTATTTTTTATGGTGTCCCATGTGAGGTCTATACCGACCATCGGAGTCTACAGTATCTGTTCAAACAGAAAGATCTTAACTTGCAACAGCGGAGATGGTTAGAGTTGCTTAAAGACTATAATATCACTATTCTATATCATCCCGAGATGGCCAACGTGGTGGGCGATGCCTAAAGCGTAAAAAATTTATCACGTCAAATGTTAATCCAAGTCTAACATTACGAGGATCTCTAGCAAAACTCGAATTAGATGTGTAAAAGTGGTCCATGCATCAGAGTCAGCTGGATGTCTAAGAACCCTATCATTAAACGTTGATTATGATGTCAAGTCATATCTAAAGCTATTTCTGATGACATAACCAACCTTTGCAATCTTAATTTTAAGGGGAAGTAGCGTAAAACTTTTCGAGGAACTTTGTTTCCATTCTTTCCTGGAGTAACCCCATTAGTTTTTGACCTTCAATTGATTTCCACCTTAACTCACCACAAACCAGGCAAGTTTCTGCTTTTGCATTATATTTCCAAAATAACATGTAGTCATTTTCACAAGCTAGTATTTTTATCATAACGAAGACCTAAATTTCGAATGAATTCCTTTTCTCCACAAAATGATTTTGGTAAAGTCTCATCAGAAGGAAGTGCTCGTTTAATTAGCTTCATTATGCTATCAGTTGCTTTATCACTCAACCCAAAAAGACACTTAATTTGGAACAGTTCCACAATCAGTGATAACTTGGAGAATTGCTCGCAGCCAGGATAAAGTTGTTTTGTAGCATCATCCAACAAATTAGAAAATTCAAAAACAAGTTCCAAAGTATCAACATGTTTACGCATAACCCCACCGAATAATCCATGATATTAGAGCCAGCAGCATTTTAAATCATATCTCATTACCTTGCTCTTTTCTTACTTCCTCTTGTATTAATTCATTATTGATAATGCTTTGCTCTTTAGATAAAAATTCTCCGTGATAAAGCCAACGAGTGTACCCCTTGACTATTCCAAAAATTATTAAACGTTCCTTGACTTTATCTCTAGTCTTATGGAAAACATTGTTGCATTTCTTACAACGACAAGCATTTCACCTTCTAGTTCTGTATGCTCAAAAGTAAATTGAAGAAAATCATCAACTCCTTTTAAATACACATTGCTCAATCTATCGGTACAACGCATCCAAGTCCTGTCCATTTCAAATTTCCTACAAAGAAGAAAATAAGATCAATATGCATCAAAAAAAAAATCCCAGATTTGCAAAAATTAAGCACAACCGTATTCTAAAGAGCCCAAACATTGAACTTTCGGCTAGTAATAAACGAAAGACTTAGACTTTTAACTCAAGACACATTCCCTTGGCTTTTCCTTTTTCTTTGCCTTCGCCAGCAAAGCTACATAAATACATCATAAAAATGGTTGAAGATCGAAGAAGCTCCCGCTGACGAGGCATCTCCATTATTATCAAATTCAAACCCAAACTCGAACCTGACAATATGAGTCTGATAACACCTAAGTCAACTCTTGTCAAACCTATGAACTCTCCAATTCTTCAAATTGCCAACTTTCGACAAATAGAGCCAAAACCTTCTAGGAATATTCAAATTCAAAATAGAACATATGTCCAAGTTCAAAATCACCATACAAACCTAGAGAAACCATCAAATCCCGATTCCATGATCGTTTACTCAAAAGGTAAACGTTGGTCAACTCTTCCAACTTAAAGCTTTCAAATTGAGAATTACTCTATCAAATCAATCCTGAACTTTCCGAAAATCAAAACCAACCATAAACGCAAGTCATAATACATCATGTGAAGCTACTCAAAGACTCAAACCACCGAAGGGAATGCTAATGCTCAAAACAACCTGTTGGGTCGTTATATGCTCCCCTGCTTAAACATATGTTCATCCTCGAACGTGCCAAGAGTCGTTCCAAAACCATCAAATCACTATATAAGCTCGCCATACACATACCCATGGGTAATCTCGTATTATCTCAATCCATATAAGTCGATTAACATGATCCGGCTGAAGATTTTTCCTTCGACCTTAGTCCACAAGCCTTATGATGAAATTCCAACATCCACAATTCTCTATAAGATCCTTTATTTGTACATGTATGTTGTACCAATTCCCACAAGTCGCATCAAGTCATAAATATAATCCCAACATGTAACCACACGATGTACCGCATAACTCACGTACTCATAACCACAACTTCCAACCACAATGGCTGCTCATTACCAAATTCAGTACCGATGATATACTTCATATCAGATAAAACCTCATTCCAAACCTTCGTAACACTGTAATGAAGAAAGAACATGCAGAAATTCATATCCACCCATCAACTCAACAAGTTGTGGAGTTCTCTCGCTTGACAAGAACCGTTGCCGTATTTTAAGCTGACTAATGATATTATTCTTCCAAACATACCTTGACCAAATATAATGGCACTAATTCCAGGTCCAATAACCACATTGCATCCAGTACAAATTGTTCGGCTGACATGCCACACCAAAGGCCATCTTGAACCACATACGAGGCAATCTTTGCACCAAACTCGCAACAACTCAAAAGTGACCAATAATGGAAGGAGAACCAAATAAGAGAATTGTCCAACAAGTCAACAGATACAACCACAAAGCACAATGCTACGTACCCATCCCATAAGGGAGAAGAAAAACACATGAAATAAGCACAAGGATCATAACCTAACATAACTCTGCTACGGTGCGTAACCCGATCCACATGGAATACCCATCGAGCCAGATTGCTCACAATCATCAAACACATGTGTATCAACAGCAAGCATGCAAAGTGCTTGACCATAAACCATGGAGAAATGGATAGCAAAATATACCACAGACAGGAAAAGTAAGACTAAGGTTCAATAAGCAACTCAACACCCCAAGATCCATCTCGCTCAAATCTCGCCACAAGGCCTAAATAGAACCACATCATGCGTGTGAATAGTCGAGTAGTCCCATAACCCATCATAGCATAAGAGAGTAATACACGGAACATATCAGAGCACGAATAAGATCAAATCTAGCCGATGACACACCCATAGCAATTGTTGTGTTGAATAAACAAATCTGATCTGATATAGAATACATTCTCATAAGGCCTACCAATGGGTCCGCAAATCGATTTTGATTATCCTAAAATAGGTAAATAACCTTCAAAAAGCCCACAGTGGCATATCCATAACACATATGGTCAGTTGTCTAACCACTAACACATCTTCACGATCCATAACTAAAGAATAGTCTGCCTCTGAGAACATCCAGTCTCTAAACCTCAAGAATATGGGGATCTCCATATCTGATCCTAACTCTCCCACTCAAATGACTGACACATCACTCATACACTATTACCTCATGTGAAATACTCCCATAAGTCTTCTGTGTCGGTTAGAAAATCCTGAACATGAACGGTTACCAACCATGCCATCTTTATAGTACCAATCAAACATTTGTAAGTCAAAACATAATGTGTCTTCTACAACACACACCTTTCTCAGACAATATCAGATAGTTCCAGCATCCTTCTAAACACTTGAAATCTCCCATGCTATCAGGAACTCATGACCTTCCTTTCGAAACTGAACCGCAACCTCGTCCATACAATCTTAATCCAACACGATGCATTGCACCTATCATGTTATCATATGAAAGTGTGAGAATCTCATAATCAACTCTGAATCACGGGTAGGCTAGACACCCCATCAACCATAAACCTTTGATCTAACTTAATCCTCCAGAACATTGCAACACACAACAAATCCTCTATACTCGTAGAAGACATCAACCTCGAGTCGTGGTCAAGACCATCATAAACTCTTCGGAACCCATTTGCACATAGCCAAGCCATCATAACTGAATCCCTTTAAATCAACCAAGTCATGCAAGATGTCAAAGCCAAAAGTATTGTTGCAAAACGTGTGTAAAGCCTAATCATACCTAAGAAACCGATCATTTCCACTACTATGTTGATACAAACCACTGCTAAGCTGTCCCGGTTTCTTCGGATGCCTCTTGACTTGCCTTCAAGGTAACGCTTCCCCTTTCCAGTACTCTACGGACCTTAATCAAACCTCACCCCAAGTGACCCTAACATGAAACCACATCATCCTAATACCTATAAGCCATTTTATTCCCTCTCACGCACCCAATAATACCGCAAACCGAAATGCTCGCACTGACGAGACCTTTTATGAATCTGGAACTATTTCCTTTATCTCTCTAATACCGTAATGTAAAATTAATAATGATATAGAAATACCACAAGACTAGGCACCATCCAATGCAAATCTCAGATCATAGCCATACACAAATCTCGGAATCCTTAAATACCACATATAAATCTTGAACCTATTAGAACCTTCTCGAGAGTCATACACCTTGCTCTAATCTCCAACGCACAACCAATATACGTCGAACGACTTATGCTCCACCAGCACATAAATACCCAAAAAGTAGAAACCAAATTATTCCTTTTCCTTTCACACTACATCCACAATGACTTTCAAACCTGAATCGTTCCAAGATTTTCATAAACCCATAAAGTATAGTACAGTATGCATCCCGCAAATCCCTTGCGTGAATCATCCTTGAAGTCATCCTCTTCAAATTATAACTAATCCACAAGCGTCCCTTAGTCGAGGAACTAATATAACACATGACCATGAAATATGATCACTAATAGTAGACTCCCCCAGTTGGCTTGAAGCCACAAAACACATCATCTGATAACCCACAATGCTCTTCCTTCATAACTGTCATGATCTCGCACTGTTATTCAGCTGAATTCTTCATAAGCTCATGTAGCATTAGTAATAAAACATTCCAAATCATCTGCCAAGTGTGACAGTCATCCTTGTGACAATTCTACGAACATCCTCAAGCGACCGAACTCTAGCACATACATTCCACTAGATAGAAGGAAAACTCTTCATAGAACATCATAAGGATCATACAACCACAGACCATCTCGCAGGAGATAACATAACTGCGTAGCCTCAAACCAATATCTCTGTATGACCCTACCGTGGTAATCACTTAACCTTCCCGAGTCTATACTCGTCAATAAGACGTAAAAATCCGCTTCATTACTCAAATGAACAACTAAAAGATCCACCAACACATCCATATCTTAAGACTATACAACATATCAAGACAAAAACCAAGCAACTATAACCCTTTGCATCCCAAGAAAATCCTTCCCTTGACATCTAGCCATATAGGCATAATCCTCAGTCACATAATACTCATCACACAGCTATTTGGCCACTCACTTTGCCATCAATCCCGCTCTTAGAAATGTTACTAGACATAAAAGTTCAAAGGCACATACCCACACAACTGAAACTACCAAGCCCAAGTTGTGGTCTAAACCTAGCCTTAAGTCCTCCAGACTGGCCTACTTTCACAATACAGAAACACACCTCGCTCCTCATCCATGACATCACAAGTCGTCGGTGCACAACTGATACCTAGTAATCAACGTCACATACAAGTGAATGGAAAGAAATCGAAGTATAAGCTCCAAACTGAATCAATATCGCACGATAAGGAAAGAAAGAAGGTGAAGTTTCCTAGATGCCCTGTAGACCTCGAAGATAAGTATGGACGTCATCATATTGATTCGCAAGACTCCACTAGACATTTGCTCATGACTCATAGAACCTATAAACCTAAAGCTCTGATACCAACTTGTTAGGACCCAAAATCCCACCTAGCCATGATGGAACCTAACCCCAACATGCTAGGTAAGACAAACAAAGAATAATATTACTCAAGTGAAAGGTCATCAATAACAATAAATAGAATAGCTGAATTCTATACAACATCCGAAGGACTTGTAGTACAAGTCATGAGCCACTATAACTTTTGGATTACAAATTGGTACGAAAACAAATACAATATTTGTTTGGAATGTATGAATGGATGCAAAATTCCTAAAACTACCAAGAACAAGTGGTAGCTATATCTGAAAAGCGGGTACATCTTCAATGCTAGCCTCAGTCATCCACTGCAGCTTAGCTCCAAGATCTACACACAAGGTGTAGAAGTGTAGTATGAGTATGACCTACCCCATTTACTCAGTAAGTATCTTGACTGACCTCGGTGAAGTAGTGATGAGTTCTCTGGCCAAGGATACTCACTTTACATAACTTGTACAGCTCAAAAATATATACATGTACCCGGCAACAATATCAAATTTAAGCATGAAATACAGGTACAACCAAACAGTGCACATAGAGGAGATGTTCTCAAGTCTCTTGGCAGTTTAGCATATAAAGAAGGTATGCATTTGATATTAGATGACACGTCAACAATTTCATATAGAGAAGATATGCAATGGTGTTGTTTCAATTTAACAGCTCAGCATAAGAGAAGATATGCATCTAACATCATTAAATCATCAAAGCTTGCATATAGAGAAGATATATGTAAAATATCAAATAATCCTTCAACGATTGAATATAGAGAAGATATGCATGAAATATCAAATAATCCTTCAATAGTTGCATATAGAAAATGTATGCATGAAATATCAAGTCAAGTCACATAGATCTATATGTAGAGAAGTCACATAGATCCATATGTACCGTGAATATCGAATCAAGTAAGGCAGCATATATAGAATATATACATAAATGTATGTATACATTCTCGAGCTAGCATATAGAGAAGATATGCAGTAAAATCATGTATACATCTAAGGAGTTTGTAAATAGAGAAGAGATACAAAGTCCAACCAAGGATCAACTTTCTAAAAATCACGTCAACTAGAAACCCGTCGGTTTCTTACAACCTGCGTGCACCCCATCAAGATAAAAATATGAGAGGGTGACCCTAGGGGGTGGATCCTTATCCACACGCTGCACAGAAAACTCACTTGCCATAATCACACGAATAACTCACGTGCCTTAATAACTCAACCCGCACAGACCACTCACGTGCAGCCAAACCAGTCCATCACACAGAAAACATGTACAAGAATACATGTATACGATTAACGGATATCAAATGACATACTCATGAACTGATGAAGATAGCACGCAATGGTGTATGCGTGTACGAGGGAACAACTACAGCTCAGATCGGGCGGATACGCCATAAAATAGCGAATGTCATGCTCAAATAGGGAATCAACACCTACACATGATCTCTGGCATGATTCACGAAGTTCACATAGTCATACAAACATATAAAGCATGATAGCAAGAAGCACAGTATCCAAATCAAGACATAGTACAGCCTAAAGACTACTCCAATCATGAATCATACATAGCACCCGTATATATGCTCTTACCTCGCATATACGTCGCATCCCACATATTTCAATTAAGCACACAAATTCATATCCTAATGGTTATTCCTTTAACAAGATTAGGCAAGATACTTACCTCATCCGGGCTAGCCTTCAACCACAATTCGCTTAGAGATCTCTCTCTATTCCTCCTATTACACAAATCTAAGTCAATCATCAATCAAGAAAGTCAAATAATGCTATAAAAGCGATCCCAATACATAAAGCATCGATCTTTGAAGAATTCTCGAAAGTCAACAACAGGCCCGCGTGCCTGAAATCCCGAACCAATATCAAAATTCGATGACCTTAACCTGCCGAGTCCAAATATATGATTAAATTTTAAAACTGAGTCCAAATCTGTATTCAAATTCTCAAAATACACTTCTTAAAGTGTAGTCAAAACCCCAAATTCCATATGTTTGAGTGTTAATAATTCATGTACATTCTTGAAATAATACCAAAAATGAGTAAAAATAACTTACCTACAGTCTTGTGTAAAAATCTCCATGAGAAATCGTCCTCTTCAACCTTAGGGTCCAAAATATTAGAAATAAGCTTAAAATTCTGAAATATAAAACTTAAATCACTAACCGAAGTAACTCTTCACGATCGCGGACAAAGCCACGCCACCGTGATGCACAATCAGCCTCCAGAATGACTAGCGCGAACGCAGCCTAGTCCACACGAACGCGAAGGTCAATGAGCCTCACCTCTCCGCGAACGCGAGTCTCCAAACGCAAACGTGATAGCCTGCGTTGCCCAACCAGCTCCTCCTCATGATCGCAGCATCACATACGTGATCGCATTTCACCTCTTCCAGCTCCCTTCCGCGATCGTATGGGTACACATTGCAATCGTGATATACAGAATCTCCACCAGCGCTAAAACCCTCTACGACCATGTCCAGACCTTCGCGATTGCTGGTGCACATCTAATCATGAGAAACCAGCAACCTCAAAGTGGTTCAAAACAATCCGAAACCACCCTAAAAAACACACGACCCCTCGGGACTCCGTCCAATCATGCCAATAATTAAAAATACATTATCTAAACTTATCCAAAGGCTCGAAGCACCACAAATAACATTAGAACCGCGAATCGAAGATCAAATCATTCTCTTGACTTCCAAACCTTCAAACTTCACCGAACGCGTATGAATCACATTTAAACATTCTGGATCACAACCAAACTTTGCACACAAGTTCCGATCAACTAAATGAACATATCCAAGGTCTCAAACCCACAATAGGAGTCTGATAACACCGAAGTCAACTTCCGCTCAAATCTATAAATTCTTCAATTTGCTAACTTTCGACAAGTAAAGCCAAAACCTTCTAGGAATATCCAAATTCAAAACAGTAACATACGCCCATGTCCAGAATCACCATACGAACCTTTAGAAACCATCAAATCCCAATTTTGATATCGTTTACTCAAAAGTTAAACTTTGGTCAACTCATCTAACTTAAAGCTTCCAAATTGAGAATTACTCTATCAAACCAATCATGAACTTCCCGAAAATCAAAACCAACCAGACACACAAGTCATAATACATCATGTAAAGCTACTCAATAGTCTCAAACCACCGAACGGAATGCTAACGCTCAAAACGACCGATCGGATCATTACAATACTCTACAATAATTTGACGTATACCCATGAATAATTGAAAATGTTCAAATATATTCCTACGTGACTTCTAGTACAACAGAAAAATCAGACCAATTTTTTTTACCGTGAAAAATCGTTAGTAGGAATATATTTGAGACGTCTTTATGAGTCAGAAAGATAACAGACGGCAATCCATAAGGCAAATTGCAAGCCTCAAGGGAATATTTGGACGTTTTCAGATACATTTCTGCAACCTTGGAGCACATAGTTTCTTTTCTTTTCTGGATAGAACATAGTTTCTTGCAAACTTTAGATAAGCTACACGTTAATTGACAAATTCAAGAGATAACCGGCTGATCCTAATCGGGCAGTTTAAGCGAGCGAAAGTGATAAATCCTTCCTGCCTCTCATACGAACCAAATTAAATTAATACATGCATGGTACATATGATTTTTCCAAATAATTGTTTGTCCTTCACACATATTTAAAGCATCGTCACATGATGTCTAAAACAATTTCTAGAAAAAACCCACTATTATTCACTTATTTTTATATTTCATGTAAGTTGCAATAACATGTCTAAGAAAAATAACAATTTCAAAAATTAATGTTCATGACTTTAAAAATCATAGCGATGGTTCCTAGTCAAATAAGAAAATTAGAAGAAGAAAAAATGATGGCGACATCACGGATGGCCAAATTTTCTTTTTCCCCTTCGACAATGCCTGTTGAAATTGCCAAACCAAACTAAGTCTTTTTATGTGTAATTCATAGATGGATTAGTGAAGATTATGTAAAGCAACATAGGCTTAACAAAGTCGTTTCAATTGAACTGCTTCACTAACAAATGGAATGAACATCCAACCACCGATACCCACACGACACACACACAAGATCACATTTGTAGTCTCTGCCAAGGAAACCACCCTTGTTTTCTTGTTCACTTCTGGAGCTGGCATTCTATACATCCCTCCACTCCTTATATTGACATTCGAACCGGTGCACAACACTTTATGAGACATACCTAACTACCACAATGTAACAAAATATACACCTAAATCTATTAGTACCTCTGTCTATGTTACTAGTTTACTAAGCTGTGCCAGAACCACTTGTAGGGGAAATGAACACACCCAAACCGGCCAACGGAGTTCTCAGATCATTGTGTCAAGGTAGGAATAATTATGCCAGCGTCCAAACTCAAGGAGGCTACCATATGTGCGATCCCAAACTCCAACGAACAGTGACTCTGTATCAGGACTGAAAGACATGCCGGATATCTCACCGAAAAAATCAATTTCTTGCTCCTCCTCATACCCACTTTTTACATCAAAAACATGGACGAAATCCGCAGGCTCTGCCATAGCCATATATCTGCCATCAGATGTGTAGCGGATCGACCGAATAGCTCCAAGGTTACCCTTCAAAGCAGTGACTGACTTGGATAAGTTCCGTAAATCCCATATTCTGCAGGTTTTATCCTGGTTCCCAGTTGCAAAAGTTATGCCATCAGGATGCCATGCTGATGCAAATGAGTAGTCTACATGTCCACACAAAGGTGCGACAGTCTGCGAGTTTCATTATCCGACAGCTATCAGACATTGAATGTCGATGATTTGTATCACCGAGAGGGAGAAATAATGTGCACGTACCTTTCCGTTCCTCGAGTCAACTAATATACCTTCAGGATCATCCCCAACTACTACGAGAAGCTTACCATCAGGGCTCAGTGACGTATGCTAAGATCATAAAATAGGAAAACAAAGTAAACAACATTAATATGCAAAATGAAGACAATAGCCTTATAAAAAGAGTTGATCAAGATAGAAAATGTATTATTCCACGCAAGTAGAAACGGTATAAAATGTAGTTAAAGAACCTAGATAAAAGTATCTAAGGAAAGGGCATAGGTTTTCTTTACTCAAAAAGAAAGGGCATGGGTTTTCTTCATCCAACATGAAACATCATGACACAGCCTTGATCCTAAAGACCAATCAGCAACATTATAATTCCAAAGTAAAAAATTTATAATAAAAAATCCTACCAATGCTGCATCACAATCCACATGAGTAATAGCAGGCAACATCTAGTACCAGAAATGCTGCGTAAATGCAAATTTGGAGGGAAAAATTCTTGAGGAACAACCATTGTCAGAGATGCATTTAGAGGCATCCATGATCCTATACACAAACGTGTGCAGAGAGGAGACAAGGCACAAACTTACATTTACTGGCCAGGAAAAGCGAAAATGCTTGGACAGTTGAAATTTCTCCATATCAAAATCTCTAACTCCACAATCGTTATTTGAAGCTATAAAATGTCGTGCGCCACTGAGAAGCAAAAGATATCTTAATTAGCTTCATTGTCATTAAGAATAGTGAATTTAAGCAATATGCCGTATAAACACAATACCTGGCAGTGTTATAAATGTCAACAGCATTAGTAATGGCATTATCATCATATGTAGTCCTGGAGCAGAAACAAACTCCGGGCCTATCTAGATACTGCATATTTCAAGAACATTAATTCCACGTTAAATTAGTTTCACTTTCTGAAGGTGAAGATCAAAACAGTAAACCCAGAAGGAAATGAATTTTTTTCACATTGTTATATCATATCTTTACGATCTACAAGAAACATTCTTCTTAAGATCTAAGTAATATTTACTATCAGATAACTGTGTTAAATTGCAACATACAACAACAATGTTACAATTTGATAATATGTGGGTCTGTCAAGTGGCAACCATATATCTGACTTAAACCAATTGACATCTATCGTAAACCTAATCTTAGCCTAAAAGAAACAAGTACACAAACAAAAAGCGAAGAATAAATGCTGGCACAGTGGATGGCAAAAGCTAATCCAAGAAAAACCAAATGCAGAAACCAATGTAAGGGAATGACATACCTTGCAAATAAGTTCCCCTTGAAATCCCCCAGCAACAAGCAAGTTATCTTTCACTGCAAGTGTGCTGACTTGTGTCTGTGTAAATCCTTCTAAAAGGCTTCCAGGATGTTTCTATAATGGAAAAGAAGCAAGAAAATGTGGAAGGTTATAATTGAATGTGTCCTAAACTATATGTTTGGTAGATTCCATGTCCAAAACACTCACCTCACATGGTGCTACATGCCCTGATACATTGAGAACTTCGTTTTTAGCGCAAGTCAAGGATGACCAATGAATGACGGAGAAATGTGACATAAGGTACACATCATGCTTGGAAGTTGCCCAGACCAAGTTCCTCAGCTAAATACGCACAACAAAAAACTTTAGAATAGGTTTTGTTCTTGCCAGAAAGCATGATAGCATGCACTTTAATCACAAGTAGACAATTAACAAACATGCAAACTTAACTGATTTGTTGGCTCAACTAGGGTAACAGTATCATGCAGCACACCAAATTTGATATAGGTTACAAACACATTACGATGCTTATCCCTGTCGCTCTGGTATTCAGTTTTAATGCCAGTAAACCCACAAAAATGTCATCTTAAAAATGGTGTGAACGTGTTCTCCATATAAGGGCCTAGTCCCTCGCGTACAATGAAGGAAGCTGAATGTAAAGAAAAATGTGACAAGGGTCAGTATATTACCTGGAAGTGTAAAATTGTTGATTTAACAGATCGTGAATTACGTCTGAAATCATAATATGAACACTCTTTCTCTGTGGCTCTGCATTCCTGTTGACAAGCAAAAAGAAACAAAGACAACAATGTCAGCAATGGGCACAGAGCTGACGAAAGAAAACCACAAACACCTTTACCTTCTCTGATGCCACCCCAGATTGAGGAATATTCTCATAGTTCTTATACTGCTCTAATCTCGTTTGCCTGTATTTCTCCCTGGTTATGCTAAGTCTTTCCCAGGGAATCCCTTGAATGTCTTTGCCTCTCCTTGCCTCAGCAGCAGAGGTATCTTGCATTTTATTATTCTAATCCAGAAAAACAAACAACATATTGAAGTTCAAAAAATTTATGCACACTCATCACAACAACTGCATAAATCTCCTTGTATATATAAATGATTTTCAGGGAGGAATTCACAAACCATGTAGTCATACTCATCTACATCTGAATCAGAGCCACCCATGTCTCTGCCGTGGAACTCATCATCCATATCGTCATCCATATCCTCCATTTCATATTCATCTGCCATGTATTCAGCATCATCTCCTGGTTGGTGGGACATGTTTTATCCCTATTAAATGACCAACAACAACATTGGCGAAAGTTAAATACACCGGAGTTGAGATAATGTGCAAGGCTATACAAATCCAAATCTAGGTATGGCACCAGACAATCACGTAGCTTTTCAGTAGTAAAGGATCAGTCGACATCCATACGATGAAAGACGGTTATCTCGTCCTTCTAACATTATGCGATGCAGTGTTGACGCACATTGTCCACTAAAAAAAAGAGAACAGAAGATAGATACAAAGAACCAAGGAGGCACTAAACATGCACAACATAGTCTTCTCTCTATCCAGGAATCTAATGAAAAGCAGCTACTTATCAAACTCAATTCCAGCCATAGGGAAGACTCCAATTTGCATAAAGGATCACAACAAGTAAACTACAATTGCTGAAATAAATTTTCAACTCTATTTTAATCTGGTTCAAAAAGTAGAGAAGTTAACCTAAATCACAATAGCAGACTAAATTCCAATACTCGAAGAATGGTCATGCTTCAAAATTCAACTAATACTAAACAGACTCTCAGTAACGAGTTTAGCTTCTATATACTGACAGTGCATATCTTTTTGCATCGAAGGTTAATGTGACCTACAACAGCATGTAACTATCTACAGTAAGCATAATTTTGCAACTAGAAAATAAAGTAAATAACATGCTATAACCGATTTAAAAACAATGAATAGCGTAAAAGAGTTCTTTACATTATCGTTATATAAGTTAATTCCTACGGGAAGCATGCACATACACTAATTGGATGTTGCCCAGAAAAAAAAAAGCATAGCAATTACATAGTAAACAAAATAAAGATTTCAATCAAATCCCAACCGAGGGAAAAACTTAGACGCTAAGTGATTTCTTCCTATCTCCCCAAGTGTCAGTGGTCAGAGTTACTTGGTACCTGGTGGGAGGTAGCAGGTATCTGGTGGAATTAGTCGAGGTGTGCATCACCACGTCATTTAAAAATAAGATTTCGATCAATGAAATAAAATCAACATTTAACATTGATAAGTGACGTACAGAATTACAGCTAAGGAAGTCTAAAAGAAAATTAACAAGCATTATTCCCAACTTCAAATTTTATCGCCAGCCAAAAAGGAACATTCTGGATTACTAAAAGGAACGCGCAAAGTACAAGAGGGAAAATTGGTCCAGACCGTAAAAGCTAATACGAGTTCACGTAATCCACAATTAATCAAACCCCAAAACTGGCGAGAGCTTGAAGAGTGATACAAGGAGATAAATTATATGCATAATTAAATCCTCAAAGGCGGATTAACACACAAATGAACCCTAATATTTCAGAGAGTAAAATTCACATTCGAAAAGAGGGGGAAAAGGAGAAAAATTGTTAATTACAATTTACAAACATAAATATAAGCGTGCAATTGTTCATAAATTTCTGACCTTAAGATAAAAGAGAAGGCAGACGAAAGGCAAAATCGAGCTCACTTTAATATCGACCCGAAATTAGGAAGAAAAAATCAGAGGGTATTATAATACATGAGAATTAGATTATTAGTTAAAGTAAGAAATTAAAGCTGTTTAAGGCCGCTAGATCGTGATAGGTTTGGAAGAGAAAGAATATGATATGATATGACGGTCCCTACTCCCTACTAAAATGTGCAGTGAAACGGAAAGCTTTGACGTTAAATTTTTTGTTAAGTAATTTTCCTAAGTCGGTTACACAGAAGGGAATCCTTCGTCCTAAATCAAATACTGCCCGGTGTGTAGTATTTGTTATTTTCGCTGGAATTTTAATGTAAGATTTAATGAACTTCATTCATCGTTAGTTACACTTTAGGGAGCGTCATTTCTTTCTGAAATAAACAAAAAAAAGAATTTTGTAAAGAACAATAACAAAAAATTATGCTATTAATATATCTTAATCAAATATAATTGATATCATAAGAGAACATTCGATGTGGTGTGTTTGTCACAAATTCTGATGATAATAAAGATATGTGCACATACGATATGGATGTGTTAGCATTTCAATTGAAAAATTCTAAATTTGATAAATTCGTGGAAAGAAAGAAAAAAAAAAGAAAAAAAAAATCAATTATAATAAGCTACTACGTTTAGTTGGTTACATAGTAACTTTGATCATTTAAGAATTCATGATGATGTTAATATTAAAATTAAAAACTCTGTATTATACCAATACATGACTAGAAATTTTCAATTACTATTGATAAATAAAAGCACAACATTATATAGGTCATCCCTAAGATGTGAGATATCCTTAGATACACCAGCAAGTATTGTTAGAATTTATTGCATATATATTTTACTAAGAATAATATTGTGTTGGTTGTTATTATTATAAGATCGATCCAAATTAAAATGATTCTAAGGTTTAAAGTTAAATGGGCGTCATATATACCTCATAAAGTATGGGATTTTATGTGTAGATAACAACAACAATAACATACTCAATATTATCCCACATCGCTTATGTGTAGATACCCGAATATTTTTTTTAATTTATTGATGGCTAAATTAGAAATACATAAACTTGTGCATTTATTAAATGGGTTATGGTCTCCAAATCAAACGTAGAGTTGTTTTACGGTATCTCCTCATTGGAAAGATGAGAACAGCTTATGTATTAGTTTGGAAGACCACAAACCACACGACATGTTTCTGTAGAATAATTATTTTTGGTAGAATAATAATTTCATTCCATTAGATGTGTTTATATAATAATTACAAAGAGGAGATAACATAAAATATAAAGAACTCTACTCTAAGTACATAACATAAAATATAAAGAACTCTACTCTAAGTAGACATCTAGTCTATGCGCCCCCTCAAGCTGGACGGCGGTAGGTAAGTCCAAGCTTGGACCGAAGAAGCAAAAACGGAGCACGAGAGAGCGGCTTCGTCAGAGCATCAGCCAACTGATCAGCTGCAGAAACATGAGTCACACGTAGAATACCACGCTGAACCTGTTCCCGAATAAAGTGGAAATCCAGGGCAATATGCTTCATCCGAGAGTGAAAAACGGGATTAGAACACAAGTACGTAGCACCCACGTTATCACAGTATATAACAGGACAAGCAAGGAGAAACACCCGAAGCTCAGTCAACAGAGAACACAACCAGCGGAGCTCTGCAGCAGTGGAGGCAACAGATCGGTACTCGGCCTCGGTGGAAGAGCGAGCAACAGTGCCTGCTTCCGAGAGGCCCAAGAGATGGGGGAGCCACCAAAATAGACCACATATGCACTCGTGGAGGCATAATCATCCTTGTTGCCGTACCAGTCAGAATCAGAGAAGGCATACAAGGACGGCTGAGAAACACGACGAAGAAGTAAACCAAGGTCAATAGTACCACAAAGGTAACGGAGCAGGCGTTTCGCCGCGGCCCAATGAGCAGTAGTCGGCTTATGCATGAACTGAGATAACTTGTTCACGGCATAAGCAATGTCAAGACGAGTGAGGGCCAAATACTGCAGACTATCCACAACAGTCCGATACTCAGTCGGGTTATCCAGGGCTGTGCCATCTAGGAGAGACAACGGCAGATCAGTGGCTAGCGGAGTAAGTACCGGCTTGGAATCAGCCATATGAGTCCGATGCAGAAGATCAAGGATGTACTTCCGCTGAGATAGTAAGAGACCATCACGGTGCGGTAGAACCTCAACTCCAAGAAAATAAGACAGAGTACCAAGGTCCTTGATAGAGAAACGACGTGGCAACTCAGCTAGAAAACGATCAACTGTACCCGAATCAGACCCAGTAACCACTATATCATCAACATAAACCAGCACAAACACAGAGACACCAGCCCGGTCGAAGAGAAATAACGAGGTATCAGCCCTGGAATTCCGAAACCCCTGTGCCAACAAAAACTGTCTCAACTCTGAATACCAAGCCCTGGGAGCCTGCTTAAGGCCATAGATAGCCTTATGCAGCTTACACATAGTGCGGATGATCAGTGTCAACAAATCCCTGAGGCTGAGCCATGTACACATCCTCATAAAGACAACCCTGTAGAAAGGCATTGTTGACATCCAACTGCCTGAGAGACCAGCCTCGAGAGACTGCCAAGGTAAGAACCAAGCGAATGGTGGCTGGCTTAACAACCGGACTAAAAGTCTCCTGATAGTCAATACCAGGGCACTGATGAAAGCCCTTGGCAACTAACCTAGCCTTATACCGATCAACACTGCCATCAGAAGATACTTAGTCCGGTAAACCCACTTGTAGCCGACTAAGTTCTGAATACCATCAGGAGGGACCAACTCCCATGTACCATTGCGCACAAGCTCCTCAAACTCCTCGTACATGGCAGCCTGCCATTTTGGATCCTTCAAGGCTAGAGTGGCAGTAGAAGGCTCAAGAGAAGGATGAAGCTGAGCTGTGAGGCAGAGTTTTTGGATAGGCTTGCGGATATTGTTTTTGGCACGGGTGGTCATAAGATGGGTGGAAAGAGAAGATGGTGGTGGTGGTGGTGGCAGAGGTGGAGACTGTGGCGGGGTGGATGCTGGGGAAGAAGAGGCGGTGGATGGGGGAGACTGAACCGGAGAGGTAACAGTTTGAGAAACAACAGGAGAAAGAACATAGTGCGAGGGGCACCATGTGTCAGCAGTAGAGGGCGTAGGTCGTGGTGCAGTGGACATGAGAGAGGAGTAAGGGAAGACCGACTCATCAAACTGTACATGACGGGAGACATAAAGTCTAGAGGTAGTGGGGTCAAGGCAAAGATATGCACTCTGGGTTTTTGAATACCCCAAAAAGACACAAGGGATAGAGCGTGGATCCGCTTGTGAGCGGAGTAGGGACGAAGCCAGGGATAGCATAAACACCCGAAAACATGGAGCCTGGAGTAGTTAGGCGACTGGTGGAAAAGACAGGTGAAGGGAGAAGACATATGTAGAGTAGGAGTTGGAAGGCGGTTTATGAGGTACACAGCGGTCTCAAAAGCATAAGGCCAAAAAGACAAGGGTAGGGAAGCATGGAAGAGGAGAGGAAGTGTTTCGATGGCGGCGCTCACTGAAACCATTATGTTCGGGTGTGTGGGGAGGGGTAGTAAGATGGGTAATGCCAGAGGTGGCAAGGTGAGAGGACAAGGCAAGATACTCGCCCCCATTATCTGAGTAAAGGCACTTAATTTTAAGTTGAAAATAATTTTCAGCCAGTGCTTGAAACGTAACAAAAATAGATCGCACATCAGACTTATGCCGCATCGGATACAGCCACATATAATGAGTAAAATGGTCAACAAACAGCACATAATAACGAAAATTTTCACTAGATGAAACAGGAGATGTCCATACATCAGAGAAAATATACTCTAACGGTCTAGTGGAAATAATGGAAGAATCATAAAAAGGTAACTTATGACTTTTGCTGCAACTACAGGCAGTGCAGCTATTATTAAGTGCGAAGCTAGAATAAGGCAACTGATAATGCGATAAAATGTGACGAGAGATGGCAGATGCCGGATGACCAAGGCGAGAATGCCAGACAGTGTGGGGAGGATGAGCATCCGAGAAGGAAACGCAGGCAGAGGGGCTAGATGAGGGCCACATATAGGTGCCGTCTCTAGTGCATCCCGCCAGAAGGTGAGTCCCCGAACTGCGATCCTTTACAACAAAACCAAAGGAAGTAAATTCAACTGCCACATCATTAGACTTACATAACTGGAAGACGGAAAGCAAGTTTTTTTTCATATTAGGAACATGCAATACGTTATGTAAATGAAGAGAACGATGTGAGGTAGGGAGAGTGGTCGAACCAGTATGAGTGATAGGAAGCGCGCTCCCATCTCCAATGTAGACAGAGTCAGTGTGCGGAAAAGGTTGGTGGAGGGAAAGTTTTAATAGGTCGGAGATATGGTGAGTGGCGCCACTGTCAAGAAGCCATGAAGGACCCGGTGCAGGAACAGAACTGCCATATGTCGGACCTTGTGCATGAAAAGCCTGAAAACCGGCCTCAGGTGGAGGCATATAGGAGGACCCATAGGCAGCTGAAGAATAACCAGAATATGGAGCATAACCAGCAGGCATGGAAGCAGCATAGTGGGCAGCCGGCTGTGGGAACGACTACCAAGGCGGAGGCTGCCATGGACGTGGTGCAGGCTGACAGGGAGATGCGGCAGCAGGCGCTGCAGGAGGTGCTGGAGGCAGCGGGCGAGGGGCAGCAGGTTGAGGTGGGAGGTGCTGGAGCATCCATCCATGAGTAGGACAATCCCGCAGCGGGTGTCCTTGGATGCCGCAAGCCTGGCAGTGGCCACGGTACGACTTCCGGTGCCTGCGAGAGCCCGAGGAAGAGGCAGCAACTGGCGGGACTGACTGGGCAGGTATGGCCGAGAGAAGTGCCGGAGCAGCCACCACTAATGCCAAGACAAGGTGAGACAAAAACGTCAAGGACCCCAACGGCTTAAGTTTCAACTCTTCATGTAACAACTTTTCTTGCAAAGCATCAACAGTAATAGGTGTATCTCGGGCATTTACAGGATCCACAACATGTTTGTAAATAGGATCCAAACCATCCAAGATTTTATCAAGTAAATCTTCCAAATCAAGAGGCTTTCCCAATAACGATAATTCATCCTTGATTGTACGAATTGCATGAAAATATTGTGTGATTGAGGATGTGCCTTGAACAGTATTTTTGAGACGAGCACGAACCTATTTGATGTGACTTCGAGAAGGAGCGGCATACGTGGTCTCCAAGATGTCGTATGCCGCCTTCGAGGTGGTCGCCGGATTCACCAAGGAAGTGACTTCTTCCGCAAGGCTTCCAAGAATGGAAGATAGTAACAACTTGTCTTGGCAGTACCAGGAGAGAAAAGCTGGATTGGGGGTGGAGGACCCGGAACCGGCAACAGTGGTGGCAGCCGTGGTTAGAGTAGTGGCTGCGCCGGTTTCGTCCCGTCAATCCAACCAATGAGACCAAAATCATGAAGAAGAGTATCTACTTGCTTCTTCCACCCAATGTAGTTGGATCCATGGAGTTTTGCACCCAGGATCGTGACAGAGATGAGTGGTGTTTTAGGGTCATGCGGGTTGGGGAAGAATTGGGGGGGAACGGCGGCGTCAGCCATTGAAAAGGAGAAGAAGACAGCGGCGGCGCTAGGTGGAGGGGGCGGCGGCGCTAGGTTTAGGGGTATGTAAGCCCTAGGATCAAGGCTCATAATGATACCATGTAGAATAATTATAATTAATTTCATTCCACTAGATGTGTTTATATAATAATTACAAAGGGGAGATAACACAAAATATAAAGAACTCTACTCTAAGTGCATAACATAAAATATAAAGAACTCTACTCTAAGTGGACATCTAGTCTATAGTAGTCTCTTCCACGAGCAAACGGAAGAATAAATACAACTCTATATCCGGGATTCAACTAAGCTACACAACAAGTAGCATTGAAGAATGTTGCTCTTCTATTATTAAATCTATGATTTCACCATTTATTCAATACATCTTGTAATAAAGAGGTCTAACTGTACATATAAGAATGAGAGTTATTACAGAACAACCGGTAACAATTTGAAAAAACAGTTAATTACTACTCATAGNAGGAAGTAAATTCAACTGCCACATCATTAGACTTACATAACTGGAAGACGGAAAGCAAGTTTTTTTTCATATTAGGAACATGCAATACGTTATGTAAATGAAGAGAACGATGTGAGGTAGGGAGAGTGGTCGAACCAGTATGAGTGATAGGAAGCGCGCTCCCATCTCCAATATAGACAGATTCATTATGAGCCTTGATCCTAGGGCTTACATACACCTAAACCTAGCGCTGCCTCCCCCCTCCACCTAGCGCCGCTGTTGTCTTCTTCTCCTTTTCAATGGCTGACGCCGCCGTTCCCCCCCAATTCCTCCCCAACCCTCATGACCCTAAAACACCACTCATCTCTGTCACGATCCCAGGTGCAAAACTCCATGGATCCAACTACATGGGGTGGAAGAAGCAAGTAGATACCCTTCTTCATGGTTTTGGTCTCATTGGTTGGATTGACGGGACGAAACCAGCCGCGGCCACTACTCTAACCACGGCTGCCACCACTGTTGCCGGTTCCGGGTCCTCCACCCGCAATCCGGCTTTTCTCTCCTGGTACCGCCAAGACACGTTGTTACTATCTTCCATTCTTGGAAGCCTTGCGGAAGAAGTCACCTCCTTGGTGAATCTGGCGACCACCTCGAAGGCGGCATACGACATCTTGGAGACCACGTATGCCGCTCCTTCTCGGAGTCACATTAAAGACTTCGTGCTTGTCTAAAAAATATTGTTCAAGGCACATCCTCAATCACACAATATTTTCATGCAATTCGTACAATCAAGGATGAATTATCGTTATTGGGAAAGCCTCTTGATTTGGAAGATTTACTTGATAAAATCTTGGATGGTTTGGATCCTATTTACAAACATGTTGTGGATTCTGTAAATGCCTGAGATACACATATTACTGTTGATGCTTTGCAAGAAAAGTTGTTACATGAAGAGTTGAAACTTAAGCCGTCGGGGTCCTTGACGTTTTCGTCTCACCCTGTCTCGGCATTAGTGGCAGCTGCTCCGGCACTTCCCTCGGCCATACCTGCCCAGTCAGCCCCGCCAGTTGCTGCCTCCTCCTCGGGCGCTCGCAGGCACCGGAAGCCGTACCGTGGCCGCTGCCAGGCTTGCGGCATCCAAGGACACCCGCTGCGGGATTGTCCTACTCATGGATGGATGCTCCAGCACCTCCCACCTCAACCTGCTGCCCCTAGCCCGCTGCCTCCAGCACCTCCTGCCGCCTCTCTCCGCCAGCCTGCACCACGTCCATGGCAGCCTCCGCCTTGGCAGTCGTTCCCACAGCCGGCTGCCCACTATGCTGCTTCCATGCCTGCTGGTTATGCTCCGTATTCTGGTTATTCTTCAGCTGCCTATGGGTCCTCCTATATGCCTCCACCTGAGGCCGGTTTTCAGGCTTTTCATGCACAAGGTCCGACATATGGCAGTTCTGTTCCCGCACCGGGTCCTTCATGGCTTCTTGACAGTGGCGCCACTCACCATATCTCCACCGACCTAGCAAACCTTTCCCTCCACCAACCTTTTCCGCACACTGACTTTGTCTACATTGGAGATGGGAGCGCGCTTCCTACCACTCATACTGTTCCATGGATTCAGGTATGCTTCCGCATCTAATTTTTATTTTCAATAATTTGACATGATAGGCCTTGGATAAAGGGTGATGGATTTCATCTTAAAGTATTTGGTTCTAACAATTGGTATTAAGAGTCTATCTCTTTTTAATCCTCAAGAATCAGTTAAGAAACTTTTAGAAAATACTTTAGGCACTGTCTCCTCTTTGGAGAAATATTTTTGACAATTGGAGTTGCTTTGGGATTATATAGGTTTTTTCAGTTTATGTGATCGCAAATAAGCAATAGTGATAACCTGTATACAGTTGAAATCGAGCTCGCCTATGATATGGTAGGTCAGGTTCGGAACATGGCAATAAAGGACTGAAGATAGACCCCAAGTCCTATCGGGATAAAACTCGGGTGGGAACTGTATGGGGTCGAATTCGGTCGCTTGCATAGGGGATATCAGTTTTGGAGTTCGACGACCAGCATCGATTGAAGTTGCTACTCGATAGGCCGAGATCAAGACATCGAAAGGAGAAGTCCAAGACCGGATTCCACCGGAACGAAGCTCGAAGCCAAGGCGCTCGAGACGAGATCGTCGAGGCCGATCAGGGTAAAACACCTTATGGTAAAATTATCAGATTGGTGTGACTGAAGGACGAAAATCCCGTGACGTGTAAATATCTCAGCGGGAATCACGGCTGAAGTCAGTAAAGACTTTGAAGCCATTAATTATAGGGATATCTTACCTTGTAGATAGGTTTTTTACCTTGTATAGGATTCTTTTCCCTCCCTATATAAACAGGCAGCACTATTGTAAATGAGACAGAACAATCTACGATCAATATACACAATATAGTCTACTTACTTTTTCAATCTATCTGTTTCATATCTTGCTTTAGAGGATTCTATCACAATAAAGCTACTCAATATTTGTGGTTTGATTTCTTCCTTATTCACTGAATTTAATCTCTATTTTAGTTCGTTCTTTAGTTGTATCAAACCAAGTCGCATATCCTTAAAATCATGTACAAATTTAATTGTTGTCCGTAGCCAAGGGTAAACAGTTTGGCGCCTACCGTGGGGCTAAGGATAATAGTAACGTTTGATACAATTTTCTGTCACACAAACTATTTTACGCTTGTTCTTTGCAGAATCTTTTTGATTTCAGGTTATAATACAATTATGTCGCACTCTCAATCTGTACCTCAGCTCGTTCATGGCGAGTTTGACCACCAGGGCGAAAACAACAACGTGGCGCCCGGTGATGAAGTTCCAGTCGAAGCTAATTCTCAAATGGCGATCGATGTGGATCGAACTTCTGGCACATCGAACAGTGTTCGAAGAGAATACCGTTCAACAACTTAAAATGACGAAGGAGACGGGATTAGTATCAGGATGATATTCAACTTGTTGCAAGCCCAGCAAGCGGCCATTGCTCAACTGCAAAATCAGAGTCAAGCTTCGAATAAGGTTGAGGCCGGCCCTTCTCGGGAAATCATCCCCGAAAATGAACCAATCACAGCGGAACCAAGCGAAGGCGGATCGGAGGCGAATTCTGGGATCATGAAGATGCTCAAGGAACTAACCAGGTAAGTCGAGTCTGGCAAAAAGAAGATCGAAGCCAATGACAAAAAGGTAGAAACATATAATTCGAGGGTGGATCAAATTCCAGGAGCACCCTCGGTATTGAAAGGTTTAGATTCAAAGAAATTCGTGCAGAAACCTTTCCCATCAAGCGCCGCCCCAAAACCCATACCGAAGAAGTTTCGCATGCCGAAAATTCCCAAATACAGTGGGACATCTGACCCAAACGAGCATGTAACAGCGTACACATGCGCCATAAAGGGAAATGATCTCGAAGACGATGAGATCGAGTCCGTTCTCTTGAAGAAATTAGGAGAGACCTTGTCAAAGGGGGCAATGACTTGGTATCACAATTTTCCCCCGAATTCCATCGATTCTTTTGCCATGCTTGCGGATACCTTCGTAAAAGCTCATGCGGGTGCCATCAGAGTAGAGACGCGGAAATCGGACTTATTTAAAGTTAGGCAAATGGATAACGAGATGCTCAGGGAATTTGTATCTCGTTTTCAGATGGAACGGATGGACCTACCACCGATCACCGATGATTGGGCTGTACAGGCCTTCACCTAAGGACTCAACGCTCGAAGTTCAACGACTTCACAACAGCTTAAGCAGAGCTTGATTGAATATCTGGCTGCCACATGGGCGGATATACACAACAGATATCAATCGAAGATTAGGATCGAGGATGACCAACTTGGAGCCCCCTCGGGATCCAGTTACCCCATCAGAGCTCATGATAGGGTTCAAAGGGATATTTATCGAGAACCAAGATCGAGCAGAGACAGGCATCGATCATACCCTGGGGACCGAAAAGTCATTCCAGCAAGGCAGGGTTCCCCGAGACGAGAAAGGAGGAACAATCATAATCGGAATAATCGAGGACCATTGGCGAGAAACAACTTCGAGAGAACCACTGGTCATCGAGAAGCACCGCGACTGTCCGAGTATAACTTCAACGTCGACTCAGCTACTCTCGTGTCGGCCATCGGCCATATTAAGGATACTAAGTGGCCTCGACCGCTGCAATCGGACCCAGCTAAGAGAGATCCTAGTTTGATATGTAAGTATCATGGTACACATGGTCACAGGACAGAGGACTGTCGACAGCTGAGGGAAGAGGTGGCACGGTTGCTCGAAAATGGGCACCTTCGAGAGTTTTTGAGCGGCCGAACCAAAAACCATTATTGGAACAGGACTAAGCTAGTAAACCAGGAGGAGCCTCAACACACGATCAATATGATCATCGGCGGGGTAGATACGCCCCAAGGTCCGGTATTAAAATGCACTAAAATATCCATCACCCGATGGAGGGAACCTTCCACTTCAGCGAGGAGGATGCAGAAGGAATCATGCAACCCCACAATGATGCCTTAGTAATATCGGTGCTTGTGCGCAAAACAAAAGTAAAGCGTGTATTGGTCGATCCTGGTAGTTCGGCCAACATAATCCGGTCATGGGTTATCGAACAGCTCGGGTTGACAGATCGAATTATCCCTGAAGTTCGGATTCTCAATGGTTTCAACATGGCGTGAGAGACAACCAAAGGGGAAATAACATTACCGGTGAACACCGCCGGTACCATTCGGGAAACGAAATTCTGCGTAATTGAAGGAGATATGAGGTACAACGCCCTGCTCGGGAGACCGTGGATTCATGATATTAGAGCGGTACCCTCAACACTGCACCAAGTGTTAAAATTCCCATCGACCGATAGGATCGTAACTGTTTACGGAGAACAGCATGCTGAGAAAGAGATGTTCACAGTAGAAGAAGCAGTACCGAAACCAACAGCTCCTTCCCAAAGAACCAAATAGCAATCACAGGCATGGCATTCAACAAACGAAGGTGAGCAGGAGCGTCTCGAAGATGACGACTACGGGGTTCCCTTATCATTCATCGATCCCGACGAATCTGATACAATTAAATCAACGATCAAGGAACTCGACCAAATTTCACTCCGAGGAGACTTGCTGGATCGAAAGGTATACCTGGGCTCCGGCCTAAGTTCCGAGCTCAGGACCAAACTTATTCAGTTTCTTTTAGCTAACGAAGATTCTTTCGCTTGGTCCCATCTCGACATAACAGGGATACCATCAGAGATCACGACTCACAAACTGAGCATCGATCCAAAATTCCAGCCGGTCAAGCAAAAGAGGAGGCCTCAATTCGAAGTCAAACAAGCGTTCATCAAGGATGAGGTAACTAAGCTTTTAAATATAGGGTCCATTCGGAAAGTGAAATACCCAAAATGGTTAGCAAACGTAGTTGTAGTTCCTAAAAAGGAAAATAAGTTAAGAATGTGCATAGATTATAGAGATCTAAACAAGCATGCCCTAAAGATTCTTTTCCCTTACCCAATATCGATCACATGATTGATGCCACCGCTGGCCACGAGACCCTTAGCTTTCTCGATGCCTACTCTGGCTATAACCAAATACGAATGGACAAGGATGATCAAGAAAAGACATCCTTCATCACTAAGTATGGAACATACTGTTATAACGTGATGCCATTCGAGTTAAAGAATGTGGGGCTACTTATCAATGCCTAGTAAAAAAAATGTTCGAAGAACAACTAGGAAAAATAATAAAAGTTTACATTGATGATATGTTAGTTAAGTCCCTGCGAGCAGATTTGTCACTTATTGAGTTGGTTGTACTCACGCTACACCCTGCACCTCGTGTGCAGATCCAGGTGCTTCTTGTTATGACGGTTGTTGATTTGCTGAGTTCTGACCTTCGGAGATCATCAAGGTAGCTGCTTGGCGTCCGCAGACCTTGACTCTCCTCCCTTATCTTTCTGCTCACTTGTTCAGATTTACTTTCTATGTACCAGATTACTTCATTATGTAGATGCACATGTACTTAGTGGCACCCCGGTTTTGGGAAGACTTTATGTATTGAGTATTGATATTTTATCCTGTTTTTATGAGATTTTTCATTTAATTAGACTGGTTTAGCGTATTTCAAAAATTAAAGTGTTGGAAATGTCTGAGCAGTCAGCTTGTCTAGTACCATGATAGGCGTCGTCACGACAGTTTAGGTGTTGGGTTGTGACAACTGCACGTTAATAATGGCACGTGATGGTTTAAATATTGATATATATGAAGGAACAACAAAATTTAACTAATGAGAGAAATTTTATATATAATACTACAACAATCATCTAAATGCCGAAAAATATTTTTACATTAGCATAATACGTGAATTCAAAATGAAAAGACATCATCAAAAATTACATAAATGATCAATTTTAGTCATGTTACGTAGATAATTATTTAGTGTAGTTTAAAGGTATCTAATGTGATGGTCTCTTACCGAACACTTCTTTATAGACAGTGTTTTTTTGTATTTGTTTCCTTATAATACTTTTGTTATTCTGCCATAACCAGAACTCTTGTTGTTGATATTGATATCTCTCTTGAAAGTGCAACATATAGTTATTCGCGTAAGAAAATATATTGTGGTAAATATAGTCCAATATTTAAGATGTTTGTCCTTGTGTTTTATTTATTATAACCACAAAACATAAACATACTGAAAATTATTTTCACACAAATTTAGAAGGATATTCTTTAGTTTCGGAATACGAAAGTTGAATTCGAGGAAAAACACATACTTAGAAGCACATTGATCAGTATCATAAGTTTTGCATATATGACGTTATTGTCAAAACTTTTATATACCGTATGTATACTATTACATAAGTTATTCAGCAGATCTAAGTTTTCAATAGCATGACGGACATATTTTTCTTCAAAATCAACCTATATGCTATGGAAGATCAATTTCAACTTAGTCTATTATATATACATCACACTAGCATACGTAAGAAATAATAAACTTGACAACAAACATGTACGGTAGAAGGCCATTTGGTATTAAAATATTTAAGTATTCTTCTTGGTAGTAATTGTTGGTATCATCTTATGCTGAGTCAAAACTAAAAAATATTTTATTTTTACCATAAAACTTAGCAATCAACCTTTTATTTAGTTGATCAACAAATTCATTTCTGCTAGCTAAGATAGCTCTTTAATTTCTATCATGTAATTCTTATAAATTGCATTTTAATCTAATGATCTCCTTATTAAATGCACTACTATTACCATTGGGGTTGATAACCAAGTGTTCTAGAAGAACTAAATCATCTTTTATTTGATGCTCTTCTTCGTTTCCGGTACGAATCAAGAAGTCACTGAATGTTGGATTTTTTCTTACTTTTATATTTCTTGTCATTTGAATATTTTTCATTTGAGATCATAAGTATAATTTTGGCAAGCTAGCTTTTACAGTTTCTGCTTTGGTCAATTTTGGAACTACTGATCGTACTTGACAGAAATCACCTCCCAAACTATTACTTTTTTACCTATATTCATCGATATCCAATATATCTCTAAAACTCTAAGCAATTGTTTCGATCGTTTGACAATTAGCCAAAAGCGCTTCATCCCATATTATCATGTTTGCTTTCCTTAGAAATTTAGCACTATTGTTCTGCTTTGATATATTTGTGATGGTTATTTCAGATATTTTGAAGAGGTATATCAAATTTAAAGTGAGTTGTACGATCTCATAATAAAATCTTTGCTAGTACACCACTTGTTCTTATTTCTAACAATATCATGCCTCTTGATCTGACATGTGCAAATAATATATGACATATGAATATTATTTCTATTCTGCCGGAGGCATCTATAAAGGATAATCTCGCTATACCAGAGTCGACTTTTTATAATAGTCTTGAAAGCTTATTCTTGTTCAAGATTTAGCTTTGATTGTACTTCCTCAAATACTTGTATGGCATTCTTAATATTATACTAATCTTTTTTAGTTTGTGATCTTTTTTTTTTTTTTAAATTTCTACCACTCTTTTTATGGAATAAATTTATGTACCCTAAGATTTTTTTTTTTAACTTGAAAAATAATATTACTCATATGATAAATTTAAAAGAATAATTTAATTGGATTTCTTGCTAAATAATTAATTAAAATTTTTGATTATTTGGCAACATAAAATATAATTTATTTCTGTTGATTTAGATTCTTAATATTAGTTCATCTCATGTTTGAATATTTAACCGTAATTATAATTTTATCCACCATAAATTTTATTTTCAAAGAGTAAAAAGATCGATCTGATATTCCACTTCTAGATCTTTATGTTTGCAAAATCATTAGTGCCATTGGCTCTTACCAACTTTTTTTTCCCTCACACATTAAATTTTTCTTAGTTGTTCTTTAATAATTGGGTATATTTTTTTACATTACACGAAAAATTAATAATAAAATAATATTATTTGAGTAGAAAAGCAATTCAAATATAATATAATAATATATTATCGTAGGGATATTTTTCTCAATTTTAATGCTTTATGCAGTCCGTTTAGCATTTCTTTTATTTATTCTTGGTATTGAATATTATAGAGTGGTAATGTATTACCAATATGGAGGATTCTTATGAAATTGATTTTATTAAATCTTCCTATATATTTTAAATAAGAATTCAATAGACAAGATTGTACTAATTTTAAAATCTTAAATAATAAAAAAATTAACATAGAAGTTATTGTAGTCCAAAAAAATAAGTTATTACAACTATGTCCTTTCCCTATGAGTTCTTCTGTTTAATATTTTAGGGTTATTTTGGTCTATCTATGTTATATTCGTGGTTTTATAATAATATAAGCTCTCTTGTTTCTAGATTGATTTGGACAATATAATACGTTTTCAAATTAAATTAGTAATACAAATTTTTTAAGAAGTATATCATAAAAGTAATAGGATTACATGGCTAAAAATATGTTCATATCCCCAAAGTAATTATACTAATAGGATCTAACATGATCCTAAAGGTGTTAGGTTTACATGCTAACATGTAGTATTATATATTTGTGCCCCAACATAATTATACTAATGGATTCCTAAAGATAATCATGTAGGATTCCTAACGTATAGTATTGTGTCCTAAAACTAATAGGATTACAAAGCTAATGTCTAGAATTCCGATTATGTCCTTTTATTGTGAGTTATTATGCTTTAGATGATTGTTGTATTATTATATATTTAATTTTATTGTTTATTCTTATAAATAAATATTTAAACCATCATGTGCCATTATAAAAGTGGAAACCCCAAAATTTAAAAGTTAATTACTGAAATAACCTTCTAAATAAGTGAAATGTACCTTCTTTAATTATTTAATAATATTTAAATAAAAGAAAGTGACTTTTGGACATTTACGAAACGTCCTGTTAAGGAGACTCTTGGACTTTTCATGAACGGAGTGTGCTGACATTGCGTAGTGTAAATTTGATTCTTTATATATGAATTTCAGTAGTAACTAACATTGATTTTTTTTATAAAAAAAAATAAAAAGAATAAAATCTAATTCTTAAAGGTAATCATGTAGGATTCCTAACGTGTAGTATTATATTCATGACCCAAAATCCATTATTGTACCGGTTGTTTTGAGCATTTGCACTTCGCTCAGTAGTTTGAGGGCATGAGTAGCTCCGTGTGATGTATTATGACTTATGTGAATCGTCAGTTCTGGTTTTCAGGTTATTCGGAATCGATTTGGAAGAATGAATTTCATGATTGAAGCTTTAAATTTATCACGACCCAAATTTCCCTCCGTAGCACCTACTGAATTAATAGAAGAATTTAACCAACAATTAATAATGATGAAACAGAACCTTATTACACAACTTACAATTCCCAAAATCAATCGTACAAGTCATAAGCTCTATTAAGTTTACTAGGAAAATCCTTAAATACAACTATTTAACATGAAAGTTAAACAGTACAAATAAAAAATCAGAGAGTGACTCCGAGGCCTGCGAACGCGACGACAGGTTTACCTTGAGTCTCCACAGCTCGACCAACCAGCTAATACTCAACAACTACTGTAGCACCTGGATCTGCACAAAATTGTGCAGAAGCGTAGTTTGAGTACACCACAGCGGTACCCAGTAAGTATCAAGACTAACATCGGTGAAGTAGTGACGAAGGAAAGTCAAGACACTTACCGGACTAAGCATCCTGAACAAGTGTGAAGGTGAACTAGCAGAGAAATAAAATTATTATAAAGCTAAGCAGGATAAAAAACACAAACCAATACTTGCAACCAAATAAAGGAAACCCAACAACTCAATAAGAACAATCGCTTTCACACCATATTTTTTCGAGCATTTCCACGAGGTACTGAACCTCAAAATCACAGCTCACGGGTCCCAATTCCTGAACCCTAATCACTTGGCATCTTGTGCCCATATTATAATTCATAACTGCACGGACGACTCACGTTCCAAGAGAACTACTCTCACACAGAAGGCAAATAGATGAGAGTACACGCAATGGTCAACAACATCAGGATTCCTCTTCTTAAATCGATAGGGTGATTTAACTACGTGTATGCTTGTGCAAGTGTACAGTCACAGTTCAAGTCAACTAATAAGAGTAGAGACAATGAATAACACATAAGAAACAATCACCACAAAATGTACAGAATTTAAAAGCAGCAATGAAGTTGAAACAAAGACCACGACAAAGTTAGCTACACAAAACCAAACAAATAATGCAACACGGAGGAATACAATTAATAGTATGCTAAGAAACAACAATCAAAGACAAGTGCACATCCCGTATCAATTAAACAAAAGCCTGGATTTTTTGAGCATGATAGAAGACTGCGGTCTTACTGATCTTGGCTACTATGGATCCAAGTACACTTGGTCAAATGGTAGAGGTCCTAATTCAATAGTCTGGAAAAGATTAGACCGAGGATTGGCAAATGATAGTTGGCTGGCAGCACACTCCGCTACCACCATCACACATTTGGCATCTGCAGGCTCTGATCACTCCCCGCTCCTCATGGAATTAAATGACAGACGGACCAATTCCATTAGATACTTCAAATTCCTCAATTGCTGGACAGAAAATGAAACATTCATGCCACTGGTACAGCAAATTTGGAACAACCCTGTCTTTGGAAACCCAATGTGGATCTTCCACCAGAAGACCAAACTTCTAAGCCATGCACTCTCCACATGGTCGAGACAGGAGTTTGGGGACATCTTCCAGAAAGTCAAAGACTTTGAGGATAAAGTCAGGGAGGCAGAGGAAACTTGGGCAAGGACTAACAAAGAAACAGATAGATTAGCAGCCAATGAACTCACGGCTCAGTACATCAAGCACTTGAAAACTGAGGAGGCTGTTCTAAAGCAAAAAACACAATTGCAATGGTTTAAGGAAGGGGATGCCAACTCTAAATACTTCCACAGCCTGATTAGAGGTAGAAGGAGGAAACTCTACA
>MCJB01014380.1:123403-154335 GCA_002018475.1 Nicotiana obtusifolia | reverse complement strand
TATATATATATATGTGTGTGTGTGTGTGTGTGTGTGTGTGTGTATGTATATATATATATATATATATATATATATTTGTATATGTATATATGGATACGCATGCACGCTTCGTAGTACTACTTAACTGCATATATAGCATGTTAGAGTATATTTTAGTCTATTCATCCCTTGTATTACAAAAGTGTTAACGGCTTACATTTATATTATTTAGATAGTAAATACAAAAGTGATTTTAATTTTGACCAATGTTGACCTGAAAAGCGACCAACTTTGGTCACCAAATATACATAATTTAAAATTAGCGACCAAAGTTGGTCGCCAAATATAAATCAGATTTATTTATATTTCATATAATATCGAATGGGTTCCTGATTAGCGACCGAAGTTGGTCTCCATCTGTTTACTCTTTATTTAGCGACCAACTTTGGTAAATTAGATTTTATAATTTAATTTAAATAATATTATAATAATTAAAATTTTATAAGTGAGTCCTCTTAAGAGATCAAAGTTGGTCGCTAATCTGAGTATTTCTTTGACCAAGCAAGTCTCATCAGTCCGGTCAACAGTTTGACGAAATTAGCGACCAACCTTGGTCGTTAATGTATTTTCACCAGTTTAGCGACCAACTTTGGTCGCTTTTCTTTACAGACAAACGTTGGTCCCTAAATTTTGGTCATTTTTTTCCGGATTTCTAGTAGCGATATTCTAATGTGTCAAGGTAACTGTCACGATCCTAACCCCGAACCTGATCGTGATGGCGCCTCTCGTGAAGACAAGGCCAGCCAATTCAAACGAAATCACATTCTAAACAGTTTGTTAGCAAGAAAACAATACAAGCAAGTTTAATAACCATCATTCGCGGAAATGTAGCTAACCATCCCGACAACAGCCCAAACTGGGGTGTCACAATGTCATGAGAAACTAATGAAATCCTAATAACAAGATTTCAAATTACAATATCTCTGGCAGAATTATTTGAAGAAAGTGGAAACAACAAGATAAAAGAGATACGGGGCTGCGGACGCCAACAGCTACCTCGTAGTCTCCGGATCACCGACTGGACAGGAGCAATCAATACTCCGGAGCGGAGCCAACATCGCCTGAATCTGCACACATGGTGCAGGGAGTAATGTGAGTACTTCCAACTCAGTGAGTAATAATTGTAAATAACAACTAAAAGTATGAAAACACATAAAGCACAAGGCAATCTATAATGAAGCATTTAAAACATCATTCGCAAACAGAAAATCAGTGAGAAATCCAAGTAAAATCTCTTTTCAACAGATAAACACATGAAATCCTTTTTGGTAAATAATATAAGGTAAAACATCGCCCCTCGGGCATATCACGTGGTACAACATCAGCCCCTCGGGCTATATCACATGGTACAACATCAGCCCCTCGGGCTATATCACATGGTACAACATCAGCCCCTCGGGCTATGTTTCACATCACAATATCGGCTCCTCGGGCTATATTTCACATCAAAGTGGGTACCCGCGCTCACTGGGGCTGTACAGACTCCGGGAGGGGCCCCTTACGGCCCAAGCGCTATATCATATCTTGTGGCGGCGTGCCACCCGCTTCCACTTACATCATATCTCGTGGCAGCGTGCCACCCGCTCCCACTTACATCATATCTCGTGGCGGCGTGACACCCGTTCCCATTTACATCATATCCCGTGGCGGCGTGCCACCCGTTCTAATTTACATCATATAAAATATCATTTAAACCTCAAAACTGAGTAAAAGTGGTTGAGTTGTAAAACAGTGGTAATCAATATTACTAAGTTCAAGTAATGCATCAAAATAGTGAGGAAACAGTGATAAATACCCCTGAAGGGTGCAAATAATCCGTACGGAGCCCTAATATGGTAATCAGCCCAAATCATGATGATATCAAATAAGTTTTAGTCAAATATATAGTAAAAATCATCAGTGGGGACGGACCAAGTCACAATCCCTAGTAGTAAACGACCCCATACTCATCATCGAGCGCGTGTCTCACCTCAATATAGCACTACGATGTGCAATCCGGGGTTTCGAACCCTTAGAACATCATTTACAATCACTACTCACCTCAAACCCGCTAAATCTCTAGCCCACAACGCCTTTGCCCTTCGAGTTGGCCTCCGTGTGTGTCGAATATATCCAAATTCAGGACAAATACGTCACAATATGTTGAGGGAACAAAGCCCAAGCGAAAACAACCGAAAATAACAAGAAATCCCGAAATTAGCAAAACCCGAGCCCCGAGCCCACTTCTCAAAGCTTAGAAATTTTCACATCAACGGGTTCCTTATTTCCCCACGAGTTCAACCATACTAAAATTATCAAAATCTAACATTGGATCGGCCTCCAATTCTTTAAATCTAAACTTGAGGATTTTTCACAAATTTTCCAACTTAAATTACCAATTACATACTAGAATAGCAATAGATTTGGGTAATTTGACCAAGATTGAGTTAGGAACACTTACCCCGATGTTTCTCTTGAAAATGTCCCAAAAATTCCTTGAAGATTAGCTACAAAGCCGAGCTCTATAGCTCCAATTTTGTTTAGGATGGCCAAAGTTCCTCTTTCAAGAATTTGTCCAAGAAAGACTCCTTTGGATATGTTCTGAAGGCTGATTTTGCTGTGATTTAGGGTATTTGGAGGTGTTTCTCTTCGTGGGTAACGACAGTGCGCTTTTGCATGGCAAATGGGCACTGGTTTCTATTTATAAAGGAGTCAAAAATCGAGACAAAAACGCCCCTGTCAGGCTTAAAATGCGATCGCATAACAGATATGCGGTGCGCATATTTGGCGTGACCATCGCAAACGTAACCCTAGCCTTCCCGCAATTCAGCACGAAGTATGATTTGCGGTCCGCATGTCAAAAATGCGACCGCACTTTTGACCGCATTTTCGATATTGATTTTTGTTCAGAAATCTGCCTCGGTCTGCGGTCTCAGTGTGCAAAATATGCGGTCTGCATGTTAGAAATGCGACCGCATTTCACACCGTATTTCTGACCTGGATCTTGCCTAGAAGTCTGGCTGGGTATGCGATCTCATTGCTCAATATGCGGTCCGCATTTGAGGAATGCGACCGCATTCCTGGCTCTGGTTTTTCTGCAGATTTTCTTTCCAACGATGCAATAGTCCATTTAACCACCCAAAACTCACCCGAGGCCACTGGAACCTCAACCAAACATGCCAACATATCCCATAACATTATTCAAATTTGTTCCAACCTTCGGAACGCTCAGAACAACCTATCAACACCAATTCGCGTCGGATTCAAGCCTAAGGATTTCAAAATCTTCTAAATCGCTCTTTTGCTCTAAACCCCACCAAACCACGTCCGAAAGACCTGAAATTTTTGCACACACATCCTAAATGACATATCAAAGCTACAGCAACTATCGGAATTCTATTCCGACCCTCGGATCAAAATCTCGCCTAACAACCGAAAATCGCCAAAAATTCTAACTTCACCAATTCAAGCCTAACTCTACACCTGAACTCCAAAACCAAATTTCGATCACACTCCTAAGTCATAAATCACCTCCCGGAACTAACCGAACCATCGGAACTCACATCCGAGCCTTCTAACTCATAAGTCAATATTCGGTTGACTTTTCCAACTTAAACCTTCTTAAAAGAGACCAAGTGTCTCATTTCTTACCAAATCTACTCCGAACGCAAACTATTCAACGTGATTACATAAAACACGGATAACGAACCATAATAAGGTAGAAATGGGGAAAAATAGAGCGGTAACTCATGAGACGACTGGCCGGGTCGTCACAGTAACAATTAGTTAAGGTTATTTTAGTAAACATATTTTTTTTTTTCTAAGAATTCGTATTTCCTTAATGAGTGTGTCAAAGATAAAATGAGCATTTATTGCGGACCAGAGAGTACTCTTTTTTCCAGCTCACTCAAAAAAAAAAAATTGTATTCTCTTGCAAATGAGAATTGATAAGACTGATTTTGAAACCAAGGGGCCAGCAGCGACATAAGTTTTGAATCAAGAGCTCTTTAAACAGAAAAGTGAGCGCTATGTTGAAATACTAGTAATTTATGATGGACTTTAATGAAAACATGGATAACTGAAATGACCACTTCTTCATTGAGTACTGTGGAAATCAAGTTTCCAGTACCAATCCATTCATTTAATGTCAGTGGGTACTTACTGAAAAGAGTGGGCAGCACTACTCTATATCTACAAAAAATACCCTTTTTGATCCTCATTGCTTATTATATTGATTTTTACAATATTATTTAAAAAGATAATTTGATTAAATTACCCTTATAATTATTTGATCTCAAATTATTATCATTTTGTTTTTTAACTTTTACTACAAAAAAGAATCGGAGGGAGTAGTTATCTCAGAATACTTGCCGTTCTACAAAATTTTAAAAATATTATTATTTTTAAATTTGATACCTTTAGCATTAATAAAATGACCATTTACTGGAGAGATATTGATGTGGTGAAGATTAAAAAATGTGCAGAAATCTTGAAAGACAGAATACTAAGGAGCGAAAAAGAATGAGATTTTTGCACTTCAAAAATTAAACCCAGCTCGTTTCTCGGTCACAAGCTCTTGCCAATGAGGCGGGCTGAAGCCTACGCAGGTCATGAGTGATGTATGGCGTTTTAAAAACTTCAGATGTCGGCAGGGCAAGTCGCGAGTTAGAATGGGCTTAGAATTTCATCTTCTGCAGGAAGTCCCTCATAAGTCCCTCTTTCTTTCCAGAAAATCCATCTACTTGTCTTCTAGACTGAGTTATGCAGGTTTTTTCTCAATTTTCAAAGCAAAGAATAAGATTCCAACAGTTTAACATGCACCATCTCTTTGTTTTTACTGTGCCTTTTGCGCGTGTACCTTATTTATATATTCCTTGAAATCTATATTTTAACCATAATTGCTTTTAATTGTTAGAAACTTAATTTTGATAACTCAAAAAAAAAAAATTCAAATTGATGTTCAGATTCATTATTTTAATATTATATTAATAAATTTTTATCATACTAATCAATTTGAATATATTCTGTAACAGATAATTTGATAAAATTGAATCCAATTTTGGCTAATCTGACTATTGAAGTGCTATAGTTATGAGAAAACACGTTACTAATTTGGAAAAAATCAAATCTGACTACTTGATTAGCTTTAATGGCTTTCATTTTGAAACAACATTTTGAATAGTCTTTGAATGACTATTATGAGATTTGTACGTTACTATTTCGAAAGTCAAAATATAACGTTTGTTTGATGGCTTCATTTTGGAAAGAAGTTTTGACGTAGAAATAAATTTAATTTTACAAAATAAAATTTGAATTTTAGTTGATTTACCTCCAAGAGCTAAATTCATTGGTTGTAAATAGATTTTTAAGAAGAAACTCAATCCGGATGATTTCATTGATAAATACAAAGCTAGACTTGTTGCAAAAGGTTTTACTCAAAAGCAAAATATTAATTATTTTGATACTTATGCTCTTGTAACTAGAATTTTTTCAATTTGTGTTTTAATTGCATCGGCTTATATTTATATATTTTTTATTCACCAAATGGATGTTAAAACTGCATTTTTAAATGGTGATAGAAGAGGAAATTTACATGGAGCAACCTAAGGGTTGTATAGTGTCTGGCCAAGAAAACAAAGTATGTAAATTGCTAAAATCTCTGTATGATCTAAAACAAGCACCTAAACAATGGCATAAAAATTTTGATCAAGTATTGATTAATGATGGTTTTTCATCAATTAAAGTAATAAATGTGTTATATAAAATGTAGAAATGGTACTTGTGTTATTATTTGTCTTTATGTGGATTACATGCTTATTTTTAGTTCTAGCTTGTTTTGTTACATAAAACCAAACTTTTTCTGTCTTCTAATTTTGAGATGAAAGACATTGGAGAGGCTAGTGTTATTTTAGGAATGAAAATTATAAGAGATGACAATAGCTTGATGTTGACTCAGGAACATTATGTTGAAAGAATTCTTAAAAAGTTTGACATTTTTGATGTGGTACCTGTAAACACTCCTTATGATGCTACTAATCTATTAAAAAAGAATAAGAGAGAAATTGTAGATCAAAATAAGTATGCTCAAATTATTGGTAGTCTAATGCATTTGATGAATTTTACTAGACTTAATATTGCATATGTTGTGTGTAGATTGAGTAGATATACTCATAATCCTAGTCATGATCATTGGAATACATTGGTAAGAGTAATGAAATATTTGAGAGGTAGCATGAACTGTGGTATTACATGTAGTGGATTTCCCACTGCATTAGAAGGATACAATGATGCTAACTGGATCTCTAATTCAGATGAGACAAAATCCACTAGTGGTTATGTGTTCACCCTTGATAAGGGTGTTGTGGCATGGAAATCAGCTAAACAAACAAGGATAGCTAGATCTACCATGGAATCTGAGTTTATGGCATTGGAATTGGCGGGCAATGAGGCCGAGTGGTTAAAGAACCTTTTCGCAAGTATTCCGCTAGGAATAAAACACATACCTTTTGTGTCGATTCATTGTGATTGCTAAGTTGCAATAGCCATTGCTAAAAATAAATCCTTGAATAGGAGGAATAGACATGTCAATTGAGACATAACGTGATAAAGCAGCTGCTGAGAGATGGGATTATTTCAATAAATAACGTGAAGTTAGAAGTGAATTTGGCCAATCCTCTGACTAAACCGTTGGGAAGGAAATTAATATCTGAAACATCGAGCGGAATGAGACTATTGCTAATTTGAGTTATATCAACAATGATGATAACTCAACCTATGTGATTGGAGATCCCATGAAGTAGGTTCATATGGGTAATAACAAGTTATAAGTTGATAAAATATGCACTATTAAATGTTGTCCCTTCCTATGGTGTGTGTGTGTATATAGTGCAAGATTGGAAGGAATGGGAGGCTGAGTTATTAAACTCTTAATCTAATCCATAGCCTAATTTTGGTTGGTGTGTTGCGCTACAGAATACACTTGATGGATGGACCTATATGAGTGTAGAGTGCGGTCGCTCCTATAAAATTTATGGCAAAAAATTTCTAGAGCACTTATGAAAACCAAACGCGCGCGCATAGGCTATTTGCGCAAAACCGCGATAAACAACAAAGTATGTGGGGGTATAATGTGATAGATAAGACATTAAACTTATAAAATAATTCTTGGTCATAGAAATTTTAAACTTCACCAATTGTTCTGTAAGTTTAATCTTATTTTATCTAGTTCTGGTTAGTCCAAGAGACACCAGGTTCGACGCATTATGCTCATTTGTGAAAACCCAGCAAAAATTATTTTATTTCACTCTATTACTTAATATTCTTTTTGATTTACGTGGGAGACTGTTAGAAAATTAATTTTGATAGCTCAAAAAAAAAAATTAAATTGATGTTTAGGTTTATTATTTTAATATTATATTAATGAATCTTTATCATACTAATCAATTTGAATATATATTCTGTAACAGATAATTTGATAAAATTGAATCCAATTTTGGCTAACCTGACTATTGAAGTGCTATAGTTAAGAGAAAACACGTTACTAATTTGGAAAAAATCAAATCTGACTACTTGATTAGCTTTAATGGCTTTCATTTTGAAACAACATTTTGAATAGTCTTTGAATGACTATTATGAGATTTGTACGTTACTATTTGAAAGTCAAAATATAACGTTTGTTTAATCTTAATGGATTTATTTGGTGCAGTTTCTTATGAGCATATGTCCACTTTTAGACTATATAATTCCATTTACATTCACTTTGGAAAGAGTAGAAAAGTGTATGAAAAAGAAAGTAAAACCTTTCTTCTAAATAACTTTCAGTGTTGGGTTTCATTTTGTTTAAGCTTTGTTGTTTCTGCTCCTTGTTATATTGAAAAAGTTTGTTGAATCCTGGAGAATACGTTTAATTTTACTTATTCGAGTGTGGGCAAAATATTCTTGAGGACAGTGTCCTTGACACGCCTCAAGCTAAATCTTATTCTCCATAATCCAATATTTTTCCAACATTAATATCATAATATAAGTGACTTTATCCTATTTTGTGATTTATTTCACCACCAATGCTCTTCTTTTAGAAATAAATTTATGCATATCTTGAGAGATGTGTTAATGTAAAAATAATTTTACTTAATGAAGTTAAAACAAAATTGAATTGGATTTCTTTTGTCAATTGATTAATTCAAATACTTAATTATTTGTTCTCAACATTAAAAGAAATTATTTATTTTTATTGATTCAAAATTTTAATATATATTAGTCCATCCCAAATTTTAAAATTGTATTCAGTAAAAATTCTATTTTCAAAGGATAAAATATTGATGAATAACTCGATTTTTGTAACGACTCGATCGGTCATTTTGAGAATTAACGTCTTGTTCGGCGGCATAAGGTTCCGAGAAGCTTCGTATTATGTGTTATGACTTGCGTGTATGGCCGAGCTCAACTTTCGGATGATTTCTAGATCAATTTGGGAGGAAAATTCCTGTTTTAGAAGCTTAAGCGGTAAGAGTTGACCAAAGTTTTGACTTTTGTGTAGACGACTCCGAAATAGAGTTTTGATGATTCCAATAGCTTTACATGGTGATTTTGGGCTTAGGCGTGCGTCCGAATTTGGATCTGGAGGTCCGTAGGGTAATTTGAAGCATTTCGGCGAAAATTGGAAAGTTGAAGTTTTGGAAGTTTGAGAGGTTTGACTGAGAGTTGACTTTGGTGATATCGGGGTCGGAATGCGATTCCGAGAGTTCGATTAGCTCTATTATGTCATTTTGAACTTGCATGCGAAATTTGACATTATTCCGAGTTGATTTGATATGTTTCGGCGCGAGTTTTGAAAGTTGGAAGATTTAGAAATTCATGAGTTCAATTGGAGGTGCGATTTGTAGTTTCAACATTGTTTGATGTAATTGGATGCCTCGATTAAGTTTGTATCATGTTTTTGGAGGTGTTGGTGTATTTGATTGAGGTCTCGGGGGGCCTCGGGTATGTTCCGGATGGGTTACGAGCCATTTTTTCATGTTTTAGAGTTGTTGGTTTCTGGAGTGGCTGTTGCTCTTCGCGATCGCGAAGATGAAGCTGCAATTGCGAAGTGATTCTGGGAGCTCGGTGTTGTTGTTCATCGCGTACGCGATATTATGCAGCAATTACGTAAGGTCCAGTTGGTTTATGTCCGCGTTTGCATAGAGTTGGAGCTGGAAAGGGCATCAGGAATTTGTTCTCCGCTTTCACATCATCGGGTCCGGCGATCGCGTATTAGGAGGTCGCTATGTTTTGCGTTCGCAACTGTTTGTTCACTTTCACGTAGGGTTATTTTGGTATACTTCTTTTTTTGTGCTTCGCGATCGCGTGGATATTTCCACGATCGCGATGTGTTATAACTGGGCAAAATATAAAAGTACTCTAATTCAAGGGTTAGCCATTTTCACCATATTCTGAGTTGTAGACCTCGGATTTGAGCGATTCTTCATGGGTTTTTCAAGCAAATCATTGGGGTAAGTGTTCTTCGCCAGGAATTTGTTATGTTTCATGATTTTATTTTTATTTTTATCATTAAATTATTGGTTTGAGTTGAGGAAAATGGGAAATTATGTAAAGATCTTATAAAATGTAAAATGACAATTAGAAGGACGAATTGGTATCGCAATTTGGTAATTCTTGTATGGCTGGTCTTGTTATCGAATGCGTGTTCGGATTTTATAAATTTTATCGGGTTCCGAGGTACGAGCCTGGGAGTTGACTTTTTAGTTCTTGTTAAAGATTGAGGCTTTATTATCCGAAATTTGTTTCTATGAGTTTTATTTATGATTTGAAGCTATTTTGGCTAGATTTGAGCCATCCGGAGGTTGTTTCACTCGAGAAGGTCATTTTAGAGTATCGGTCTAGCTTCTTTGAGGTAAGTATCTTGCCTAACTTTGTGTGGGGGAAACTACCCTTAGGATTTGAGTCGTTGGCGCTAATTGTGTCATGTGAAGGCCGAATACACGAGGTGGCAAGTACGTGCTCGGACTTGTCTGTGGAAATTTGACCGTTCAGTGCTCTTAAGTTTTTATGTCTATTAAATATAAAGTTGTTTTGTCATGTTCAATTCCTCATTTACTAAATTCATCCTTACGTAACTTATTTGGAATTTATTGCTTCATATTTTACCTTTATTGTCGATTAAACTCTTATATGCCTTAACTGAAGTTATTGCCTCTTTTATTGTCATGCTATCCTTTTCGTAATTGTTATCCTTAATTGAAGTTATTATTATTTTTTCTGTAATTGCCTATCATTAGTTGAAGTTATTATTATCTTTTTCTATAATTTGCTTATCCTTAATTGAATTAGTTTTATCTCTCAGTAATTGCTCAACCCTAAATGAAATTGTGTTATCCTTATCATTATTGATTATCCTTATTTGGAATCATTGATTCATATTATCTCTCTTACCGTTGAATTGTACTTTTGTGAAATTATTACTACACATTATCTCTTCCTTGTTGACTCTATTGCTATGTTATACCATTATTTCCTGTTGTGTTTTTCGTTATGAGTTCTTTCTTCCATTTTCTTTGTATTCTGAAGTTACTAAGTTGATTTACTTGTCATATTCTTGTGTTATTATCACTATTGCTGTTGTATTCAATGTTGTTGAGCTGAGGGCTATGTGTGGTTGTGATATTGAAATTGTTTTGAGGAAATATTGTGGCATGTGGGCACATATTGTGAAAGTCATTTACGTGAGTTGTTATGTTTTTAGCATACGTGTTTTGTTGAGAGGATTGTTGTATTGTTTGCATGAGGTTTCTGCCATGCGGTTGTTATTGTAGTTGCACGAGATTTTTGCCGTGCAGTTGTTATTGTGTTTGCACGAGGTTTCTACCGTACGGTTGTTCTTGTGTTGCACGAGGTTTCTGCTGTGTTGTTGTTATTATTGACACGCACGCAGTTGTATAAGATCTGGGTGTTGAAACGCATGCAGTGAGATAAGGCGGGCTTGAAACGCATGGCTAGTAGGGGAACTACTAGAAGCTATCCGGTGTGATAAGGTGGGTTAAAACACGAGATGCTATTTCGGAAAAATGATTTTCAAAACTAAATATGAAGGCTCCGGCGGTGGTATAAGGAAAACTGTTGTCATTTCCCCATTTCTGTGCACTTGTCGTTGATTGTTGTTTTCCTTAGCATACTACTAATTGTTTTCTCCGTGATGCACTATTTGCTCAGTTCTATTAGCTAATCTTGTTGTGCTGGTTGCTGCTTTAAACTTTATTGCTGCTTGTGTTACACTGTACATTTCATGGTGATCATTTCTTATGTGTCATTCATTGTCTTTACTCCTACTTGTTGACTGGAATTGTGGTAGAACACTTGCACAAGAATAGATGTAGTTAAATCACCCATATCGATTTCCAAAGGTGAATCTTGACGTCATTAACCATTATGCGTACTCTTGTCTGCTTGCTTTCTGTGTGATGAATGTTCTACTAGCATGTGGTCGTCCGTGCGGATATGAGTTGTAATGTGGACATAAGATGCCAAGTGATTGTTCAAGAATTGGGACCTGTGAGTGGTGATAATGAGGTTTGATACCTCGTGGAAATGCTTGAACAAATCTGGTGTGACAGCGGTTGTGTTATTGAGTTATTGCTGGTTTTTTCATTATTTTGATTTCACCGGGCTTAGACTATGTCAAGCTTATTTTACGGCATTATTATCTGACTGCTTCCTGTTAAATATTATTGTTGTTGGTGTCTCGTTGCAAGTATTGTTTGATATTCCTTGTCCTGCTTAGTTGTATATTAATATTATTTTTCTCTGTTAGTGCACCTTCACACTTGTTCAGGTTGTTTAGTCCGGTAGGTGTCTTGACTGTCTCTCGTCACTACTCTACCCGAGTTAGTCTTGATACTTAATGGGTACCGCTGTAGTATACTCATACTAAACTACTATACATTTTTTGTGTAGATCCAGGTGCCACGGTTGTTGTTGACTATTAGCTGGCTGGTCGAGCTGTGGAGCCTCAAGGTAAACCTGCCGTCGCGTTAGCAGGCCTCGGAGTCACCTTCTGATATTTTTATTGTACTATTTAATTTTATCCCAAACAGTTGCATTTAGGGATTTTTCTAGAAAACTCAGTAGAGCTTATGACTTGTACTACCGATTTTGGGAATTGTAATTGTGTATAAGATTTTTATCTCGTATTTATCATTCGATGGTTGAATTCTTCTATTTATTTAGTATGTGTTAGGCTTACCTAGTCTTAGATACTAGGTGCCGTCACAACATCCTACGGAGGAAAATTGGGGTCGTGACAAGTTGGTATCAGAGCTCTAGGTTCATGGATGATATAAGTCATAAGAGAGTTTAGTAGAGTCTTGAGGATCGGTGCAGAGATGTTTGTACTTATCTTCGAGAGGCTACGGAACTATTAGGATAATTCCATTTCCTTCATTCCTATTGTGTGAGTTTATTGATCTCGGAGTTTGAACCTTTGTCATTCTATTCTCACAAATGGTGAGGACACGAGCTGCAGTTACTAATGACGCTGCCCCCAAAGCCGGCGTTACTAGGGGCCGGGGCAGAGGAAGAGGCAAAGGCCAAGGAGGAGTGCGTGCTACAGCTAGAGCGCCTGCCAGAGCAGCTGTTGAGGAGCCTCCAGTACCTCTGTTGAGAGACAGGCAACGGAGGTGCCTGTTGTTACCCTAGGACTTCAGGAGACTTTAGCACAATTCCTAAGCAAGTTGGTATAATGGCTCAGGCGGGGTTGATTCCTGTTACTTCACAAGCCGGGGGAGGAGCTCAGACTCTCGCTGCCCGCACCTCAGAGCAGCGGGCTCACATTGGTCAGGTTTTGGGTGTGGTGTCGGCACGGCCAGTTATTCCAGTTCAGCCCATGATTAGGGTAGCAACATCTGAGGAAGAATATCTTAGACTTGCGAGGTTCAAGAAGTATTACCCTTCTACTTTCTATGGTTCGGCTTCAGAGGATGCGCATGGGTTCCTAGAGGAGTGCTACCATATTCTCCGCACTATGGGTTTTGTGGAGACAAGTGGGGTTGCTTTTACTACAGTTCAGCTTAAGGGAGCAACATATCAGTGGTGGTGAGCGCATGAGTTGGGCAGTCCAGCCGATGCAGCTTCACTTTCATGGACTCAGTTTTCAGAGGTGTTCTTGAGAGAGTTTGTTCCCAGACACTTCGGAGCGTGGCGCGTGGAGTTTGAGAAGTTGCGCTAGAGCACTATGTCGGTGTCAGAGTATGCAGTTACATTCAACGAATTGTCAAAACATGCACATCAGGTCAGGAATTTATTCTTCGCTTTCGCATCATCGGGTCCATGATAGCGTATTAGGAGGTCGCTATGTTTCGTGTTCGCACCTGTTTATTCGCTTTTGCGTAGGGTTATTTTGGCAGACTTCATTTTTATGCTTCGCGATCGCATGGAATTCTCCGCGATCGCGATGTGTTATAACTAGGCAAAATATAAAAGTACTCTAATTCGAGGGATAGCCATTTTCACCATATTTTGAGTTGTAAAGCTCGGATTTGAGCGATTCTTCATAGGTTTTTCAAGAAAATCATTGGAGTAAGTGTTCTTCACCCTGAATTGATTATGTTTCATTATTCCATCTTTACTTTTATCATTAAATTAGTGGTTTGAGTTGAGGAAAATGGGAAATTTTGTAAAGATCTTTTAAAATGTAAAATAATGATTTGAAGGATGAGTTGGTATCGGAATTTGATAATCCTTAATGGCTGGACTCGTTATCGAATGGGTTTTCAAGTTTTGTGAATTTTATCGGGTTCTGAGGTGCCGGACCGGGGGTTGACTTTTGGGTTGAATTTTTAGTTCTTGTTAAAGATTGAAGCTTTATAATTCGAAATTTAATTTTTATGAGTTTTATTTATGATTTGAAGTTATTTTGGTTAGATTTGAGCCGTCCGGAGGTTGTTTCACTCGAGAAGGTCATTTTAGAGTATCAGTCTAGCTTCTTCGAGTTAAGTATCTTGCCTAACTTTGTGTAGGGAAAACTACCCGTTAGGATTTGAGTCCTGGTGCTAATTGTGTTATGTGAAGGCCGAGTACACGAGTGACGAGTACGTGCTCAGACTTACTTTTGGAAATTTGACCGTTTAGTGCTCTTAGGTTCTTATATCCATTAAATATGAAGTTCTTTTGTCATGTTAAATTCCGAATTTACTAAATTCTCCCTTACGTGTCTTATTTGGAAATTATTGCTTCATGTTTTACCCTTATTGTTGATTAAACTCTTATGTGCCTTAATTGAAGTTGTTGCCTCTTTTGTTGCCATGCTATCCTTTTTGTAATTGTTTATCATTGATTGAATTTATTATTATATATTCCGTAATTGCCTATCATCAGTTGAAGTTATTATTATCTTTTTCTATAATTTTCTTATCCTTAATTGATTTTGTTGTATCTCTTCCCTAATTGCTCAACCCTATATGAAGTTTGTTATCCATTATAATTGTTGACTTATCCTTATTTAGAATCACTGATTCATTTTATCCTCTTACCGTTGAATTGTACTTTTGTGGAATCATTGCTATACATTATCTCTTCCTTGTTGAGCTATTGCTAAGTTGTACTATTATTTTCTGTTGCGTCTTTCTTTGTGAGTTCATTCTTTTGTTTTCTTTGTATTCTGAAGTTACTAAGTTGATTTACTTGCCATATTCTCGTGTTATTGTCGTTGTTGCTTTTGTATTCAGTGTTGTTGAGCGGAGGGCTATGTGTGGTTGTGATATTTAATCTGTTTTGAGGAAATGTTGTGGCATGTGGGCACATATTGTGAAAGTCATTTATGTGAGTTGTTATGCTTTTAGATGTGTTTTGTTGAGAGAATTGTTATGTTGTTTGCATGAGGTTTCTACCATGCTGTTGTTATTGTGGTTACACGAGATTTCTGCCGTGCGGTTGGTATTGTGTTTGCACGAGGTTTATGCCGTAAGGTTCTTCTTGTGTTGCACGAGGTTTTTGCCGTGCTGTTGTTATTATTGATACGCATACAGTGGTATAAGGTCTGGGTGTTGAAACGCATGCCGTGAGATAAGATGGGCTTGAAACGCGTGGCTAGTAGGGGAACTACTAGAAGCTATGCGGTGTGATAAGGTGGGTTAAAACACGAGATGCTATTTCAGAAAAATGATTTTCAAAACTAAATATGAAGGCTCCGGCGGTGGTATAAGGAAAACTGTGGTTCATTTTACGATTTGAGACTACGAGACGGTGCCTCGGGAGGGCTCTTGGTGTTATTTCCCCTTTTCCGTGCACTTGTCGTTGATTTTTGTTTCCCTTAGCATACTACTAATTGTTTTCCTCCGTGATGCACTCTTTGCTCAGTTCTATTAGCTAATCTTGTTGTGTTGGTTGCTGCTTCAAACATTATTGCTGCTTGTATACACTGTACATTTCATGGTGATCATTTCTTATGTGTCATTCATTGTCTTTACTCCTATTTGTTGACTGGAATAATGGTAGAACACTTGCACAAGCATACATGTAGTTAAATCACTCATATCAGTTTCAAAAGGTGAATCTTGACGTCATTAACCATTATGTGTACTCTTGTCTACTTGCTTTCTATGTGATGAATGTTCTATTGGCATGTGAGTCGTCCGTGCGGATATCAGTTGTAATATGGACACAAGATGCCAAGTGATTAGGGTTCAAGAATTAGGACCTGTGAGTGGTGATAATGAGGTTCGGTACCTCGTGGAAATGCTTGAACATATCTGGTGTGACAGCGGTTGTTGTTATTGAGTTGTTGCTGGTTTTTTCTTTATTTTGATTTCATCGGGCTTAGACTGTGTCTAGCTTATTCTACGACATTATTACCTGACTGCTTCCTGTTAAATATTCTTGTCGTTGGTGTCTCGTTGCAACTATTGTTTGATATTCCTTATCCTGCTAATTTATATATAAATATTGTTTTTCTCTATTAGTGCACCTTCACACTTGTTCAGGTTGTTTAGTCCGGTAGGTGTCTTGACTGTCTCTCGTCACTACTCTACCCGAGTTAGTCTTGATACTTACTGGGTACCGCTTTGGTGTACTCATACTACGCTACTGTACATTTTTTGTGTAGATCCAGGTGCCACAATTGTTGTTGACTATTAGCTGGCTGGTCGAGCTGTGGAGACTCAAGGTAAACCTGCAGTCGCGTTCGCAAGCCTCGGAGTCACCTTCTGATATTTTCATTGTACTATTTAATTTTATCCCAAACAGTTGCATTTAGTGATTTTTCTAGCAAACTCAGTAGAGCTTATGACTTGTACTGCCGGTTTTAGGAATTGTAATTGTGTATAAGATTTTTATCTCGTATTTATCATTCGATGGTTGAATTCTTCTATTTATTTAGTATGTGTTAAGCTTACCTAGTCTTAGAGACTAGGTGCCGTCACGACATCCTACGGAGGGAAATTGGGGTCGTGACAAGTTGGTATCAGAGCTCTAGGTTCATAGGTGCTACAAGTCATAAGCGTGTTTAGTAGTCTTGAGGATCGGTGTAGAGATGTTTGTACTTATCTTCGAGAGGCTACGGAACTATTAGGATAATTTCACTTCCTTCATTCATATCGTGCGAGTTTATTGATCTCGGAGTTTGAACCTTTGTCATTCTATTCTCCTAAATGGTGAGGACACGAGCTGCAGTTATTGATGACGCTGCCCCTAGAGCCGACGTTGCTAGGGGCCGGGGCAGAGGAAGAGGCAGAGGTCGAGGAGGAGTGCGTGCTACAGCTAGAGCGCCTGCTAGAGCAGCTGTTGAGGAGCCTCCAGTACCTCTGTTGGGAGACGGGTAAAGGAGGCGCCTGTTGTTACCCTAGGACTTCAGGAGACTTTAGCACAATTCCTGAGCATGTTTGGTACATTGGCTCAGGCGGGGTTGATTCCGGTTACTTCATAGGCCGGGGGAGGAGCTCAGACTCCCGTCGCCCGCACCTCAGAGCATCGGGCTCACATTGGTCAGGTTTCGAGTGTGGTGCCGGCATAGCCAGTTGTTCCAGTTCAGCAAAAATTGAGGAAGAATATCTTAGACTTGCGAGGTTTAAGAAGTATTACCCTCCTACTTTCTGTGGTTCGACTTCAAAGGATGCGCATGGGTTCCTAGGGGAGTGCTACCATATTTTCCGCACTATGGGTATTGTGAAGACGAGTGGGGTTGCTTTTACTACAGTCCAACTTAAGGGAGCAGCATATCAGTTATGGCGAGCACATGAGTTGGGTAGTCCAACCGATGCAGCTTCACTTTCATGGACTCAGTTTTCAGAGGTGTTCTTGAAAGAGTTTGTTCCCCATACCCTTCGGGAAGCGTGGCACGTGGAGCTTGTGCAGTTGCACCAGGGCACTATGTCGGTGTCAGAGTATGCAATTATATTCAACGAATTGTCCAAACATGCACCTACTTTGGTTTCTACAATTAGAGAGTGAATCAGCAGGTTCATTGGGGGACTCAGTCATGATATTCGGTTCAGCACGGCTCAGGAGTTGGAGTCAGATGTTCCATTTTGGCTGATAGTAGAGATCGCTCGCCGATTAGAGGGCATGCGGGGTCAGGAGAGAGAGGGCAGGGAGGCTAAGAGGCCTCGTAGACCGGGAAGATCTATTGGTCCCTAATTTTGGAGGCAGGGTACGACAAGGTAGAGGTTTGTGGGTCAGCCAATTCAATTTGCACTTCAGGCTTCGCAACGTGTTTTAGGTAACCATGAGTCTCAGGGTACCCGTATCGTACAGCTTCCACAGCCACGTCAGCGGGAAAGGTTGCTTGAGTGTGGAGATACCAGGCACATGGTGAGAGATTGTCCTAGAATCCAGATAGATGTGTCACGTCGGGGTATTCATGCTATAAGTTCTGATCTAGTTGCTGATATCCCTACATCGCCAACTTAGGGTGCATGTTAGGTGAGTAGAGGGAGCCCAAGAAGGGGAGGCCCCGCCCATTGATGTGTTTCTACGGTAGGGCTGAGGATGTTGCACCAGATGATGTCGCATAGGCATGGGTTCAATTTGTTATAGAGGAGCATCATTCATTTTTGGTTCTGCTTATCGAGGTGAGTCCTCCTATTTTTCTTCACATACGAGTGAGTTTTGTGATTTTGTACTCTGTTTATATGTTTACCTCTGTTGGAAAATTCTATAGTGGTAGCCCGTGTCTATCGTGTTATTTTAATTCATTATGGAGAGCTATAAGACTAGAGATGTCCTTTTGTTACTAATTTCGGTATATTTGATGTGATTTCGGGGTGATAGTTTACGACTTGTGATTTAAATGCTCTACCAGTGTGGGAGTTCAGTATGTTGGCGGATTTGAATTAGAGGAAGATTTCTATTAGTATGATGTATATTCTACTTGTGATTCAGAGTTGAGAGTGAGATCCTCGCGGTTTCATGTGATTCAATGTGTTTGAACCGGGCTGCATGCCGCGGCAGAGTTATATCAGGATGAGATCCTTGCGATTAGTTCATATATTTTGATTCTCCCTTGTGAAATTGATTTGTGGTATGATACTGATAGGGAGTGGTGCATGTCGATTTTGTTTGATAGTTCTCTTATGTGTTTCTCCTTGCATATTTAGTCGTATTCGCGTTGTGCTTATTGGGTTTTAGCTTATGAGGTGTGTTTCCAGGTGGCGTTAGATGTGACTTGTTGAGTCAGGTGTATAGTTATGAGGGCTTCATGTTTCTTGCATCGTTGTCAATGTTATGAAGGTTTATAACGGGGTTCTAACGAATATGGGGTTAATTGCTAGTGCGGGATTTGATTATGGGTAGTTATTTGATTAGAGAGTGGTCATGGGCATATGTGTGATGTGTTACATCATGTGGGTGTACCTTGTGAGTGTAGGCATAAGTAGTTGCAGCTGATTGAGGTTGATACCGTGTGTTGATGTGGGAATCAAGTCTTTTGGGAATGATTGGATAGTGAGAAATTCGGTTCTAAGGCCTATCAGTATGGGTGGAAGGCCTTCAGTTGAGATGGTGTTGTCGGGCTTATATGGATTGGGGTGGCATGGGATAACCCGCGGGTGTATGTATGGTAGTTCACTCAGTGATTTGATGACTTTAGAATGGGTCTTGACACGTTCGAGGACGAACGTTTGTTTAAGAGGGGGAGAATGTAACGACCCGACAGGTCGTTTTGAGAATTTACGTCTCGTTCGATGTCATAAGGTCTTGAGCAGCTTCTTATTATGTGTTATGACTTGCGTGTATGGCCAAGTTCAGTTTTCGGATGATTCGGGATCAATTTGGGAGGAGGATTCCTGTTTTAGAAGCTTAGCGGTAAAAGTTGGCCGAAGTTTTGACTTTTGTATAGACAACTCCGAAATGGCATTTTGATGATTCCAATAGCTTTATATGGTGATTTTGGACTTAGACATGTGTCCGAGGAGGAGGTCCGTAGGGTAATTTGAAGCATTTCGACGAAAACTGGAAAATTGAAGTTTTAGAGGTTGAGAGGTTTGAGTGAGAGTTGCCTTTGGTAATATCATGGTCGGAATGCGATTCTGAGAGTTAGATTAGCTCCTTTATGTCATTTAGAACTTACATGCAAAATTTGATGTCACTCCGAGTTGATTTGATATGTTTTGAGCGAGTTTTGGAAGTTCGAAGATTTGGAAATTCATGAATTCGATTTGAGGTGTGATTTGTAGTTTTGGTGTTGTTTGATGTTATTGGAGGCCTCGACTAAGTTCATATCTTATTTTAGGAGTAGTTGGTGTATTTGTCGAATGTGTTACGGGTCATTTCTTCATGCTTTAGAGTTGCCAGTTTCTGGTGTGGCTGTTGCTCTTCACGATCGCGAAGTGATTTTGGGAACTCAGTATTTTTGTTTATCACGTTCGCGACAGTACACGCGATTGCGTAAGGTCCAGTTGGTTTTTGTCCGCCTTCATGTAGAGTTGGAGCTGGAAAGGGCATCAAGAATTTATTCTTCGCTTTCGCGTCATCGGGACCGCGATCGCGTATTATGAGGTCGCTATGTTTCACGTTCGCAGCTGTTTGTTCGCTTTCGCGTAGGGTTATTTTGGCAGACTTCATTTTTATGCTTCGCGATCGCGTCGAATTTTTCGCGATCGCGATGTGTTATAACTAGGCAAAATATAAAAGTACTCTAATTCGAGGATAGCCACTTTCACCATATTTTGAGTTGTAAAATTCGGATTAAGGTGAAGGAGTGCGGCAGCACTTCTCCTTCAAAAGTAAGAAAGAGGACTCCAGCTCCATCTTGATGAGCAGCACCATCAAAGTACATCTTCCATGGTGGAAGAATTTCGACCACAAGCACATCTTCATCAAGTCGTCAAATTTTTCCCATTCAGCAGGTATTGGGTCAAAGAACTAGGAAATTTTTTTCTTTCTTCTTTTGCTTTTTTGTGGGGGACTTATTAAAGGAAGGTTTCAACCTGGCATAAGCTAAGGTACCCCGCTCATTAGTCACTTCCCCTGCATGGTCAACTCTTGCCGGGTTAATGTATTTGAATTAATCATATATTCATTCTTACGCGTAGAGATACCAAAATGGTTTTCAAAAAATGGGTGATCAAAAGATCGAATTACTATGCCTATCTTGGTGGTTGTTACTTTTGGTGGTCTTTCTTTTTGGTCCTCTTCTTGTTCTATTGATCAGAAGCATCCAGCAGCACCACGCCGGTTTAGAATTCGATTCTAAGGGCTAAGGCCCCCCCTTTTCTTTTCCTCCTGGCCGTGTGTGGGCCACACTTCAGAAAGGCCAAAAAGGGGGTCTCCTATTTCTCGTCCCATAGAGAATCTCCGCATTGCGGATCGCCCGAACCAGCCTAAGATAGGGCTGGCTCTGACGAGTGCCATCTCTTTCGATCTGGCTCAAATACCTATTTAAGGTATTTTCAGAAAGCGCAGCCGACCTAGTAGGGTCGTTAAAGATGAGGTCGCGGATTTCTGACCTCCAAGCCAGAACCATATGCGGGGGAAACTCATCCCCCACCAATGCTGCTTCTATCTTTTTTTTCCAGCATCATTTGTTTCTCCAAAATACCCAAAAAGGGCGGGAGGTGCCTGTTTGAGCAATTCTTCATGTGTTTTTCAAGCAAATTATTGGAGTAAGTGTTCTTCACCCTGAATTCATTATGTTTCATTATTCCATCTTTACTTTTATCATTAAATTAGTGGTTTGAGTTGAGAAAAATGGGAAATTTTGTAAAGATCTTTTAAAATGTAAAATGATGATTTGAAGGACGAGTTGGTATCGGAATTTGATAATTCTTTATGGCTGGACTCGTTATCGAATGGGTTTTCAAGTTTTGTGAATTTTATCGGGTTCCGAGGTGCGGGACCGGGGATTGACTTTTGGGTTGAATTTTTAGTTCTTGTTAAAGATTGAAGCTTTATAATTCGAAATTTAATTTTTATGAGTTTTATTTATGATTTGAAGTTATTTTGGTTTAGATTTGAGCCGTCCGAGGTTGTTTCACTCGAGAAGGTCATTTTAGAGTATCAGTCTAGCTTCTTCGAGGTAAGTATCTTGCCTAACTTTGTGTGGGGGAAACTACCTGTTAGGATTTGAGTCCTGGTGCTAATTGTGTTATGTGAAGGTCGAGTACACGAGGTGACGAGTACGTGCTCAGACTTACTTTTGGAAATTTGACCGTTTAGTGCTCTTAGGTTCTTATATCCATTAAATATGAAGTTCTTTTGTCATGTTAAATTCCGCATTTACTAAGTTCTCCCTTACGTGTCTTATTTGGAATTTATTGCTTCATGTTTTACCCTTATTGCTAATTAAACTCTTATGTGCCTTAATTGAAGTCGTTGCCTCTTTTATTGCTATGCTATACTTTTCGTAGTTGTTTATCATTGATTGAGTTTATTATTATATTTTCCGTAATTGCCTATCATTAGTTGAAGTTATTATTATCTTTTTCTATAATTTTCTTATCCTTAATTGATTTTGTTGTATCTCTTCCCTAATTGCTCAACCCTATATGAAGTTTGTTATCCATTATAATTGTTGACTTATCCTTATTTAGAATCACTGATTCATTTTATCCCTCTTACCGTTGAATTGTACTTTTGTGGAATCATTGCTATACATTATCTCTTCCTTGTTGAGCTATTGCTAAGTTGTACTATTATTTTCTGTTGTGTCTTTCTTTGTGAGTTCATTCTTTTGTTTTCTTTGTATTCTGAAGTTACTAAGTTGATTTACTTGCCATATTCTCGTGTTATTGTCGTTGTTGTTGTTGTATTCAGTGTTGTTGAGCGGAGGGCTATGTGTGGTTGTGATATTTAAACTGTTTTGAGGAAATGTTATGGCATGTGGGCACATATTGTGAAAGTCATTTATGTGAGTTGTTATGCTTTTAGATGTGTTTTGTTGAGAGAATTGTTATGTTGTTTGCATGAGGTTTCTACCATGCTGTTGTTATTGTGGTTGCACGAGATTTCTGCCGTGCGGTTGGTATTGTGTTTGCACGAGGTTTATGCCGTAAGGTTCTTCTTGTGTTGCACGAGGTTTTTGCCGTGCTGTTGTTATTATTGATACGCATACAGTGGTATAAGGTCTGGGTGTTGTTGAAACGCATGTGGTGAGATAAGATGGGCTTGAAACGCGTGGCTAGTAGGGGAACTACTAGAAGCTATGCGATGTGATTAGGTGGGTTAAAAAGCAGGATGCTAATAATTTTCAAAACTAAATATAAAGGCTCCGACGGTGATATAAGAAAAGTTGTGATTCATTTTACAATTTAAAAATACGAGGAGGTACCTCGGGAGGGTTCTTGCTGTCATTTCCCCTTTTCTGTGCACTTGTCTTTGATTGTTGTTTTTCTTAGCATACTACTAATTGTTTTCCTCCGTGATGCACTCTTTGCTCAGTTCTATGTAGTTAATCTTGTTGTGTCGGTCGCTGCTTCAAACTTCATTGCTGCTTTTATTGCACTGTACATTTCGTGGTGATCGTTTCTTATGTGCCATTCATTGTCTCAACTCCTATTTGTTGACTGGAATTGTGATAGAACACTTGTACAAGCATACACGTAGTTAAATCACTCATATCAGTTTCAAAAGGTGAATCCTGACGTCATTATCCATTATGTGTACTCTTGTCTACTTGCTTTCTATGTGAGGAATGTTCTATTGGCATGTGAGTCGTCCGTGCGAATATGAGTTGTAATGTGGGCACAAGATGCCAAGTGATTAGGGTTCAAGAATTGGACCCGTGAACTGTGATTATGAGATTCAGTACCTCGTGAAAATGCTTGAACAAATCTGGTGTCAACTTGTTCTTATTGAGTTGTTGCTGGTTTTTTCTTTTTGAGTTCATCGGACTTTAACTGTGTTCAGCTTACTCTACGGCAGTATTATTGATTGCTTCCTGTTAAAATATTGTTGTTATTGGTGTCTCATTGCAAGTATTATTTGGTATTTCTTATCCTGCTTAGTTGTATATTAATATTATTTTTTCTCTGTTAGTTCATCTTTACACTTGTTCAGGTTGTTTATTTATAGTCCGGTAAGTGTATTGACTTTTAACAGATATTAGAAAATAGCAATAGAGAAATTAAAACTATCTTTTTCCTGGAACTTCGAAACAGACACGACTCATAGTTTTGACAAAAAGTAAGTTGGACAACTTAGACCACGAAAGAACACAATCTACTTCAAATTAAATGCGAGAGTGAAACATGACAAACTACTTTAAAAAGAGGTAAACACAAGAATTGCATTATCAGAGACCAACCCTTCTCAAAGTTCGATTTCAATATTAGCAAAAGGGCTTTAGTAAAGTAATTATTTTCAAAATTCTAAGAAAAACCAAAGTAGAGAACTTTCCTAGTACTGCTTTTTCCTGATCAATACTACAACCTGCCATCCAAACTGTATACTCTAATAAAGCAATGTCAGATTCTTCTTCTAAGAGTTGGTATACTTGAACTAATTAAATAGTGGTTCATAGAGGTTCAGAATGTAGACTCTTTGACCGGATGATTCAACTCCCAGCTCTAGCATCAAGTCTCACAAGTGTGACAAGAGCACACGACCTCCATCCCATTTGGTCGTCTCAATTTAAGTAGGTATGGAGTTTTGGGTGAAGCATGAAAACTACAATTTTTTTTTTTTTGAGAAAGGTAATAGTTGTATTAAGATGGCACAAAGGAATGCTGCAAAAATATGTACATCAGTTTCTCTAAGAGCAAAGACAAATTGTATCCCTTTTCTATTTCTATTGTGCTCGCCTTCAAGTCCATCCCTGTCTGAAACTTGAGCAAATTTCTATCATACTATCATCTCGACATTATTAACTTCACCAAATCCAATATCCGAACATAGTGAAAAAATAGAGAGGATTCTTTCCCTTCAAGCCCATCCCTGCTCACCCTATTACTGCCTGTAAGGTTGTTGCACGGGCTTCCACCAATTACTAAATCAAACTTTCCATATGAATCTATGAGCTGCTCCAAGCGATCTCCATCCAGCTGCTGCACATCGTCAAACTCTACAAGATTCCCTCTCTGGTTAGTTTGCTCCCACCAGCTTCTCATAATATTTCTGTTGACTTCACATATATCCACGGAAATTACATTCTTCAATCGAATACCGAGACGGTAAAGAGCAACTTCAGCACCACCAATTCCAGAGAAGAGTGATAAGACGTTGATACCATCTGGAAACTTTTCTTTCAACACTGACAAATGGTATGCCACTGTGTCAATCTATAAAAATATTGTAACAAAGAAAAGAAACTAAATAAGTCAATGGACGAGTTGCTTCAATATATCTTGCAAACCCAAGATTTTGAGGAAAGGGGAAGGGGAAGAAGGAAACAAAACTTGGATATATATAGCGAGAATCAGAAGAAAGAAAGTTAAGCTAACCTGGAACGAGTTACCAAGCGACTTGTATCTATCGGTCCTACTTATACCCCTGGTATGGTTCTTTGGAAACCCTAATAGCATTTCAACTTCATCAGGCTCCAAAGGAGCAACTTTGTTTCTCCCAACCCACACCAAATTCCACTTCCGACATTCATCAAGAACATACTTCTGCACTCTCATAGGTGGCTCACCATTGAAGTCCTCCATAGCTTTCCTGATTCTATCAGTCAATCTTGCACTCGCAATGGATGTTTGCAAACAATTTAACTGTGTCCGTGTATCCCAAGATGGCCACCATTTCTTTGTTAGGGGAAGTGCCTCATGAATGGTACATGGGGGGAGTGGAACCAAAGGAAATCTATTTTCAACGGGCAAATTATGAATATATCCCCTTTTTCTTGCAGCAGCACAAAAATATTTTGAGTCAACAAACTCAGGCTCAATATCATACAAAAATCTGGAAATGGCATCCCACACACCCTTCGGAGCCAGAGCAACATTTTCATAATAGAAAAATGGGGGGTCAATAGCTTGCTCCGGAAGAGTTCTTTTGGCCATTGGTGAAACTGATTCGGTTGGAATCCCGTATCCAATCATATGTTTGGGCAATCGAATTGTCTCTTCATCACAAATCACCCTTTGCTTTTTCCTTTTACATAATCCATGATACAACGTCCTCTTCATGGATCCACCACTACCATTCAACATATGCTTTAGTTTTGGCTGTCATAATGGAAGGAAGGTATCAGTTAATGAAAAATGATATTGCTTATTTGTAGTTACAAATGCGAACAAAGTAGAATAAACTATTAGTTCACATGAGTCCATTTCAAAATACAGCAAGGGGAAAGCATACCTTTACATCTTCTGGCAGATAGGCGTCCTCTTCTCTTGCCATTTGAGCAGCGTAGATGAAATCTGTCAATTCAACAAGCGATGCTCCTGGACCTAGAAAATTGTGAAGAGGACTATAATAATCTGTAAATTAATTCAAAATAGGTGCTGCAGTTCTAAAAAGATATTCAGGAACATCTCAGCGTCAATAAGCAGATTTTGTTCTAAATACAAAAGCGTTGGCACAAAGTTGGCTAGGAGCTCAACTTAGTAGCTGTTGACCTGAGCGGTTTTGGTTTTGAATCCATGATTGCATTTGAACCAATTAGTTACAAATAAACCAGTTTCATCAAGAGTCCAACGCGTCATAATTGTCGAAATATTTGGGGAAGAGTCGAATGTCTTTTCAAATTAAAACTTCCAATGTGATTAGACTTCTAAACTTCAAATAGGTGTCATTATACACTCAACTTTTCCCTCTTTAAATTTATCTGACCTTACCCTCTTATCTCAAATTTTTCGAAAGATCAAAATCTCCAAAACCTCAAAACTCTCTCTATTTCTCTCAAGTTTTTGAACCGATCAAAAGGTAAACACCCATGAGAATCCAAAAACATAGAAAACCATTCCTCACCACCCAAAGGACCTTCCCCCACACTTTCAACCACCCAAAACCCCTAGAAAAAGCATATCAAAATGATTGCATGCAACACAGTGGCCAGTAGAGAACAAGCTAAGAAATTGAGTGAGATGCTACAAGCCAGTAAAGCAGAAGAACCCTAAAAATCTGATGAGTCCTTCAAATCTGCGACTGAGGAGGAAGAACCGGTTTCATCTGAAACTGAGCAGATAACTTCGAGGTCTAAAATTGGTGGTAAAAATGAAAAAGAAAAAAAAAATAAGGGTGTTGAAGTAGATGTGAGGGGAAAGGGAGAAGAAAGAGTTGCTAGATCTCCTTTACCCGTTCTTGTTGGTTTGACTGAAGAAGCTGGAGTAATGATTGTATTAAGTGAAGAGATTAGTGATTATGAGGAGACTACGAATGAAAGTATGGGGATAGAATAACAGGGTGATAGAAATGCAGCATATGGGCTGGTTAGGATAGAGAAACGGTTTCGTGAACCAGTTCCTTCTCTTGCTAAAATAAACAAGAGTCCTGATTTGCTGCAAAAGGCATCAGATAGTTACAATCAAAAGAAGAAGAACAAAGTTGGAAAGACTACAGGAAAGGGCATGGGTGGCACTAAGAGAAAGAGTGCTCCTTCTATCCCTGTAGAAACTCCTCCGACAAGAGGAAGAATTACAAAGAGCTAGAACAAGCAGAGTGAGGCCAATGTAAAAGGGGCCTTAGCTGAGAATGCCAAGAAAGTTGCTAGAAAAAAATAGGCTGGTAAGCCAAGTGGAGTAGTCCAGATTGAGGAGATGAACTTAATTCTTAAAGATGAATATAAGGATGTGGAAGTACCCACACCTAGTGCCAAGGGAAAGACTTCTTAAAAGAATTATCGAGAAACAGAGGCTGAGGCTGAAGGCTCAATTGTGTCTCAAAGAACTAGGTCTGCCAAAAGGAGCAAGGAGGCTGAAATAATGGAAGAAAATGGCTAAGGGTGAAGGCTGAAGAAACGATTGGCTGAAGTAGAGGCTGAAAGAGACTCTCCCAAGTGTGAGCTTGCAAAGTAAAAGGAGAATAATGATAGTACTCTTCAAAATATGTTGAAACTGCTTCAAGCCAAGAACTTGGTCCTTCCCAGTTTTAAACCCTTTCAAAGCCTAGTTTGTAACCAGTAACCCATGTAGGATGTTTTTTTGTTTTTTGCTCATGGTTCTCTGTTTTTATTTCTTCTTATGCCTTGTGGTAGGATCTTATCAATCAATGAAATTCTTTGCTTTTGCTCTAATTGTTTGTTGATATTTCTTAGATGGCTAATATCCTTAGATTGAAAAACAAAAAATTGAATCCATGATTGCATTTGAATTAGCCCCAGTGGCCATGAGTGATATCTGTTAAAATCTGGTTACTTACCTTAATTGTGCAACTTTTCGATGATGCCAAAAAGGAAAAGATAAGGTGTTGTTTTGCTTTGGAATGTGATGTTTATAACCTAATGAACCAGGTCCTTGATGATTTGTGACTTTAAATGAAAAGTGTTCTAACATTGTTTTGATGTTGAGCTGAGTTGAAACAGGTTCCATGCTTATGAAAATCACTGAGTTTGTCATCATAAAAAAGGAGGAATTTGTTGACCTGAGCGATTTTGGTTTTGATGATTGACAAAGGAACACATGCATGAACTAGGTCCATGGACAGTGTACACAGGTGACCGGCAGAATCAAGCAAAACTCATGCACGTGAAAGGGATAAGTATAAGTGGTTATTTCTAATAATCTCTGGACAAAAATGTTGCATATTTGATAAGGTGCAGGACTCCATACTTGAAGAGAACTCTATCCAAGATAAAGAAAGAGTTAGAAATTGAAGATAACTAGAACTCTTCCACCCACCAAGGAAGAGTAAAGCATTAGACTTCTAGTTAATCCTTATTCTACTAACTCTATAAATATTAGTGTTGTTCTCTTTTACACGTGATGCACACATACTGAAGTTAAGCACGAATTGAGAGCAAAATAGCAACGCATTTTGTGAGCAATTCATGTGAGATTTAAAAGTGCGATCCTGAAGCTACACGAACCAGAGAGAAGAATCAGCTCCATAAAGAGTTTTGTGTCTTTTTTTATTTCTAGTTCAAAGTATAGTAAGCGTTTTGAGTTGTACCTTTCAGCTTTCTAAGAAGCAAATTGTACTAGGTACCTGAGTTGTATTTTTCAAGTTAGAGTTAACTTAAAGTAGTCGCAACAGCCTGTGGCGTGTTGCTATAAGGGTTAGAGTTAATCCTAAGGTTAGCAAGAAGTTATAAACTCTAGTTGTATTGTTCAAGTTAGAGTTAACTTGAAGTAATTGCAACAGCATGTGGCTGGTTGCTAAAGGGTTAGAGGTAATTCTTAGGTTGCAAGAGTTTGTAAACTTTGTTATATGCTCAGAGTTGTAGTGAAGTGTTTGGGGAAAATCCTACTGGGTAGTAGGTTGTGGTTTTTTCACTTTTTGAGTTGGGTGTTTTTCACGTAAAACTCCTTGTGTTCTTTACTTTCTGCATTATCTATTCCGCAACTGTAGTGTAATGAACGCATAGAAGAACCAGGTCTTTCAATAATCCAGTGCACGCGAATTTTAGGCACCAGATAAATCACCCCCTTCTTTTGTTGTATTGAAGTATAAAACATCGGTAGCATCTATCTAGAACTTGCATGAGAAAGATTTCTTCAGCCAGTGATAAGACATTAGCATAATTAATACATATTAAAAGTGAAACTAAATGTCTAGCTTATCCGATAAAAGATTTAGATAACATTAGCAATATAGAGGACAAAACATAATTTAACATACGCACCACATCTCTCCATTGCTATGGAAGCCTCCTCCACTGGGTATCCCATATTTACCAGGAGTTGCTCTTTTTCAGACAAAGAACTGCTCTCCTCTTTCAAGTAGCATTGTTTAGTAGAATACTATCACACGTTATAAAAGGAAAATGTTAGAAAATCTTTACATAATTGTGCCCAGAAAACTAATAACAGGATTCAGGACCAGCAAATATCTTAAAATGGTTAAAGAAATATTAGTTGATGCATAAATAGAGCAAAATGTCCTTTAACCCCCAAAAGTAGTGAGCAGCTAAAAATTAATATTAGTCGCATTCGTCCAACTTTCAGCAACTTTCAGCAGTATCATTACAGGCCACCATCTCCTCATTTCTAGAAATTACTTCCAAAACAAACCACTTCTCTCTCAACCAGATACCAATAAAATAAAAAGAAGGAAATATCTTGTGTTCCCTCCAACTGGAAGAGCCTGATCGATGACCGTCAAAGATAGTTGCTGAAAACAGATACCTTTTAATTTTATTTGTAGTTCTCCGCATATTTGTAAGACTAAACCACCTCATATTAATAATAAAATCTAGTAAGAGAAGAAGCCATGGGTGTTCAAAAATACATAAATGACATATTACAGAGATAAAAAAAGTGTTCGATCAAAAAATGGCTATATGTATCTTAAAAGAGAAACCGGATCAACTATTTTATATGCCACAGTAAGACACAAGACAATGAACCGAAAAATGGAGAATGGTGTATGATTGAGGATAACATACTATACTGTCTGAGTCTGAAGACCAACTATCTTCCTCATAAACATCATCCATAAAGTTCTCGTTGTATTCAGAAGAGCTATCATCGGAACTAATGCGGGGCTCCAGCTGAGAGCTAGTATTATGCTGTTCTTCAGGAGAGTCTTGAAGGGCCTGCAACATCCGAAGACAAACAAAAAGTATGATTAATATTGCTAAAATTTATGCAAACAAAGAACAAACTTTTTCTATTTTTGGTCTGTAAAAGGGAGTTCCGCTTGTATTTGAGGCCATTACTTGTGAAAAAATAAAAGGACGGAAGAAAAATAGTCATGGCAATGAGAGGAAGATAAAATTCATGCATGTTCATAACATAATTCAAGCCTATCTGAGCTATACAGACAGGATAAACAACAATTGGCATCATTCGTGGCACAGTCAACACCTTGGAATCCCAGTGTTCACATGGCACAATCTTTTGGGTCCTAATAGGTGTCACCATCTCCATTTAACACAAACCTTGATTTATCTAGATTTTAGACTTTACTCTGAACAAGTAAACGGGCTTCTCACTCTAGACGATCTTATGCAAGTAGTGGCACGTATAGGCAAATATTAGAAGAGCAAAGGTTGATGAACAAGAATATCTTCAGTCTCTCAGCCAGTTACCTTCTCTTATAAAATCTAAAATGAGCAGACATTACGCACCTTCAATGTCAAAAGAGCATCCAACACCAAACCTTCATTTTCTCCTGTAAGTCAAAGTAACATAAATACCATAATTGAAAAAAAAAATTACCTAGTTGTATAAAGACTTGGCAAATTCAAATACCATTTTGCTCTATTGCTTTTACAATAGATTCTTCATGAAATCCCATCACTACAAACTGCTGAATGAACTGGGACTTGGAGGGTACTGATGATGAGCTTGCCTTCTGGTAAGAGAAGACCAAGCGAGACTATTAACTGAGATGCAATGGTATGAACTATTCTCCTTCTTATTTAATTTTGGGGGGTGGAGGGGCCAGGGGGGTTTTTT
>MCJB01014380.1:88591-123234 GCA_002018475.1 Nicotiana obtusifolia | reverse complement strand
GGGGGGGGGGTATAAAAGATGTCCTTAACAAGAAAGATCACTAGATATCAATATAGGCTAAAAGCATTTACCTCCCCATCACAACTAACAGCATGCTGTTCTGTAGATCTTAAATCCGCGCATGAGGAAAATCTCGTGTCCTGTATTTCTTGTATTTCTAACTCATCTTCAGTATCCCAGTCAATGTTGTCATTGTCTTCTCCAGAAAGATTGTTGTCCTGCATGTGGTTGAAGCAAGAAATACAAACAAAGAAGAAATGATTTTCCTGCATTATCAAATATATGAAAAAAGAAAGGCCATATACTTTCTTTTCTGATCTATAAGACCAGAAGGAAGTCAAAAACCTGCACAATATTAGAGAATCGAGAAAAGAGATAAATTTACCATTTCTCAAGGTAAACCTGAAAAAGAACTCCAACTTGTTCAGCAAGAGGTATAATTTAGCACCCTACATAACACGAGAAGGTAAACGAGAATTACTGCCATTTAAAGCTCCACTATCAAAGCAAAAAAGATATACCAGCAAATCCCATATAGAAAACTAAACAAAACAAAAGTTTCTTCATTTCTTGAAATAAAGTCCGGAGAGATAGCACTTATGTTCTTTCCTTTTGGACACAGAACACAACTATCCAAGAACATACCGGATATGTTTTAAGAAGATTAATATTAGGACAAATCAAATCTCCAATCTCATTTACTAAACCAAGGTCTATATTTAAAAGGAAACAAAGAGACGTTGCTCCTAAGTTTAAACATGTATCTATCTAATACTGCAGACATGAAAGTATGTTAGCTCTATCTATCTCAAAGTTTCATCAAGAATGAGTATACAGTAAGTACATCAAAAGTGTCCGCTTCCACTTGATGCCAAAGGCAACAACTTCATTGGCATCTCGGAAAGTGAACTCGTGATGAATATATAGTGACAACATATAGAGTATTACAAAATGGAAACCTTCCATTATTCTTTGCCTTGAAAAAAATGCCCTGCACCTAACCTATTGATTTTGCACATACTGAACGAAAGGAGAAAGAACCAAAAGAAACTTCAAAAGATTACTAATTAGGGGATATGTTAGCTACAACATGAACTGAGAATTGGGACTCTACAGGCAGATGTTACTTTACTTTAAGTTTTAAAACCTCACTCACAAAAACCAAGTGCGCAATACAAATAGTAAAAGAGGTTATGACAAGATTAACGCTGATATTTCTCTTCTTTTTACGAATTTGGTGCTACTTTTAATAAAATTATTTTCTGCTTATTTAAAAAAAAGACATGGATGGTTTAGTTCAATTTGTAGCTGTGTTGAAGACAAAAGCAATTGTTTAGTATCTTTGGTCTCAAAGTATTCCTCATAGGTTTACCCAACTATGCTAAAACTGAAATTCGAATAGATTTGTCTAGGATGTGAAAATTTTCAAAAGTTATTAACTGGAAAGAAAAACAATACGTAGTTTACAAAGCAAGATTCATGACAATCGAACTGGACTTAGTGCAAACACCATTAGCAATTATTAAACAATAACTTTACCATAAACCATCATTATATCAAACTAAACTGATTTTATGTAGTTTCGTCCCTTTTGTACACCAAGAAATTCCAGAATCCCACTAAAATTAGGTAGAAAGTGAGAAATCTCCAAAAATGTATGGCAGGTCATTTCCTTGGAATTAAATAGTATATTCATTAACTTATTTGATTAAGTCTGCTAAATGGGTTATTAAATCCTACTCATTACCCATCTTCATGGGGGATCAAGGGAGTGTTTTTATTTTCATGTTCTTGATTGAGATTAGGGGCAGTACATGTTAGCTTACTGGGATCAGGGGTATTTCCAATTAGTGTTTTTCCCTCCTTACTCTCTATTTAAATATAGACCCGGTGCTCTTCATTTACTGCAAAAGAAAAAAAAAAGAATCATATAGTAGGGCAGATCTACGAAACCTGTAGAAAGTTCAATGAAGAACTTTGTTACTTTTTTTGGGTCAACCCTTAGGACCACCTGTAGCCGGTGATAACGGGCACATCCCTCTACCCCTCTCCACTTAAATACCAGGCTTAGGGCTCGAACTTGTAAGCTATGTCACAAGTCCCTCAACCTTCGCCACTTGAACTAAGCCCGGGGGCCACGAGTCTTCTATATCTATTCCACTCCATGTTATATTTAAATTGGCGGTAGGGGAAGGGGAAATGAGGGAGGAGATTACAAGGTGGGGGAATCGAACCCTCACCAACAAGGTGAAAGTTTTGCTACTTTATCAGAATGATTAACTCAATCTTTTGATTCTTTCTAGTCCATTTGAGCATTCACTGTTTTGATTTTTTTTTTTTTTTGGCCTCAAATCTGCATATCTTCTATCCTTCTAAATAAGTAATTTCATCACAATGACACAGTAATTTGCCAAAAATATTAATCATTATTTATTTCTTGCCTCTACATCGTTTTAGTTTAGGTTAATTACATGCAGCAAAAACTTTCTATTTCTGTTATAAAGGAATAAAGCAGTATCTTTGTTTGCCATGTACTGTGTAAACACATTTCTACTGAGCTAGCTGGAGGAATGATCACAACAATTTTCCATTGCATGCAGCTGGAAAAGGAAGAAACTACTACTAATAGATAAATTATAATAATAAGACACGCATGCAAATATAAATAAAGTAATTTACCAGAATTAGCTTGCGTGATTCATCAACAAAGCTAAACACAAAGCTATCCAAATGTGTAAATTTAGGAAAGTGCAGGTAAATTACACCAAGCAGTAGAAACTTAGCTGCTTTCTACAAAGTCAGTGTATTGGGGCTGAGCTCGAAATTACATATATCACCTTTACATAAGAACGCACAATGTAACCAACATGAAGGGTGAAGTAGTCATTTCAAAGGGACACGTGCTTTCGTTTGTAAAACTTAGGACACGTGCTTTCTTCCTTATTACTCTGTATAAAATTTGGGTTTTGACGAGAAAAAAGAAATGCTGGGTTTCGTTTTCAAGGACTCGGAAGGTAATACCTTTTCCAGAACATTGTACTATAGTAGTAATTCTCCTAATATCAAAATAACCTAAGAAAACGGGAGAAAGGGGTTTAATTTACATTTAAAAATCTAGCTTATTAGTGATGAGGTTCATTTCTTATAGTACGTGATTCGGGAAACAAATCTTGTTTTGGCTTAATTCTGTACCATATGTTTTTTTAGTTAATAAGTGATTGCAACTATCCGACCATTTAAAAATATAATATTGGTATACTTAATTCCCTTTTCTCTTTCGGTATTTGTTGTGTATTGTAATGTAATTATAGTTATTAGAAAAATGAGAAGTAAACTAGATAAACACAAACCTATTTGAAAAGTAAAACTTACACAATAATGAAACAGTCCTTTATAAAAGCAATATTTCATAGTCCGGAACCAAAGTAAGGTATAGTATTGATCTCCAAAAGAACCGAAATAATGTATTAAAAAAATTAAATTATATATTGTGCATGATATGCATGTGCTGTATTATGGGGAAAATTTCATCCAATTCAAAAAATATGTATATCTTTTTCCACACACATAATTGCTAAATACTATAAGTGCGTGTGGTGTTCTTATGTGGATACCATCAACAAAGAGACGTCCTCCTGCTCAGTCACTTTTGCCAATAACGACCGTGATGATCGTTCTTTTTGTGATTCCCTACTCAGCTTTGTTTGAGATTTTTCCTTTCCACTTGTTCCTTCTACGCGCAAAATATTTGGAGATTGTGCTCTTCCGTATCCACCTACTCAATTTTTGATCACGAACCATTAAAGAATTTGTAGCTAGCTAATGAGTATCAACATCTTTCGACTCTTCAATGGAACAGATAACAAAACTAAATTAACCTAACATGGTTGGCGATGTGACGAGCGCAAAACACAGCATAAAATTATTGCTCGCTAGTTAAAGATAGTATAGTTTAATTATCGTCTCCACAGGGATTGGATTTAAATAGTATTCAAATAATCTTCAATTGATTACTCTTCACGAAAATTAACACTTGATTTGATGATTATCAACTACGATTAACCACTAAAAATTAAGCAATTAACACTTGATCACAAAAGACAGCAGACGAACAACGAAAAAATATCAACGTGAGGAATAAGGGTAATTGACTAGACAAGTACAAGATGATTGACTCGGGATCCATTTCTTGAGTTAGTTCACTCTATAATGCTATTGATTCTCACAAATTCAATATATAATTAGATTACACTTGAAGTTAATGTTCCTCTGTTGATTAAATGTCAGTTTCAGTAATTAATCTAATTGAAGCACGATAAACTATCGCCGCGAATAAAATGATGGTTATGGTCTAAACGGTAACCTCTCACGAATATTTTCCTATTTTCGAGTTCGATTAACAATTCAAGAGGCCCTTCCGATTAACTATTTGAATCACGAATTTAAACTAAAGCATAAGATGTAAAGAAATTCAATACCAAGCTCCTCCTTCGATTAAGCAAAATAAGAAATAATAACTTCACAGTACGAATTAAAACTCCATCAATTAATTCCAACAATTATCAAGAATCGAATCTTTAATCAAGTTATCAAAATACTGTTATTTCATAGCAATGAAAAAAGTCATCTCAATAAAGTTTAAAAACATAAAAAATGTTAATGCTAATGATTCGATACAAACTCCTGTATTGTACCAATTGTTGATTGAAATTTTAATGAATTATTATGTCTTCTTGTCTTAGTTGCTTTTCAAATTTTTCGTAGGTCAAAAATTCCTTAAAAAATATATTTTAAATATATTTATATTAAATAAAAGTTGACCCGAACAAAATTATTTTTTTTAAATCGAAATAAAGAAATACTCTGACAAAATTACACCTAGCACAGCGCGTACTACGGCGTCCCATGCGCCGCGCCAATGGACAAAATCAGGAGGCCTGCGTTTCTGCCTAAACAAACTAAGTAGGCAGCCCCTTGTTGGACACGTTGGCCAACACGTCATATTAGGCCATCTTGGGGGAAATTTTCTAAATACAATTTGGTGACATATTGTTGTCACCTTGTCCCCATTTTGACCACTACTTTATGATAGGCCGTTTAAATTGCCTTGAGCATTTTTCCTCGATTTTTTATGTGTATTCGGTCTTCAATTCCGAATTCGATTTCCGTTTTAATTTTTAAATTTTTATTCAAACTTTAAAATTCTTTTTTTATTTATTTTAGTTCGGAATTACAATTTACAAAACAAAAAATACATAATAAGTATAAATATTTTATATTTTAATTCAAACATAATTAAAGTATAGTTAAATAATAAATGCAACACATCCAAAAATTAGTATTTTTAGACTACCATTGTGGTGACATCTGCAAAACTTTCTCTATGAATTTGCATCTTATTTGCAATTGCCATAGCGTGTGAGAAGTATAATGACACCGACTTTTCTGACTTCATACACAAGGTCAGACTCACTTCGGAGAGTTTTAAGTTATGCTCGCGTTGCCGTTGCATTTTTCTGGTACTTTTTTTCATGGAGTCCCAAATTTGCAAAGAATTGTTTCTAATATTAGACGATCGACAGCTTGAAAAATATAGTTCTTGAGTCCCTCCATCAACGACTGCCCAAAACTTGTTGGACCTCAAAAGGTTTTTCATTAGCATACTTTAATGGTCATAATGACCATAAAAAAGAAAAATGGATGTCTGCAAACAAAGTTGCTATTCGTGACCATAGATGAACAAATTTCTGGATGAACTCTCACTTACAAGTATTTTTCTCTTTTCTGGATTTAACCTTGCTCTGATATCACTATTAGAAAAGTGAAAATAAACTAGATAAACGCAAAGCTATCTTGAAGGTAAAACACAACGATAGATTACTCAACAATGAAATAACTTTTTATAAAAGCAATACAACTTCTACATTATCTCACCCATTTAGCCATTAAGGCAATTAAAACAATCCCAATTAATTCATTAAGTACACAATTTCAGTAACTTGAAAATAACAAATTTTGATCCATATGCCCGAAAGATTAGGAAAATAGTAAACTAACCTAACTAATTAAAATATTTAACAGTACTGATTGTCTATGAGAAATGATGTGTAAATATCAAAATTAAACTCTTGCTGTTAAGAAGGAACATAACCAAAGGATCAACAATTTACCAAAACATACTAACAAAAAGGAAATGATTAATGAAGCTTTAATTTCCAAACTTTTGTGTGATTCACGTTTAATGTAATAAATTTTAGCTTTTACATGAACATTAAGTAACCTGTTTCATAGCCTCAAGACATAAATAATCAAGTTTATACTGTAATTTGAAACAAATAATCGATTGAAAAATAGAAAAAGAAAGTAATAGTTAGGCAGGAGTGTTGTTACAAAAGAGAGCAAGAGGAGGTGTTTTCTTTAATTTCTTTTTTCTTTTTATTTACATGAGGAATAGGATCTGTTAGGATATAATGTAAACTATGCATATTGTTATAGTATTCTTTATGAAATAATTATTTATTTATTTATTCAATTCAATAAAGTTCTATTTTAAACAGATCATGTATTTGTCTGTGTGTCCATTGCTTATATAGAAGATGATTTAGTGTATCGAGTTTAGCTTATAAACGAAGGATTAAATCATCCGTTCTTACTAGTCATAAAGTTTATGTTCACAATCAAATGATGGAATTGGACAAACCATCGGAATGGTTATAGCACAAGATTAAATATAATTTATCTTGATTATGGGAGTGGTTTAATTCCAACTTCTTGTACTAGTACATTTTGCATGTATTGAACGGATCAAGAAGAGATACGTGTATTGTACTGACTTAATAAAATACTTTCTCTTCTTTTAATGTACTTATACTCTTAATCTTGATATAATTATTATTAGTTGTATATGTCACTTATTATTTTGATTTATTAAAAGGCGAGATTCTTTCGTGAGTCAATAAGCCTTGTAAATTGGACAATAGTAATATATACTGGCGAAGTAATAATTGGTTGATAGAATCCATGTCTCGGCTTTTGAGATTGATGATACTCCTTCATGAAAGTTTATAAGTTTTCATGTGTACACCCGGCTGATGAATTTTGTATCCGACACATTAAATAAGTTAAGCGAAAGGCTAAAGGAAGTAATCGAGAAATTAAATTGTTAGTAATTTAATTCGATTGATTAATATATGAATCTTAACATGGGGAATTAAATAAGGTTTATTGAACTAAGGGGTGAAATAACGAATTTTTAATGGATTAATACGTAATTTATTATGGTAGAAATTAATTTCAAATTTCAAAATTAATTCCATAATAGGAAGCCTTGTTAATTAAATTCTGTGGTCCCTACTGTGCCTAAATAATAGGAAATAATAGGAAATAAAGGAAACATTTCCTTAGTGGAAGAAGAAAACCTAACAGGTTTTGGAAAAAAGTTTTAACCTCAAAAATGTGGCTATATATACTCAATATAGAGCTGGCCGTTTTTGGCATTGGTTTTACACGTTTTTTTCCTTGGAATTTCGCCCGCACGAAATTCTCCCTTTCCGGTTATTATTTGGGTAGCACAGTAGAAGACTGTGGAGGTTTTGTTGCAGTCGCGGTCTTGCAACTCTAAAACTGGAGACCGAGATTAATCTGCTTTGTTCACGCTTCAAAAAGTAACTCGAATAATCTCTGTATGTACTAATTGTTTAATTTACACGTGAATATGATATTGTAATTGCTTCCACTGCAATATATAATCCATCAATTGGTATTAGATCTTATTCACGTCTAATTAAATGATTAGGATGAACATGAAAAGGTAGAATCATGTTAATATGCAAGTTTTTGAATTACATGCAAAGATTGTTTTTATGTAAAACTGCGCTGTTTTTTTGGCATGAATATTTGTTCTGAGTATTATGATTATTCTAAAAATCATGTAATATCTGCTTATTGTTGATGATATTTGATTAGAATAATCTAAAATTTTTGTTAATCCGAGGAAAACGGCAAAAGCCACTGTTTGGCCGAATTGGCCAGAAAATCAGAGTTCAACATGTTGACGGACACCGATTGACCTGAAATTTGGCAGGTCCATGCGAAACGGCCTAGTGATCAATACTCATTATCTTTGCTCATGATGTAAGCCGTTTTTCAGGCCTTCGGGGTTGTTTAGATGGTGCTTTAGACATTTTCTTAATTTCCTGAAAATACTTTTAAAAATATTTTGAGTTGTTTATAATCCAGTGGTGGTAGGGATCGTTTCCTATGAACTCCAGGGTTAAATTCTAGTGATATAATAATTTTCCACGTTGACGTAGGTCTTCTTCCATATCGGATAAACTCATTATAGATAATCACTAGGTTATACTAGTTGTTGATTACTTGTATTTACTCTCCATATGAGTATGCATGTTGGTTCAATGGGACTAGTATATTGAATGTTGATATTCACTTGACTTAAATTAACAGACTCTCCATCTGAGTATGGCCTGTTTAAATTCATGGAGTGAATAATCTGTCATAACATACGTATATTGCAAGAATAGCTCCTTTCCCATCGAAACTTGTTATTCAAGGTGAATGGATTAAAGGTATGTAGTGTGTTTTGAATTTTAATTTTTAATAATACATGACTGATTTTGATCTATTTATTTAATTGTCGCTCAGATTAACTATGACCGCTTTCAATCCCCTTACTGCTATTCTTACTCAAAACAAACTTGAGAGTCTGAATTATGCTGAAAGGAAACGAAACTTGGATATTGTCCTAATTGTTGAAGAGTACAAATTTGTGCTCAATGAGGTGTGTCCAGAAAAACCTGGAGATGATGCTACGGATGATGAATAGAAAGTTTACCAAAAATAGGTTAAAGCTGATGAGATGGCATGGTGTTACATTCTGGCATCTATGTCGAATGTTCTGCAACATCAGCATCAGCATCAGTCTATGGAGCCTGCTTATGGCATTCTGGAAAATCTCAAAGAAATGTTTGGAGATCAGAATCGTGCGGCTAAGTAGACTGCCATGGAAGCTCTTCTGAATACTAAAATGGTTGAAGGTTCATCTGTTAGAGACCATGTTCTGAAGATGATGAGTCTTCTAAATGAACTGAAGGTCCTTGGAGCTAACATTGATAAAGATCTGCAGGTTGAGATGATCCTGCAGACTCTGCCTGACAGTTTTCAACAATTTCTCCTGAATTATAATATGAAAAAAATGGATTTGTCACTGCGAAATTGCTGAATGAGCTGCAGGCGGTAGAGACTATTATCAAGCAACAAGCTCCTCTTGTGGCATTGAATTTTGAGGTAGGTTCTTCTTCTAAGCCGAGAGGCAGGCAGAAGAAGAAAAAGGCTCAAAAACCCTCTGTTGGTGGCGCAACTGCTGGTGTGGAAAAGGCTAAGGGCAAGTGTTATCACTGCAAGAAGCTTGGGCATCACAAGAAGCAATGTCCGGCTTATCTGACCAAGCTGAATAATAAACCATGTGATTTACATATACGTGTCATTGAAACTCTTTTAGTGGCTGTTCTATAATGTCATGGTGTGTAGATTCGGGAGCCACTAATCATGTATACACTTATTTGCAGGGGTTTCAGGTAACACGCAGCTAAGTAGAGGAGAAATCAATGTTTATCAAGTAGATGGTTCGGCAGCCCTTGCTTTAGCATTAGGAAATATTAGTATTTCGTTTGGTAGTGATAGAATATTAGCTATAAAGGACACATTATATGTACCTTCCGTTAGAAGGAATTTAATTTCGGTTTCTAGCGCTATGAGAGATGATTATGACATTGATTTTCATGATATTGATAAATGTGTTATTAGTCATAATAAACGTCATCTCTCCTCGGCTGCATTGATCAATGGTCTTTTTATTGTTGATTCTATTCCTAAACCATTACAACCTAAGAAACTGAATTATATTGATTTACCAAATAAGAGCAAAGGTTCTTCTGAATTGAGTGATACATATTTATGGCACTTGCGTTTGGGTCATATAAATCTAAACAGAATTTAAAGGTTGGTTAAGGATGGACCTTTAAGTTTATTAAAAGTGGAGGCACTACCAACTTGTGAATCTTGATTAGAAGGAAAAATGACAAAACAAAATTTCCCCTCAAAAGAAAATCGAGCAAGTGATAAATTAGAATTAATTCATTCTGATATGTGTGGTCCAATGAATGTTCAGGAAAGAGGTGATTTTGAGTATTTTGTGACTTTCACAGATGATTACTCAAAGTATGGATATATTTATTTGTTGCGTCGAAAGTCTGAATGTTTAGAAAAGTTCAAAGAATTTAAGACAAAGACTGAAAAGCGACATAACAAATATATCAAGACACTACGATCCGATCGTGGTGAGGAGTACCTCTCTGTGGAATTCATTAGTTATTTATCAGAATGTGGAATTACCTCTCAATTATCTGTATCTGGAACTGCACAAGAAAATGGTGTAGCTGAAAGAAGAAATAGGACTCTTATGGAAATGGTTAGATCAATGATGAGTTATTCCAGTTTGCCTTCATCCTTTTGGGGACATGCCTTAGAAACAACAAATTACATTCTGAATTTAGTTCCTTCGAAGTCAGTAACTTTGACCCCTATGGCATATTCGAGTTTGGGGTTGTCCGGCACATGTGCTAAAAGGGAAAACAGATAAATTGAAGGCGAGAACGGATGTATGTATGTTTGTGGGTTATCCAAAAGGGACGAAAGGTGGTTTATTCTATTGTCCTAAAGATTAGCAGGTACTTGTTAGCATAAATGCCAAGTTTCTTGAAGAGGACTATTTGATGAACCATGTTCCTAGAAATAAACTTGTTTTACAGGAACTTAGCAAAGGAATGGAAACTCAGTCATCTGAAAAACAGAACGACCAGATGCAAACCCCAGAAGTCGATTTTGACATACCATTGCATTTTAGTAGTGGGAGAAATGTCAATAGACTTGATGTCCTACAAGAACAAGTGCCCGAAGTCATACAACCACAAAGTAGTGGGAGTTATGTTGAGCAAACTGCACAACAGGAAGAAGTCGTTGATATCCCTGTGGATAACATGGAGACTCAGGTTCCTGATAATGATGTGGTTCAACCATAAGATCATAATAGTGTAGTTGCAACTGATATAGTGCATAGTCGTAGTGAGAGATAAATAAGACAGCCAGTTCGTTATATGCTCTTGGGAGAACCATATGATAGGATCCATGAGGAGCCAACTTTCGAACATGTCCATTACGACCAAGCACTACATGATAAAGATGCTGATAAGTGCGCTGCTGCTATGAAATCAGAGATAGGGTCTATGTACTCTAATCAAGTCAGGGATCTTGTAGAACCACCTGATTGGGTTAAACCCATTGGATGCAAGTGGATCTATAAGAAAAATAGAGGTGTAGACGGAAAAGTGCAAACTTTTAAAGCAAGGCTTGTAGCGAAAGGGTTTACTCAGAAAGAAGGGATCGATTATGAGGAAACCTTCTCGCCGGTAGCCATGCTTAAGTCTATAAGGATTCTCTTATCCATTGCTTGCTCATTATGATTATGAGATTTGGCAAATGGATGTAAAGACAGCTTTATTTAATGAAAGTCTTGCTGAGTGCATCTATACGATGCAACCAGAGGATTTCGTGGAAAGTGGCAAGGAACACATGTTGTGTAAGCTTAAAAGGTCCATTTATGGACTAAAACAGGCATCTAGGGCATGGAACACTTTTTTTAACAAGGTGATTAAAATATTTGGTTTTGATCAGTGTCTTAACGAGTCTTGTGCATATAAGAAGTGGGATTAAGCTCTAGCGAGATCACAAGAAAAGGATATTAGGCTAATCCCAGGATCTTTATATTGATACAATACTCTCCAGGTTTAGCATGCATGATTCCTAGAAAGGATTTCTCCCATTCAGGCATGGAAATTCTCTATCTAAAGATCGGTCTCCTAAAACTGATGAAGAGATAGAAAAGATGAATATGGTCCCCTATGCCTATGGGGAGTCTGATGTTTGCTATTTATATACTAGAACTGATATCTGCTTTGCTGTTGGCGTTGTTAGCATATTTCAGTCTAATCCTGGGAGAGAGCATTGGACAGCGGTTAAGCATATAATCAAGTACCTGAAAAAGATTACGGATTACATGCTAGTCTACCGTTCGGATGACCTTGTGCCTATTGGGTACACTAATTCGGATTTCCAATCAAATAGAGATTCTAGAAAGTCTACCTCAGGAGTGTGTTTACTCTGGGAGGTTGAGCCATAAGTTGGAGGAGCATCAAATAAACTTGTGTTGCTGATTCCACCATGAAAGCTGAATTTGTAGCAGCCTCGGAGGCAGCCAAAGAGGCAGTTTGGCTCGGGAACTTCCTAAGAGAGTTGGGTATGGTTCCCTAAATTCAAGCAATAACACTTTATTGTGAAAATAGTAGTGCGGTTGAAAATTCGAAGGAGCCACGAAGCCATAAAAGAGCAAAGCACCTTGATCGTAAATATCATTTAATTCGTGAGATAATGCAAAGAGGGGATGCAGTAGTCACCAAGATTGTGTCGGAGAACAACTTGGCGGACCCATTTACTAAGAGCTTGCCATATAAGACTTTTGATAGGCATGTAGACGGAATGGGTGTCAGAATTGTAGATGCATGGTTATGAGTCTAAGTGGAAGATTGATAGGATATACTATAAACCATGCGTATTATTATAGTATTCTTTATGGAGCAATTGTTTATTCATTTATTCAATTCAATAAAGTTTTATTTAAATATATCATGTATTTGTCTGTGTGTCCATTGCTTACATAGTAGATGATTTAGTGTATAGAGTTTACCATATATACGGAGGATTAAATCATCGGTTCTTATAAGTCATAAAGTTTATATTCACAATCTAATAATGAATTGGACAAACCATCGGAATGGTTGTAGCATAGGATTAAATATAATTTATCTTTATTATGGGAGTGGTTTAATTTCGACTTCTTGTGCTAGCACATTTTGTATGTATTGAACGGATCAAGTAGAGATAAGTGTTTTATACTGATTTAATAAAATAATTTCTCTAGTCCATTCAATGTACTTATACTCTTAATCTTGATATAATTATTATTAGTTGTGTGTGTCATTTATTGTTTTGATTTATTAAAAGGCAAGATTCTTTCGTGGGTCAATAAGCCTAGTAAATTGGACAATAATGATATATATTGGCGAAGTTAGTTGATAGAATCCATGTCTCCACTTTTGAGATTGATGATACTCCTTCAGGAAAGCTTATAAGTTTTCATGTGTAAATCCGACAGGTGAATTTTGTATCCGACACATGAAATAAGTTAAGCGAAAGTCTAAAGGGAGTAATTGATAAATTAAATTGTCAGTAATTTAATTTGATTGATTAGTATCTTAATCTTAACATGGGGACTTAAATAAGGTTTTATGAAAGAATTTTAAAATTGAACTAAGGAGTGCAATTACGAATTTTTAGTGGAATAATTCATAATTTATTATGATAGAAATTAATTTCAAATTTCGAAATTAATTCCATAATAGGAAGCCTTGTTAATTAAATTTTATGGTCCCTACTGTGCCTAAATAATAGGAAATAATGGAAACCTTTCCTTAATGGAAAAAGAAAACCTAACAGGTTTGATTTTAACCTAAAAAACGTGGCTATATATACTCAATATAGGGATGACCGTTCTTGCACTGGTTTTACACGTTTTTTTTTCCTTGAAATTTCGCCCACACGAAATTCTTTCTTTCAGATTATTATTTGGGTAACATAGTAGAAAACTGTGGAGGTTTTGCTGAGGTCGCGATCTTGCAACTCTGGAAGTGGAGACCGAGATTAATCTACTTTGTTCATGCTTCAAGAGGTAACTCAAACAATATCCGTATGTGTCAATTGTTTAATTTACATGTGAATATAATACTATAATTGCTTCCGCTGCAATATATAATCCATCAGGATCATCTTCCGTAATTTTTTTATTGCGTGTGTAGTTCATGACAATGATGGTGGTAAATTCTAATGGAATCACGATTACTAGTGAGTATCCACACATTTTTTGTTCTTTAAAAAGAAAAGAAAAATATTTGCATTTGATCTATTATTTTGGGTTAAGGCTAATAAATATTTCTAGCAAAATATTAATGTCACGACTCAATTTCCCCTATAGGTCATGATGACGCCCAACGTTACTGCTAGGCAAGCCAACAGTGAACTACTCAGGTGATCTTTTCTTTTAGGAATTTGAAATAGTTAATTTTTAATTATTCAATAATCACGAAGTGATAAAGTTAATAAAATGAGAAATTAACAATTATGAAAGCAAATGGGATGAAGTAATTACTCAAAAATCAACAAGTATCTACAGCATAATCTCCAAGACCTGTTGTCACAAGTGTACGAGCTACTAGTAGAATATACAAAAGAATACTATACTACTATCTGAAGTGAAATAAATAAAAAAAATAAAAGCAAAAGAAAGACTTCGAGTGCTGTGGGACGGGCTCGGAAGGCAGTTCACCGCAACGTCTCGTGGAATCAAGGATGCACGCTGGAATAATTACCAGATGCACTCGCCTCAGATCCTACACGATTAGTGCAGAAGTGTAGCGTGAGTATATAAACAAAATGTACCCAGTAAGTATCTAGTCTAACCTCAAAGAAGTAGTGGTGAGGGGTCGACTTCGATACTTACTATGGGCAAATAATAAAATAATAAAAATTTCAAATAAACACGGCTATATAAATGAATAGGAAACTCAATAACAAGAAATAAATAAATAATTCTTTTATAAAAAAGACTCACCTCGTCTCAAAGCTTACTTTCCGATCCACAAATGTGCTTTAAACCCCCAACTCGGCACCAAACGACTCGAAGCTAGTCAAATATTATATAAAATAATCAATACATGTTCAAAAGTCCATATCCTAACTATTAAAGTGATTTCCCAACCTTAATCGAAGAATTCCTAAAATTCACCCTCGGGCCCCAGGCCATGTACTCGTATTCCGGAAATTTTCGAGGAAAGTTGTTACCCATAACCTCATGAACTCAAATATATGATTTTCACTAAATTCCCTAACCATTTTCGTGGTTAAATCCCATTTTTATCAACAACCTAGGTTTTTCATCTAAACTCATGATTTTCACAAATTTACGTGTTAAAATCTACCCATAATCTATGTATTAAACTCACATTAGGTTGAAATTACTTACCTTCAATAGCTAGGTTGAAATCCCCCCTTTTGAAACTCCAAAATCGCCCAAAAGTGTAATAAATGAACCCAAAAATAGCTAAGTGCCAATTGCGTAATAAATGAACCTAAAAATGGCTAAGTCCTGATCTTTAAAACACACCCAGCTGGCCTCTTCTTCGCGAAGACGGAACAAGTCTCGCGTTCCCGAAGGCAAACGGCCAGACCCAGAAAAGCTTGGCCTACGCGAACGCGACCATGGCCTCACGAACGTGGAGGCATACCAGCCCTGCCCTACGCGAACGTGATGGGGCCTTCGCGAACGCGTAGGCCTGGGACCTCAAGGCTCCGCGAATGCGACCCTTGTATCGCGAACGCGGAGGGCAAATTGCCCCACTCCCAAATCCTTCATCGCGAACGCGTGGGTCCTTCCGCGTTCGCGAAGAAGGAAACCTGAACTCGAATTTCTGGTTTTCCTTAACTCAGCTTCGGGCGGTCGAAACACCCCGAGCCACTCGGGACCCCGTCCAAATGCACCGACAAATCTATAATACGTAAAACTCTCAAAACGCGTATAAAAATAATAAAATTAAGAATCACACTCCAAAACCAAATTGAATCAACTTATGAACTTCAAATTTTCAAATCGCTCCAAACGCACCGAATCATACTGAGACTACATAGAATGACACTAAATTTTGCGGGCAAGTCTTAAATCATCATACGAATTATTCCCCATCTCGAAATTCCAATTTGACCTCGATAACACTAAAACCTACTCCAAACCAAATTTAAAGAACTGTAAAACCTTCAAAGAGCCATCTTTCACTATTAGGCGCCGAAACGCTTCCGGGTCACCCAAAACCCGATCCGAACATATGCCCAAGTCCCAACTCATCATACAAACCTATTGGAACCGTCAAATCCCGATTCCAATGTCGTTTACCCAAAATATTGACCAAAGTCAAACTTAGTCGTTTTAGCCAACCTTAAGGAACCAAGTGTTCCGATTTCAATCCGAACCTTTCAAATCCTGAACTAGCCATCCCCGCAAGTCATAAAATAGTAAAGGCACGTACGAGGAATCTGGTTTAGGGGAACGGGGTTTTAGAAAGCAAAACGACTGGTCGGGTCGTTTCGATTAAGGGGTATTATCACTTTTAACTCCTGTTAGAAACTATTTATATTTGGTAACCGAAACAGTGTATAAAATTTGTATAATTTTTGTATATAACATGCAAAATATGTGTGTGTGTGTGTGTGCATGTGTAGATATACATGCAAAAAATATATATATTTTTTCGGCTATTATTTTGGGAACGGCTACACAGTGTCATTTTTTCAAATATAATATTAACAATGAAAACAAGGACCGATAATGTAGATACGTATAAAAGTTCGGTTGACAATTAGTTTGATTTGGATTTTAGTTATATAAACCGATAATGTACATTTTTTACACAACCATTCTAGTTTAACCTATTGCATTAGCGAGTTATTTATTATTTTTATTAGGTTACTAACTAATGTTATCACAAAAATTTATTTATAATTACCTTGACATAATTAGTTATGTAATTATTTTTGACATCCTCAGGGCATATAAAACTTAAACTCGATCTAAATTTGCATTCATATGTCTTCGTGTAAAATTGTAGACATATTTACCATCAGCATACATAACGGGTCATTTAATAAGAAATAGCACCTTGATAAAGGGAAAAAATTCTCCTCCTCGTTTATTGTCTATCATAACATAATGTTCGAACCAATGTTTTACATATTTATTTTCATGATACCAAACCAATATAAGCTTTAAACAAAGAATATTTACTTGCGGTAAATTTATTTTTATACAGGTATATTAGTTGAGGAAGGATTTAGACAAAAAGAAAAGATGTACGAAAACGTATAAGGCAACTAAGATTTGTCCAAAATCAAGAAGATCTGAACGTGAAAGAAATTCTCTATATCAAAGTCACAAGAGTCAAGAAAAGAAAATTTCGATATATATTTTGGAATTTCTAGAAGCAAATTTTGGGAAGGAAAATCATGATGCATGGAACAACGACAAAGAAAGAGAACTGTTTAAAAAGAAAACTGAAATTTGTCCTAGATTGATTGAATTGAAGAAGAAGCTAGGAGTGTGAAATAAATATATGGATTGATGTTCATGATACGTACGCTAGCCATAAAAAATTCAAAGTGGGAATCTTCAAACAAGAAAAGTCTATATAGAATTATGGTATTGATTTACTACACACCAAGAAAGAAAATATTTTATATATTGAAGATCTACTACCTTATGAGAGGAAGATTGGACAGCAGATTGGTACTGCTCTAAAAAGGGAACAAGTCTGGAGTGGAAAGAAGATTGATACTATACTCAAAAATAAAAAGAATACAAAGGAGATTCAAGAAAGAAGGTTCGATGCTTAATAAGAACAAGTACTAAAATGAGGTTTGGTACTGCTATTAAGGAGGAATATGATCTAGAATGATTTTTGCTATACAACTGGATGCCTTAATATAAGGAAGTGTACAAGACTTATGGAAAGTCAATCAAAAAATTTAGATATGCGCACAAAGAAGGATCTGCAACATTGAGTGTCAATTTCAAAGAGTGTGAATAACTGGTCAAAGTCTAGAGATTAAGGAAGGAAAGCATAATTATGGGAAGACAATAAAAATGGAAAGTGGCTCTACATTAGAAGATAATATGTTGACTCACACAATTTGTGGAAAGAATATATGAAAGAAGATTCTTCAAAATTCCTTAAAGAAGGAAAAGCTATCTGCGACACAAGGTATGGAAATAATCTTCCTGTGAGAATGTAGCAGCAACTACAAAGAAATCAAAGAGATTAATATCTCAGAGAAGTACCTTATGAGCAACGGTCAGAGATTCAAGAATTCTATAAAAGAAGCTTTTTGACAGTGAAGAACGTAGCATTTTCGCAGACACCTTTCCTACTCTTTCAACACCTTAGTTAAGCATTGTACTCTTAAGTTTGCAAGTGTCATATAAAAAAGAGAGAAAGAAAAAAATACTGAGAGGTTCTGTCATTGTTCGTTTCTTTGATGAGCGAGTGAAAATCAAATTGTCGTTGTTGGTGAGCGAGTGAAAACCAACTCTTACACGTTGTTGGTGAGCGTGTCAAAACCAATCCTTGTTCGTTGTTGGTGAGCGAGTGAAAGTCAACCTTCTAAATGTTGGTGGTGAATGCTGAAAACCACAAAGGTTGTACAAACTCAAATTACAAAGAGCTCAAAGAGATAACCTCCTTGCAACCCAAGGAGACCGGATTATGCTATCACATTAGTTCCGAACTAGTATAAGAATTTCTGGTGTCATTTACCTTATCGCTCTCATACTATATTCTGCCCCTTTACTTTTTGTTATGATTTACACATGTTTAAATCGAAAGAACTAATAATTTTTTGCCGGCTGTCTCCGTATCAGTCGACTATGCCTATACTGTAGTCGACCAATTTTTTAATAGGCGTACAGTTCATCCCTCCCCTCTTGTACTTTCAATTGGTATCAAAGAAGGTCTCACATTTTTATTTTTGCTTAACATCAAGTGAGAAAATATCTATGACAGATCATCAAATTACTGGAATCGTACTTCAAGACGGTTACTCAACATGAAGCCCACCGCACTTCAATAGTCGATACTATAGCCGTTGGAAAGAAAGAATGAAGGTTTATGTTCAATCAATGAATTATCGAGCCTGTCTAGTTATTCAGAATGGACTAAGGCTTATTCCGAACAACAGTGATGGAAAGAAGTAAAAGGGGCATCAATATTCGACTATACAAATGAACAGTTGGATATTATGCAAACAAACGCTAGAGCGATCAACATGCTCTATTGTGCGATCAGTGAAAAAGAATATAAGAAAATATCCACCTATGAGACTGCTAAAGCTATATGGGATAAATTGTAAAATATCCATGGGGACACCATCAAATTTAAGGAAATTGAATCCAAGTCAACTCTTAAAGAATCTGAAAAATTGTGAAGATCGAGAAGACTTGGCGGTTATACCCAGGACGAAAAAAAGGAAGAATAGAAAGAAGCAGATAGAAAATCTCAATCCATCCAGAATCATCAGAAGAACCACAAGAATAAGGTTCAACAACAAGAAAATGTATGTTGCTCTCAATGTGGTAAACCTAGAGATGTGAAATTAAAATGTCCTTACTTCAAGAAGAAGAATAATAGAATCTCAACTTGGAGCGACGGGGTTGAATCTAAAGAAGAAAACAATTACGAAAGAATGGAGAACCTACGTTTCATGGCAACGGGAGAAATTGACAAGGTATATCCTACTCCTATTACATATTGCGATAAATGTGATGAATTACAGAAAAATATTGAATTGGTTCTCAACAACTTTGAGAAAGTTCTTAATGAATATAATAAGTTGAGAGAAGAGAAGAAGAATTGAGAGATCCAACTTGAAGAATATAACAAGTTGATATATGAGAAGAAAGATTAGGAGATCCAACTTAAAGAATATAACAAGTGAGAAATGAAAAGAAAGACTGGAATATTCAACTTGAAGAAATCTGGTAAAGAACAACTTACTTCGAGAAGAGAATTCTGAGCTTTGCAAATACATAACCAGCTTTCACAAATCCTCCGGCCACTACTTTAATCAATAAAAATCGACTCCTAGTCTTAACAGCTATAAGTCAACTGAAAAGGAATCTACTCGTGGACGTCTTATTTCAAACAAGTTGACTAAGGGAAGTTACTAGTCGAATAATAAGACATCTACAGGTAAACACTCATATTCTCATATTACATGCCACTACTGTGGTAATTTTAGACATAAAGTATTTGCATGCAATTACGCAAAAAGTCATGTTAGATCAAAATATGTTTGGAGACTTAAACAAATACATGCATCTCCAATTACACTAGTTACTAACCCTCAAGGACCCAAAAGGGTTGGGTACCAAATATAAATAATTTTTTTTTTTTGCAGGAATTTTGAGTCCGGCAATAAAAATGGATAAATGATATTTGCATAATGGCTGGTCCATGCACATGCTTAAAGATGCTTAAAAGTTTACACATATCTATAGAGGATGAAGGAACTATTACACATGTTGGTAAAGCTTAAGTGACTAGTATCATTAAAGTTATATCAAGTTCCTTTTGATGCGTTATAAGGTGATGCGTATCTAGTTACTGTTTTTTGTGTAATATGATATATACATATTAGTCAAGTATATATTGCTTGAGTCGATTAGCTGCATCATACTACTATTCTGTTTTAATCTTATCCTTGACATAGAGATTTTGAATATCACTATCTTGCATGAACCATGTCATTTGTATAAGTATTAGGATAAGCAAGCATGCATTCATTCATTTCATGTCGTTATGAGCTTAAGATATATTTTATAAGAGAATTACTTCTGATATTCATTATCTTGTTGAGAGTATCAATACTTCTTTCAAATTCAAGAGGGTTGTTTAACCTTGAGACCAATAACTTGTGCACATGTTGAGATACTCAACCATTCCTAAGACTCAAAAGTTTAGAAGGTACAGGTATATGTTTCTATTGATGTTTATCCATACTTTTGCTTAGGTTATATTTCTTAATAAGAAAATGATGTATTTGAAATGATCATATATGTGAGTTATAGTATTTGTCCGAAATTATTTTTTGCGTCAAACATGATTTCTCACATATTTAGTTTGGCACCTGAATTGAATGCAGAGTTGAAAATAAAATCACTTTTGCAAAAAAAAATTAAATTGTCATCATTGCTTCTATTCTTCAATATTTCTTCACTGGATCTTATCTTGAAAAAAAATTATGTTTGAGATATGGGAAGGAAGAAAAACCAATTGTTGGTTATCTTATTGCCTTTGGTTGCAATTGTCTTGGTAAGACTCTTGGTATATTCCTTATTCGTTATTACTTACAATTTTATAAATTTTAGAATATTAGTTGTAGAGAATTCTAAACATACGTGTTTTCTTCACACTAATACTTTTCTAAGCAATTTATGAATAAGAATAGAGAACTTACAGCGAATAGCTAGCAATAAACTTACAGTGACACATCCATACTAGTTGAGCTAGACAGTCATGAAGAAGCATTACACGATGAATGATGGATTCTAGCAATGCAAGATTTGCTGAACGAAGCTGAATGAATCAAAAATGTGGAAATCTAGTGCCAAGTGAAGGAGCGACAATCATGGATATCCAACCAGAAGCTAGATGAAAATGAAAAGGTTGTAAGAAAGAAAGGTAGATTTGTCGCCCAAGGTTTCACACAACAAAAAGATTATTGTATGACTACTGTTTTCTTCAATCAGGATTTTACAAGAGGCAAGTAGAACTGCATTATATTTTGAAAGGCATGATCTTGAGTCACAAATGCACTAACTTGTTAATAATAATAATAGTTTTATTGGTAACTCTAGTTAAAAGTGTGTCAAAGTATTTCTTAAGCTTATGGAAGGTGATCAATTCTGAGATGAGCATGTAAAGAATTAACCTTCATCTTCACGTTCCAAATAATGTAAAGCAAGGAGAAAATTAATAAGTCCACCGATCGAATAAAGTACCAAGGCATGACCGAATCTCTATTGCATTTTTATAACAGATATTTTGGTATACCTGGTCCCATAAAATCTCTTTATAGTGCCATAAAAAAGTTTTGGTTGACATTTAAATTATGGCTTGTTGTACGCAAGAACTAATTGCTTTGATCTAGTAGGATATTCTCAGATACAAACCTTGCAGGCAACAAAGTGGACTGAAATAGAAAAATTGGCATGGAGATCTTTTTAAAATTCTCATGTTATGAAAAAGACAAAATCAAGGTTCAACAATCTTATCTAGTCAAGAGTGAATACTTCTCCATAAGAAGCTATTGCGGATAATTTTTTCGATGAAATATCAGCTAGAGCACAAGACATGACACATGTCACTAGATTGCTTGTGACAAAAGGTAGTGTGGAAGTCTTCCTTGTGGTCATTGAATATAACCTAGCAGATATTTTCTCACACTTGGAAAAGAAAATGGTTTGGTAATGATATCATCGTGTATCCTTTCAAGGAAAAATTATTTCATTATCTTCTTATACATTTATTACAGTGAGTTTGCAAGTCCATAAATTAGTCACAATTTTTTTAACGGACTCCAGGCACTTTCAGCTACTTCACATTTTTACTAGGCAAATAGTTTTCCTCACTAGTTTAAAATTTATCTTTTAGATGGTGCTTACTCTTAGCTTTGGGTAACTGCTTTAGACTAGTCGATCAGCTTTAGGGTTTTCAATTTGCTTAAACATTTTTCAAAGTTTTAACTTGAGATATCATAGGTGATAAGTATGACATATTCTCTTGTATGGTTCTTTATTTTACTATGCTCCGTGGATTGAATATATGGTTTTACCCTATTAATGATAAAAAGGGGGAGAAAATATATAGTAGAACCTTGCTATGTGAATATTTTAGATAAGATGCATGAAGCCAAGGAGCATGACTAATGAACCCTTAGAGTAAGGAGAAGCATTTACTTGCCATGGCATTTATACGTGAGAGAGAAAGCTCAACAGGAGCTCAATATTTCATGGAAGTAACCAGTTTATCGAACTTATTGCTTATGAGCTTTTATTAAATCTTTGATTAAATTGATCATGTTTTATGCCCAATGGTTTGCCGTCATAAAAAATGGGGAGATTGTTAGAACCAAGGTTTCATATATTGATTTTGATGATGCCAAACCAACAAAAGTTTTAATCAAAGAACATTTACTTGCGGTAAATTTATTTTTATACAGGCTTGGTTATTGAGGAAGGATTTGGACAAAAAGGAAAGAAGATGTACGCAGACGTAAGGCAACTAAGATTTGTCCGAAATCAAGAAGATCTGAATGTGAAAGAAGTTCTCTATATCAAAGTCACAAGAGTCAAGAAAGGAAAGTTTCGATATATATTTTGAAATTTCTAGAAGCAAATTTTGGGAAGGAAAGTCTGAATGCATGGAACAATGACAAAGAAAGAGAACTGTTTAAAAAAAAAAACTGAAATTTGTCCTAGATTAATTGCATCGAAGAAGAAGCTAGATGTGTGAAATAAATATATGGATTGTTGTCCATATACATACACTAGCCATCAAAAATTCAAAGTGGGAATCTTCAGACAAGAAAAGTCTATATAGAATTAAGATATTGATTTACTACATAACCAAGGGAGAAAATATTTTCTTGTTTAAAGATCTACTACCTTATGAGAGGAAGATTGGACGAAAGATTGGTACTGCTCTAAAAAGGGAAGAAGTATGAAGTAGAAAGAAGATTGGTACTACACTAAAAAAGAAAATAAATAAAAAGGAGATTCAAGAAAGATGGTTCGATGCTTAATAAGGAAAAGTACTAAAAGGAGGCTTGGTACTGCTATTAAGGGACTTATGAAAAGTCAATCAAAAGATTTAGATATACATACAAAGAAGGATCTGCAACATTGAGTATCAATTTCAAGCAGTGGGAATAACTAGTCAAAGCCTAGAGATTTGGGAAGGAAAGCATTAATTATAGGAAGATAATTAAAATGGAAAGTGGATTACATTAGAAGATAATGTGCTAACTCACACAATTTGTAGAAAGAATATATGAAAGAAGATTCCTCAAAATTTCTTAAAAAAAGAAAAACTATTTTCGACACAAGGTATGAAAACAATCTTCGAATGAGAATTTAGCTGCAACTACATAAATTCGAGGAAGAGATTGTCTTTATATCTCAGAGAAGTACCATTGGAGCAAACGATCAAAGATTCAAGAATTCTATAAAAGAAGTTTTTTGACAGTGAAGAACATACCAGCTTTGCAAACAACTTTCCTACTCTTTCTACACCTTAGTTAAGCACCGTATTCTTAAATTTACAAGTGTCGTATAAAAAAGAGAGAAAGGGAAAAATACTGAGAGGTTGTGTCATTGTTCATTTCTTTGGTGAGTGAGTGAAAACCAAAGTGTTGTTTGAGGTGAGCGAGTGAAAACCAACTCTTATACGTTGTTGGTGAGCGTATCAAAACCAACCCTTGTTCGTTATTGGTGAGCGAGTGAAAACCAACCTTCTAAATGTTGGTGGTGAATGCTGAAAACCACAAAGGCTGTACAAACTCAAATTACTAAGAGCTCAAAGAGATAACCTCCTTGCTGACTCAAGGAGACTAGATTAGGATACCACATTGGTTCTGAACCAGTATGAAAATTCCTGGTGTCATTTACCTTATCTCTCTCATACTATATTCTGAACCTTTACTGTTTATTGTAATTTACCCTTGTTTAAATCGAAAGAACTAACAGTTTTGTGCAGATTGTCTCTGTATCAGTCGACTAAGTCAATACCGTAGTCGACCAATTTCTTAATAGGCGTACAATTTACCCCTTCCCTCTTGTACTTTCACATAATATATTATCATAAGCAATTCTAATAACCCTACGTTTTTAACCAAAAACAATTCAGAATACATCCTTTCCGTTGTAATTTTTCTTGAAAAATTAGTTTTGCTTTTTATTGGATATATTCTTTATTTTATTTGGTCACGCTCGATCCAACGTAACAATCAAATTATAAGGTTCGTTTCTACGTGCCCAATGGGGAGTAATATATAATAGTTGGCAAATTCAAAGTACAAGCATAATGTTACTCGGCGCCTTCTTGAGGTTCTTTGGGAAGGGCGACGTAAGGCTAAGCAATCGATGTCAGTAGGATTCCCGTCCGCCAACTGAGGTCCCCTCCGCACGGTAGACTAGATTGTCAGTGCCGTGCGGGAAAAATAATATCGTAAGCAACGAGAGAATTGAAAGCAGTAATTGATGATGAATGCTGATTGTATTGATGATGATGAAAGCAATTACAAAGCTAATGCGGTGTCAAGGGGGAGAGACACCAGTACAGAGAAATGATTGCTTGTTTGAATGTTTGAATGCTTGATCCCCCCTAATAATGCTTTAAAAATATAAACCTAAGTTACAAGAGTTGACCTATGAAAGCTGTAAGTGCATACTGAATGTAAAATGAAGTAAAATTACTCTATATTTACAATGAAAAGGACATAGATTTCTACAAGGTAGAAACAAGTCCAATGGCAGCAACTTGGTCTTGAGCATCAGGGTTTGCGCGCGCGTTGCTGTCGGCGCGCGCGGCACTATTTGTGTCTGCCTGCGGCTGGGCGCTGGTACTTGGATTGAGGGATGCGCGCGGCATTGTCTGTGCACGCGGCATTGTCTGTGCGCGCGACATTGTCTATACGCGCGGCACTGTTGGCACTCGCAAGCCGCTGGGTGCCGGCAAGGAGTGTTGGTGGGGGCGACAGAGGCACATGTGCGCTTGTCACTTGGCACTGCCGAGACCACGGGACCGACCGTGGCGCTAGGCTTTGAGAGGCTTGCCAGGACGCCACGGGGCGCGTCCAAGGGGTCATGTGGCGAGGCTGAAAAGCCGCCCATGATATTCTCCCCCACCTGAGTTGACGCCGTCCCCTGAGCCTTATTTGCATGATGATGATGATGATTGGTCAGGCTTCTGTTGGCTGGGAGGTTTGTTCCCCTCTATTTTGTGGGGTGATGATGATGATCAGCATGACGCTCCATGTATTTTCGAAATGATTTGAGGCAGCTGACATGGAACACTGGATGGATTTTCCACCAAGATGGAAGGTTGACCTGGTATGTAGCTTTCCCAAGGCGTTTTTCAATGGAAATGGGTCCGATATATGGCTGCAATAGGCGAGGGTACTGGGCCTTCCCTGCAAAGAAGTACCACTTTGGGACTCTTACCATCACTTTGTCTCCTGCTTGATATTGGGCAAAGCAAAGGTTCTGTTCTGCATGCCTCGTTGCCCTGTCTTGGGATTTGATAAGATAGCTCCGCACTATCTGCATGGTTTGCTCCCATTTCTTCGAGAAGCTGGAAGCTTGAGGCGATGTTGGCATGTTTGGCGCATTCACCATTTGTAGAAGTAGCGGTTGCTGTGCGGTAACAATTTCAATACCCTTTTGTTTGTAATGGCGCACTTTTGTGAATTGAAACACAGTTGAGCAGCATCCAAAAGCTTCACCCAATGTTTTTGTGACCCGGTTGCAAAGTGGCGGAGATATTCCTTCAGCATGGCATTGAACCGTTCTATTTGGCCATCTGCCTGATGATGAATGTTAGAGTTGTGGCTCACTGTAGACCCGAGGCACCCAAAGAGTTGGGTCCAAAATTTTCTAGTGAAGCGTGAGTCGCAATCACTAATGATGTGTTTGGGCATTACCCCAATATTTGACAATATGAGCAAAGAAAAGTCGAGCTGTATCCTCTGCCGATATGTTTTGTGGGGCTGCTATGAATGTGGCACACTTGGAAAACCGATCTACCACAACCAAGATGGTTGCAAGATCTCCAACCTTGGGTAATCCTGTGATGAAATTGAGGGAAATGCTTTCCCATGATCTCTGCAGAGCAGGTAGCGGTTTTAAGAGTCCTGCTTGTGCTTGGCGATCCGACTTGTCCTTTGGGCATGGTTGGCAAGTCTTCACGCAATGCAGGGCGCCATCAATTGCTTGACGCCGATGATGTGATTTCTGATTTTTTATGATGAGGGTAGCCGGAACCTTGGGTTCATGTCTTTTGACTCCCTTTATCGACTGCATGGCCGAGAGGTTTTCAGTGGCCATCTTTATGGGTTTGCATGGAATGAAGCGGGGTTTGGCCCTGTTGTCTCCCATCATCAGGAGCATGTCGGCAAATGGTACCGATATGGTATTGGTTTGCTTTAGGAATTCCAATCCCACTATCAGCTCGAAGTCATCGATGATAGCTATCCGTAGGTCGAATCTTCCCTCATATGACCAAGCTTCATTGGTACTGCTTTGGCTTTTCCACTCACTGGCTGAGGTGGTGAGTTGATAGCCTTGACACGGCCCCTGCACTTTTGCACTGCTAGACCGAGGCGCTCTACTTGAGTTGAGGCCAAGTAGTTGTGGGTAGCACCTGTGTCTAACATTATTCGAATAGGCCTGCCATTCACTTTCATGTCAACGAACATGAGGTTCCTCTCTTCTGTGGCGGGAGGCCTCTCATCCATTTTCTCTTTCCCTTTCTTAGCGATCGGGCAGATGTTCTTCTTAGGGTTACCAGTGCTGGTTCCCGCTAAAGTATCTGAGATGGATCCAACAAGTGCGTTGAAGGCACTACTTGCTCTGCGCTGTCAGAGTCAGTGTCTGACCCGTCTTCGACAGTCTGATGAGCGTTGATCTTAGCATGTGGGCTTTCATTGTTCCAATGTTCCCCGCCATAATGACGGCATTCTGAAGGGGGCTTTCTCCCCTGATTGTTGTTGACTGATGCAGCGGTGTTGTTGCTTGATGAAGGACTCTTAGATTTGGATGCACTTCGATCTCCCCCATTTCTGCTAGGGCCACCATTGCTTGGTTGGCTACCGTTGTATCCCCCTCGGACAGGCGGCTGGGACCTGTCCCTCAGAGTTTCCAAATGATAATCCCCAAGGCATTCTGTAGCTTGGATTGCCCTGGGCAGGGTATCTACCCTCTGTCGTTGCAGGTCTGCACGGGCATAGGGTTTCAAACCTTCTATGAATGCGAAGAGTTTGTCTTTGTCCCCCATGTCTCGTATGTTTAGCATGAGCACGGAGAAGTCCCGCACGTACTCCCGCACTGATCTGGTTTGGCGGAGTTCCCGCAGTTTTCTCTGCGCATTGTACTCCACATTCTCGGGGAAGAACTGCAGGCGTATGGCTGCCTTTAGTTCTGCCCATGTCTGGAGGTTGTCTTCACCGGCCCTGGTGGCTTCATATTTCACTCGCCACCATAGTTTAGCATCGTCCTGAAGATACATGGCAGCAGTTGCTACCTGTTTTGCTTCGTCCAATGGACCGACGACATCGAAGTATTGTTCGATGTCGAATATGAAATTTTCCACTTCTTTAGCATCCCGGGCTCTGCTGTATGGCTTTGGCTCCCGAATTTTCAAATTTTGTGGCACAGGGGAAATATTCATGGCTCCCCCAATATGGTTGTCGCCTCCTCTGAGCAAGCTTCGAAGGGCAGCATTGACAACATTGAGCTGGCCTGTCAGTTGTCTATGGTTTGCTGCATGGCAGTGATTCTATCTGCCTCTTGTTCACGTTGGGCCAAATCCTGAGCACGCTCCTGGTGGAGGTCTTCGAATTTGCCATGAATGCCAGCTACCTCGACGGCTGCTGTTTGACGGTCATCCTCAGAGTCCCGACTGATGTTTGCAATGTCATTTTCGACCTGTCGCATTCTGCGGTCCAGGTCGTCCAACATTTGCACTAGGCAGGTTCTTAAATCAGGCACCATATCTACGATGGACCGTAGTATGTCAACCGTCTGTTCGAGGATAGTCATCCGTTCCTGTTGAGTCACCATGGTCAAAAATGGTGTAAGGGCAACATGTTCCCTCGTCCGATGTCGAGCCTAGGCTCTGATACCAACTGTTACGCGGTGCCTTCCTTAGGTTCTTTGGGAAGGGCGACGTAAGGCTAAGCAATAGATGTCAGTACGATTGTCGTCCGCCAACTGAGGTCCCCTCCGCACGCTAAACTAGATTGTCAGTGCCGTGCGGGAAAACCAATATCGTAAGCAACGAGAGAATTGAAAGCAGTAATTGATGATGAATGCTGATTGTATTGATGATGATGAAAGCTATTACAGAGCTAATGCGTTGTCGAAGGGGAGAGACACCAGTACAGAGAAATGATTGTTTACTTGAATGTTTGAATGCTTGATCCCCCCTAATAATGCTTAAAAAAAAATAAACCTAAGTTACAAGAGTTGACCTATGAAAGCTGTAAGTGCATACTGAATGTAAAATGAAGTAAAATTACTCTATATTTACAATGAAAAGGACTTAGATTTCTACAAGGTAGAAACAAGTCCAATGGCAGCAATTTGGTCTTGAGCATCAGGGTTTGCGCGCGCGTTGCTGTCGGCGCGCGCGGCATTATTTGTTTCAGCCTGCAGCTAGGCGTTGGCGCTTGGATCATGAGGGATGCGCACGTCATTGTCTGTGCACGCGGCATTATTTGTGTCAGCCTGCAGCTAGGCGTTGGCGCTTGGATCATGAGGGATGCGCACGTCATTGTCTGTGCACGCGGCATTGTCTGTGCGCGCGGCGCTGTTGGCACTCGCAAGCCGCTGGGCGCCGGCAAGGAGTGTTGGTGGGGCGACAGAGGCACATGCGCGTTTGTCACTTGGCGCTGTCGAGACCACGGGACCGACCGTGACGCTAGGTTTTGAGACGCTTGCCAGGACGTCACGGGGCGCGTCCAAGGAGTCATGGAGCGAGGCTGAAAAGTCGGCCATGACAATAAACATGAAGAAAAAAGCATTTGCATTTAGTAAAACTTTATAAGTCAATTTGTTGCAAAGTCGACAGCATATTTTTCTTTTTTAGTACACTAACTTTTACAAACAAAAAAATATTTACTTGCAAAGGTAACACCTTTTCATAAGAGAATGCATATATATCATAGTATGGTCAGTATTTTAGAACTAAGATGGATGAAATATATTTTTTTAGACAATATATTGAAATGAAAGAGAAGATAGTATATCATCCATCATCTATGCAGCCAAAATAGGTTTTTCTCATCTTTTGAGGGCTAAATAGTGGTATTAGGTCTAAAGCTCAGTTGCACTGAGGTGAACAGTTGAACTAATGATTAATTATTTTAAATTTTCTTCATAGTATTTGTTGTGATTGAATGATACATTACTACAGTCTACTATTATATATACAGCCCTTCCCTAATTGTTTTCAAAGTATTTCAGCATGTTTCATTATAAAAAAATTTCATTTGGGAAATTAAGAAAAGCATAGGAAGTTGAGACATAATTTTTGATGAAATAAGTAATATGAAGGAAGAAAACATGGAAATATTATTAATTAGTTTCACAAGCTTAGTAGTATAAGTTCTTGATTTGACAGAAAACTGTAGATACACCTTAATTAGCACTCAAAAACAAAAAGCAAACAAAAAAAATGGACAGAAAAATGCTAGTATTTGGTACTACAGGTAGTAGAGATAAATTTTCTTTTTGTTTTTGGGTACTAACTCAGATTGACAATTTCTGAACAGTGACTACTAAACTATCGACAATAATAAAAAATGATTAACCCTCTTGTCAAATCCAAATTGTCTGAACTGTGATTGGCGTTGAAGTTTGTATTATGTTAAATAATCTCTATTAGTTTAGACTTTAGTACCTTACCATATCAAATATTCCCACTGCAGAACACTTTAAGGTTAAAATCTTTGAGTTTATGGCATAATGAATCCATTACCTAGGAATCTTTGTTTCTGAAAAGACTACTTCCTACACTTCAATTAAAAACTCAGTTCTGACCCCATAAAAAATAATTAAGAACTCAGTCAAGTTTTTAGTAATAATATTTTAAAGATCCAACAAACCACTCCTTTTCTTAATTTTTCTTAAAGGGGAATTTGTGGTATTAGTCCCCGAAATACCGATAAATTTGAAATTGGTTCTTGTGATGTTTGGTTAAACACATTTTAACCTTCGTTTGATCGAAATTTGTAGTTTTGATCCTTTTGCTTAAGAATCTTTATAAATATACCGAATTATTAAATGTTAAATTATTTAATTACCCATGTATGATATCAAATTTGTACTATTATGTCATATCTAATTTGAGGGTAATATAATTCTACAAAATAATTTAAATAACCAAAAGCACTAGATCGTTAATTATGCTCAGTGAAATATTACGAGAACCAAAAACAAGATTTTATGGAAGAATCAAAAGTGCAATCATCCCTTTCTTGAAATGTTATGTCAAAAGACGTGCTTGAGATATAAGTGTATAAAAAGGTACGTTCGTAATGAAATTCACATTCGACCAACTTTTTCATCACTTTCAAAGTCTAACCTTTATAAACTTGAACCATCTTTACATCCACCAAATTTAAGCGAAAGACTACCTTTTTTGTTCTTCCTTCAAAGATATGTCTAAGCCAAATGTAAGAAGATCATATGCCATAGAGAAACACAGCAGTAACAGCAGTAGTAGTAGGACTAGCTCTAAAGAAAGAGAGAAACCAAGCAAGAATTATAACTTGTTTTATTTGTCCAAACACTTGAAGAAAGTTTACTCAATAGAACTTCATAAAACTTATTCCCTTTCTTCTCCTTTCTTATCTCTATCTCAAACTTCAGATGATCAGAATTTCTCTTCGACCTTTCAAAGAAGTGAAGTTCCAAAAGCCATTAAAAATGTTTTTCCACATGAGAAAGAGCTTATGAGGTGCAGCTGGATAACTAGTAGCAGTGGTATATTCTTTTTCTATTTTTGCTTTCATCGAATATGATATACTACTCTTATTTGTTACTCGAACATTCTTTGAACCAATATAATCTATTGTTTCTTCGTGTAAAGTTGGAAAAAAAATTATATGAACATGATCTGATGTTTCTTAGTGTTTTTCTTCAATTTCTTATTTAAACTGAGCTTCCACCATGTATGCTGAGTTTTTTCTTTTTTGAGTTTAACTCCTATAGAGTGATTGGTTTAGATGACCTCCAACAACATATAATTGTCTTGTAGTAATTCTAATTTTATAACCTAAAATATATATATAGGAAATTAAATAACATGTTATAACTGGTTGAAATACATTGTTAGTGTAAACATTCTTTGTACAGTCATTCTATATTTCTCTTAGCTTAGTGTGTGCCGTAAATTAAGACCCTAATGATACATTAGTCAGTGAAAAGGTTTGTCATTAGAGGCAAAACAAAATTGGGCATGAAAGTAGGACTTAATTAAATTTTGGAAAAGAGTCATTGAGTTTGCTATATATACAGATAAGATTTATGTGCAGTTCCATGACGAATGCTGGGGTGTTCCAGTCTATGATGACTAGTAAGTTTTCTAATATTTTAATTCAGTCAATTTTCCTACTAGCTAGCTACTGAGTTCACAAGAGAATATTAATTAGCAACTGTTGAAATACAGTCGATTGTTCGAATTACTTTCATTGGCTGGACTGTTGATGGACTTCAACTGGACAGAAATTTTAAAGAGAAGGGAACTAATTAGGTACAAATTTCCACCTTTTTCGTTTCTTTTTTGTAATGGTTACGTGCAGTTCAAAATTCCTTTTCAATCTGGTAATACAGAGAAGCCTTTGTTGGATTCAATGCGAAGCAAGTGGCAAAAATGGGGGAGAAAGAGATTAAGGAAATAGTATCCACTGCATCCCTGATGTTAGCAGAAAATAGAGTTACATCAATTGTTGACAACGCCAAATGCATAGTCAAGGCAAGTAAGTTCTATGTGTAATTATGAGCGACTTGAGAGTGTAAAAATTCTTCAAACCACCGGTATATACGAAGTTATTAATTAATTTATATGCAGATTGGGAAGGAATTTGGATCTTTCAGCTGCTACATGTGGAACCACATGAATTATAAACCAATAATTAACAGATTTAGAAATGCAAGAAACGTTCCACTGAGAACACCAAAAGCACAAGGCATTAGCAAAGATTTGGTGAAGCGAGGATTCCGACTTGTTGGTCCAGTGATCGTAAATTCATTCATGCAAGCTGCAGGAATGACAATTGATCATCTGCTTTATTGTTTTAGACACAAAGAATGTGTAAATCTTGCTGAAAGACCTTGGAGACATGTCTGAAACATTTCAGTCATATATATAATTCTGTTCATTGTTTTCGGAAAAAGATTAAATAAGTTTTTAATACACCTCTCACTTTAATTTGTTTCTTATTTTTGGCATACTTCTTGGTTTTCACTTGATGTCCGCTACTCACATTGCTTAAGATGTTAATTCTCTTCGGTACACCAAAAGTTATGATCTAGTTTATGGCGACAATATTCACAATTGTGCTTCAATTCTTATTGTCTCAATTTGCTCTTTCGTTTTCATTAAGGACTAATATGCTGGTATGTTCAATTGTAATATGAATGTCATTAAGGACTAATATGGAACTTTAGTATTTGTACTTCAAGCGAATATCAAAATACTCGGGTTGGAAGTTGCGCTTTTAAACCCTCAAATATGAATAAATTCCGACCTTAGTCTTTGTGATTTTTGGCTAAGTACTGATTTTAATAAAATATATACTTTATCTCTATGCTTTTGAATCTTCACAAATTTAATGAACCATCACATCGTTTAATTATTCATCATCAAAATTTGTGATCTTAAACATGTCATAATATTTATATGATTATAAAAATTTCTCATTAAGAGTCAAATAAAAAGTTTAAAGTTAGTAGTTTTCAAATATAAAAATATATCAATATTTCTGATAGACTAACAAAATAGTGTCACAAATTAAAACAGTTAGAGTACTCTTGATTTCTAAAAGAGATTTTATCGTTGCTATACAATATTTGAAACTTATTTAGTAAAATTATTTTAAATTTGTATATTACCCGCCCTAAACAAGGATTACTTATAAATTATATACATTCCACCTTAAAAGACTCTCAATCCATTATTAGTGCCTTTAATCAAGGGATTTAATTACACCCTTTTTCTTTTTTCTCTCCTCTCTCCCCTCTTTTCTCCAAATTGAACTTATATTTAATTATGGAAACGGTCTAGTTAGATGAGAAGATTCATCATTTGGTCCCAGCTCTCAACGGTCCCCTCTTATTGCCATGAAAGTACTATCCATTAGGCAACGGTTCAGTTGAATTTGGAAGACAATGATTTTTCAGAAATTTCTTTTACCCCTTTCTATATGGGAATAAGATGAACCATCAATTTAGTCAATAATTTTGTCAGAAATAATAGGTGGGCACTATCACACCTGAACATAGTGTAAACGAGGCATAGTAAGAAGGTAATGTCTCTAAAAGCAGGCGATGAAAAATCTAAATCGAATGTTGCAGCTGAATAAAATTTAGTATCTCCTCGGATTTCAGTGAAGATAATATCAACTGAGAAAAGAACAATATATGGTACATCAACATACAAATTATTCGTACAAATTTAATGTAAATTTGAATATCTATAACAACATACATAGTAAAAACAAATTTCATATAACTATTTATATATTATACAACTTATTTACAACTTATCTATAACTTTCATATACTATTTCTACCCGATTAAATACAACTACAATATCATACAACTTAAATATAATTTTTATATAATATGTCTTTGTATATATTTTGTATCTGATTTGTATATATTTTGTCTGCGGTGTGTGTTTCTTCCTCTCTAAAATTCCAATCAAAACTTACTCTCTCAATACAATTTTGATACATATCAACAACTTTATGTAAAGAGATAGTATTCTTCACTTAAATACATATTTTATACAACGATTCAAACATTCAAATAATATATATTTTATTTGAATGTTTGAAATTTTATATATATATA
>MCJB01014380.1:0-88382 GCA_002018475.1 Nicotiana obtusifolia | reverse complement strand
ATATATATATATAGCAGAATACAATTTACATATAATTATAATACAACTTTACTACAATTTCGTAAGTATATTGTATGTCATGTGTTCTTCTTCTTCTTCTTCTTCTTCTTCTTCTTCTTCTTCTTCTTCTTCTTCGAGTTTCAATCTGAAATTTAGCCAAAATCAAGTCCAATCTTCACCAAAACACCCTCAACAACAACAAAAACAACCCAGTATAATCTCACGTGTGGGTCTGGGGAGGATAGTGTGTATGCAAACCTTACCCCTACCCCGGAGGGTAAAGAGGCTATTTTCGAAAGATCCTCGGTACAAGGAGATGAAAAAGAGGCAATGGAACAATAACAACCACATAGGTCAAGAAGACAGTGGCAGCAACCTAAGAATTAAAACAAATAAATCAAAAAAGCAATATCAATAATCAGAATAATGGAAAGGTACTAGGCAATCAGAGCAGAAAATAATACTTCAGCAAAACACCCTCAAAATTGAGATGTAAACTCCAAACAATATTCTCAATTATTTGCAACAACACCCATTCCAAACAAATAATATTTTTTGAAAATCCAAATTCGATTTCAAAGCTTCAAAGTTTTTTAATGATTGTCAATGGTGGAGAGTCAAACACCTTCAAAATTATTGATTGACAATTTCAATTTTGAACACCAATTGTGCAACATGAAAGAAAATTTCTAAGTTAAAACGGTTGAACTCCATTGTGAATTCCATTAAGATTCTGTACAACAAGAAAGCATAAAAAATAGAGAACATCAAATGAAGAAAAATGTGGGAAAAAAATAGAGAAGGAGAGTAGAGAGACGGAGAGAGAGAGAGAGAGAGAGAGAGAGAGAGAGAGAGAGAGAGAGAGAGACGGAGAGAGAGTGTGAGCAAGTATAAAGGGATAAGGAAATAACTGATAATTCCTTATTCAATTCCTAATATAAAGGGATACTCATTTAAAACTTATTTGTATATAATTGATAAATTGTATATGACCAGGTAACTAAATTGAAACTTTAGTAGGGAGGGTAATAAGGTTTCCAATAGTGTATAGGAAGGTAAAAATCCCTTTCTAAAAAATTTTGGGAAGATGGTGCAGAACAACCCTCACATACTGGGCTTAGCCTACAAAAGACAGTATATTCAGGCCTGCATTTGGCATTATGGACTGTTGATGCAGTATATTATCTCCTTTGCTCATTGATCTTTTAATTTTGAAATTTTGTCTCCAATAGCAAATTATTACACCTTATTTATTATAAACCAAAACAAATTCAAAATATTACTTATAGCTGCGCTTTCTATTTTATAGCAAAATATGTATTTATTTTATATCCTACTATTGAGGAGTGAATTATGCTAATTATAATCTCTCTCTCTCTCTCTCTCTCAGCAAGATTCTCAATCTTCTCTCTTCCACCTCAAATCTCTCTCCCTTTTCCATCTAGGCAGCCGTAATAGCAGCCGTAATAGCAGCCATTTTTTGTGGCTATAATGAACTTTCTGAAGCGAAGAGAATAGATTTAAAGTGAAAAGTGAGTAGGCGAATAGTAGGCGTCAGAATCATCGTCGTCATTGTGATTGTCATCAATATCATCGTTGTCATTGTGATCATCTTCAAAATCGTCGGCGTCATCATCCACTATTGGTTCATCCTCTTAGGCGAACAGATCTGGCCATGGCTATACCGGAGAAGATATGAGGGCCGGATTTTTGTTCATCTCAATTTTTTATTTTAATACAATGTAAACAGTATTTTGCTTGGCCGGAAAATACCATCTCCGGCGAACTTTCTTCTCTCTTTTGCTATTTAAGTCACATACAATGATACAAATACATTGTATTCTATATAAATACACTCAAATATATTATATTTTGTATAAATACATTATTTTCACCTGTATTTATGTATTTTAAAGGTTTGTATTTTTTTAATACAACCGAATATCACTCTGTTTTGTGATTTTTGTTATTTGAATACAGTCGAATTGAATAGGTGAATTGAATACAATATATAATAGTGAAAAATGAATAAGTGAATTGAATACAATGTATACAGTTGAATCGAATAGAATAGTATACACCCTTATTTCTTGATTACCTCACTGTATTCATAAATACAGCTATGCGAATATATGGAATACAGCATAGTAGCAGCAAAATTTATGTAAAATTAATTTTGTTGAGTTAAATTAGGAGTTATACACGCTAATTGATCCTCTTTCCGTTATTAAACAACTGGATTCCCTTATTTTTTAGGCGAATTCTGCTATTGTATTCATGAAACAGTAGCGCGAATACATCGAATACAATTGATTTTGTTGAGTTAAATTAGGAGTGACACACGCTAATTGATCCTATTTGTATTATTAAATAGCTGGATTCCCCTAGTTTTTATGAGAATTCCGCTATTATATTCATGAATACAATAGCGCGAATATAGCGAATACAGTCGCCCAGCTGGACTCCTCTATTTTTAGGCGAATTTTGCTACTGTATTCATGAATACAATAGCGTGAATACAGCGAATACAGTCGCTTAACAATTAAATAATAACTATATGAAATAATTATGTATATGATAACTATAGAAAGTTAATAGCCACTAAACAATAGTGATTTTTGAAAATTCCTCTTTAATTTTCACAACCTATTTGGACTTGGGGTTAGAGGAGAAATAAGGTGATCGACGGGGATGGCCCTATAAGAGACCAATCTTTAAATATTGTTCTTTGTTTTTTCAACATATTTAAAAAGTAACCTCCGGTCCTACCTACACACACTTATTGTTTATTAGAAAATTCTCTATCGGATTTGTAGATTTTATGTTATGATTACTCCACCTTTCATAATCCGATGCACTAAACTTTCGCTATACCACAAGGGTCTATTATATGCAGCTTTATCCTGCATTTCTACAAGAGGTTGTTTTCACAGCTTGAACCCGTGACCTCCCGATCACGTGACAACAACTTTACCAGTTAATTATTAACCCGTGACCTCTTGGTTATGTTTACTCTACCTAAATTGTTAATCGTTCACAAATTCTACTCGGTTGCATGATTTTGTGATTGTTGAATTTTTCATCTAACTCTACCATATAGGCATAACATTGTGTTATCTGCATTCAACTTATTTGCTATATTTTTTTACAAACTCTACCCGATTCGTATAAGTTTGTGCTTGTTCAATCGTTCACCAAACTCTACCACATAGACATGACTTTGTATTATCTGCAATCAACCTATTTGTTAAATTGTTCACCAAAATCTACACAATTAACATAATTTGTTTGTATAGTTCAACAAAGTGTTCTTTGAAATTTTAATTCCAATTTCGATTAAACCACCTCAAATCTGCTCCAAATGATCTCCAATTTAAAATAAAACCACCAAATACCAACACAAATGATCCCAAGTTACCAACTTAGTCAAATAACATCAAAATAAGAATAATTTATCTTCTTCAATACTTTCTAAGGACCAAAAATAGAGTTTTAAGATTTTTTTATAAAAAAATTACTATATCACTGTTTAAACTAAAAATTTAAGCAAATTATCAACATTCAAATGATTTTACTAATAATCAATTATTAACTTCTATTTTCTAGCACGAACAAAGAATCTTAAGCTTCCAATGTTGAAGAACTATGAGTTCTTAGTAAAAAAGAAGCCTATTTCTATAACAAAGTAAAGACGGGGATAATACATAAGACCAGTCCCTTAGGAAGACAATCAATATAATTTCGTAGAGAAATAAAGGAACCAAAAAAAGAAAAATAGTGCTATGTGAAGTGTGAACGTGTTTATGTAGCACTATAACTTACTTGTGCTTTAAAATAAGATTTAATTTGTGTATACTGATAATATAAAAAATATTTATTCACTGTGTATAAATTACTACGTGTTATAGTTTAGGTGATGTAAAAGTTAAAACTCTTTAAAATAACCACTATTAAAAGCTACGGCGTACAATTATTTACCCGCAAAATGACACAGTTAAATTTGTTATGTGGTTTATAGACAAGAGAACTGATTTGATCTAAAAATGATAAAGAAATAAGATAAAATGGCTGTTGAGCCAACTATTTATAATTATACCTAGGGAACAAGATCCTAGAATCAAGTTCCACTTGAATGATAATAAAAGAGTAATTGATGAATATGTAACGGCAGGTCATAAATGCGAATATTCTCTGTAACGGTTGCTCATTTAATGTTAGAGAATATTCTCTTATAGACTGTTATTCGATGACAAATACTTGATCTGCTCCCGTTGACTATGCTCCCTTCGGAATTTACCCGATGTCGATTGCAGTTGTTGTTCCTGGTACTGGTTGTTACTTGACTCGCCTTTTACCTTTCTTCGGTTCCACGTGCCATGCTATCATTTGACCATTTATTATAAATAAATTTTACCCCATATAGATAGCCCCCCTGCTTTCCGGTGACATATCTTTTTGTTATCGGAAAGTTGGTGAAGATTCTCTTCTTGGTGGGAAAGTTCCTAAACAGTCTCTGACGCTTGAAAGGACGCACCTCTTATCGCATTTAATACCCCGAACACGTATTTTCCTACGATCTAGCAAATATTTTCGCCGATTTTCGAGGTAATCATGACCACAATTTTTGCCGTCTATAACTTCACTTCTAATTATTATTTTACTTCTTTTACTTCCAAAATTATCATAAGTCCTTCTTCTCTTCACTCTTCTTCTTAGAAAAATTTTCCTCTTTTCCGACTTTCTCAGCAAAAGCTTTACTAACCCTTTGTTATCATGGTTTCTTTTACTGTACCCTGTGAAAATTTTGGTCTTCTCTTCAGTGGAGCGCAAAGGAAAATAAGGACGCAATGTTGATTCTGACCCTCCCACTGTAAACACCATTATACCAAAAAACCTCAGTACTGTTAATGACTTCTAAGAAAAGGCCTCTTCTGCGTCTTTACGAACTTAGGCTATTAGTAGGTAACCCTCCTCTATTCAGCCTTCTACTATCCCCACCGTGAAAGAGGACTACAACTGTCCTAACCTTGACATCCTCGTTTCAGATATGATAAAGCAGGTTACCTTTACCAAGGGGGTTTTATGTACGTCTATATACCCTTTTACCTTGGGTCCATTCTCCCTAGGGTTGAATGTAGGGATCGACCCTGTAATTTTGGAGTTTTGCCATCGGTACCGGGTCTGCTTAGTGCAAGTAGGCCCATCCATATGGCAAACGGTGGCTTACAGTCGTCAAGTGTTCACAAAGACCGAGAAGGTCCTAACCCTCGCACACATGATGAATCTTTACTCCCCACAGTTTTCCGTGGGGGAGTAATAAACTTCAACAAATGTGGCTGCCACTCTTATCACCAGTTGGATGATGTCAATGGTCGATGGTGGATGGAGCGGTTTGTCATCATCGCTACCAGGGACATCATCCCGCTCACAGCTCCATCTTTTCCTGAGTCGTGGAATCGCTTTCGTAAGTTTACGATTTATTCATTTCCTTTCTTCATGAAAAGATCGTTTTTCGTTATTGTTGACCTCTTCATTTCTTTTTCTCCAGCTAGCCTGTGGGAACCACCACGGGTTCAAGGCCTATACCTGTGGGTTAAGAAGATTATGAAAATCACAACACCAAAATCCCGCAGGTGGAAGGAAATGGCCCTCCAATATGGGTGGAAAGGCCAAGAACCATGGTAAACCGAGTCCTTCTTCCTTTTATCTTTGTACGAACATAGGCAACTTTGCTAACTTTATTTTTTGCTTGATTAAAGACTTACGCAGGGCTCTGTCACCTGCCCCGAGGTTGACGTTTTGGCTAACCCCAAGGAGGCCATTAAGGTGTTACAAAGTGACCTTGTTCGAAGCAGTCCCATCTTTAAATTAAGGTTCAGACTCAATCGGCTGTCCTCTCTGATTGGCGAACGTCGATTGATTTACTTTTTATTACCCAGTCTGCCTCTGATACATCTCTAATGAAAGAAAAAATCCGAGAAAACGTATCTAGAAGAGCTTGAGGATTTTAAGTTACCATGGATAGGGCGACGTGACACGTGAAAGGCAATAAAAAAATTAAATACTCCTTTCAGCTTGAATGATAAAATTGGACGAAACAAAAAGTGGAAGCTCAGAGAACCCAACCTTTTCAAGTAGGGCCTGAAAGAAATCAATTGAACCAATTTTCAGACAAAGAAGATAAAAAAAAAGATCCTGCGGATCTGCTTCCGGTGAAGATGCTTCCTCTTGGAGTCTACAGCCTGAGAACAAGCAACCAAAAAGGCGATGTTCTTACTCGGTTGGGACTCAAAGAAGAAAATAAACAAGACTATGATCGAACTGGCCATAGTGGTTATCGCAGATGACGGGGAAGCCAGTGATGAAGTGGCTCCCCTTTAAAGGAGGAAAATACCTTCATCAGCTCAACTGGATGCTCAGCCGGGAGAATTTCAAAACCCGACCGTGGAAGAGGTCCAAGCACTTTGGGGCGAGATGGATCTGGTAGATAATATTGATTATCATTTTCCAGCCCTCGTTGTTGTCTTCGGTTCTAGGGGTTCGAACCCCTGGGCATCTTCTGCTTTTGGCAAATGAGCAAGAAATAATCAGTGTTTCCCTTGCTGCAGATCCTTCTCATGCTTCCACAATATCAACTTCACGCCCATCGATACTAGTCGCTCTTTCGCCACCAGCACCAACTGCATCTCCTCTACCAGCAACAGATGACCGAGGGAGGTGCTTCTCCTCCTCCGTCTCCCGACCACGAGAGTTTGGAGCATAATTACTCAACCCCTTCCCCAGATCCCCGAGGGAGGAGAAGCGCCAATCTTTCGGTTTCGAAAGTGTGCCATCTTTTTTCCAAGCCGGTGGAGCTTGTGAATTATCTGAAGCCTTTGGCTTCGGAGAAAGACTGGAGGAAAATACACTCCCTTTCCAGGGAATTCTTGCCAAATAATTCTATGCACAACGCGACAGCGGTACCATACTTTTTCTCTTATCACTTCATTTTTATGTATTTGCTGCAACGGGAACTCTAACCTTGATATTCTTTTTTTTTTTTTTTAGAGGCAACCTTTCTCGCTTCCGAAGGCCTGCAGAGATTGATCCTTGATAAGCAAGGACTCGCTTTCGAGCAGGATCAACTGTTAGTTGAATAGAACCAACTTGTTGTGTGCCTCCCGGTTCTGGAGGCAAAAGCTGGTGAAATAGATGAGCTCGAGGCTCGGTTGCAGCAGAGCGAGCAAGAGAAAATGGCCTACAATCAAGAAGCTACTCAACTGCATGAAAAGCTTTAAGAGGCCAAGGCTAAGTGGGCCGAATTACATGATGTGATGCTTACAGCTACCGAGCGCGAGTCGGCCTCGGAGGATCAAATAAATAACCTGAAGGTAAAGTTGACCTCCAAAATGGAGGAAGCGAATGCTACCAAGGAGAAGAGGGCCTGACTAGAAGAGAGGATAAAGAGGTCAATGGACCAAAATCGGCTCTATTCAGCTGCGAATGTTGAGCTTGATGCTCGCCCCGGTGCCCTGAGAAGACTTATACAATATACCATATGAGGAGGAAGACCTTGGAAGAGGCCAAAGTGGGCATTGCTAATATAGATAATTGCATTGCCCATGCTCGAGAACTGAAGCTATCTGCTCGAGAACGCCTTCTCGCTCGACCCACTGCAACTGACTCCACGAGTACCATTCTTTTTTCTCTTCTTTTTGTACTTTGTAATTATGCCAAACGTCTTACCGAGTTTGACACTTTGATGAATAAAGAATATGTTTCCCAAGTGTTGTGAAAAATGCATTCCTTTTGCGTCGAATTAGTTAAAGCTTTGGGTATGCTTTCATCCGATAACTTTTGATTCCGGGCACAAATTCTTCCGGAATCAACCCTTTACTATGAGGGTTTCATAAGAGAGGGCCCTCTTATGTTTACGGTGCTCTTGAAGAGGACGTCTCCTATGCAGGCAAAGCTCTAGGACCAAGAGGATTCCCTCGTATTTAAGAAGACTTATGCAATATACTATATGAGGAGGATGACCTTGGAAGAGGCCAAAGTGGGCATTACTAATATAGATGATTGCATTGCGGTACAGTTAAATTTATTACGTGGTTTATAGACAAAAAAACTGATTTGATCCAAAAATAATAAGGAAATAAGATAAAAATAAGACTTAGCAATAGAAATTGAAGAAGATGACAAGCTTGGCTCTGAGCGCAAGGTCTCTAAAGACAAAAATAAAAGCAATGATAAAGAACAAACTAAGTTGTTTAATTGAGAGCGAAAGTAAAATATAACATATGTTTCTCCAAGAATTTCGGGTGTTACAACAGCTAGTGAGCCTGCTATTTGTAGTTATACCTAATGAAACAAGATCATATGATCAAGCCCCACTTAAATGATAATAAAGTAGTCATTGATGAATATATAACGGCAGGCTATGAATGCAAATATTTTCTGTAACAGTTGCTCATTGAATATTAGAGAATATTCTCTCATAGAATGCTATCCGATGACAAATACTTGATCTACTCCCGTTGACTATGCTCCCTTCAGGATTTATCCGAGTCGATTTCAATTGTTGTTCCCGGTACTGGTTGTTACTTGACTCGATATTTACCTGTTTTCGGTTCCACGTGTCATGCTATAATTCGACCATTTATTATAAATCAATTTTACCTCATATCAACAGTAATATTCTTCTTTCCAGAAACAAGTGAAATTTTCTTTCTTTTTTTCTTTTCCAACAAGTTTATAGACCTAACTCGTATTAAAGGAGACATGTTAATATCATGCCCTACTCCATTTTTCTTCTCTCTTTTTCCCCCTATTACGAATTCATATCCTATGTCTCAATCCACTTTTAGGATGTGGAGAAAACCAGACATTATAAACTTTAAATCCTTCTTCTATTCTTGTCGGTGTCATGGATGTGTTCACTCAGATTTGATGTAATAAGAGTAACAACCTGGGAAAACATTATGAAAAAACTCTTGTCCACACAAATTTGGAAAAGGAAAAGATAAATGAAAAGGGAACAAGAAAAAAAGGAAAAGCAGAAGAAAAAGAATAGGGGAACATTAAGTTTTTGATAATAAAGGATATCAAAGAAGAAATATTATTGGAACTGAGGAAAAGTAAACGAAAAAGATGATACAAAAGGAACCACTAAAGCAAAGGAACAGAGAGATATGCTGAGTTTTGATTATAGCGAAGTACGAATTGAGATGAAGGTATTCAACAAAGTATTCAAGCAACGAATCAGCACTAATCGATAAATGAAACGATGAATTTCGTTTGAAGCCAACTACAAGGAACACAAACTTGTTGTACACATTGATCTTGCATTTAAGCGCAATCACACGGAATTTGTGCAAGGGGTATCAGTCTATTGCATGACTTTGAAGTTTTAATTACTTCCGGTTCAAAAGTGATATTTACTTTATATCATTTTTAAGCGGGTGTCAACGTATTCAATTTATGCATACACCTTGTTTTTTTTTAAAAAAAAATTACCTCTCTCTTCTGTTTCAATTTATCAATTCTTTAACTCTAATATTTTACATGGCATATTTAAGATCACAGAATTCAAGAATATTTTGGCACATTACACATATTTGTAGTTTGAGATCAAAAATTTTTAAAAGTTTTTATTACTTTTTTTAAACTTCGTGTCCAGTTAAATTAAGACACATAAATTGAGACGGAGAGAGTAATGTTTTTTAAGTAAAGCCTCATTGGATGACACTCCCACACCCAGCACAAGAAAAGTTCACAGAATAGAAAGGAAGCGCGAAGCCGAATTATGACTGCATGGCTCAACGAAGATTTTCTTTTTAGTATCAGGGCAGGAGTAATTAAGGATTTACTTCATTTGGACTCAGTAATTTTAGTTCAAACTTAATATATGCACTAAAACTTTACTAAATAATTACAAATTATAAAGTTCAACCCCCGTAAATCAAAGGGGTTCAAATCTTGGAACCGCCAATGTTTCGCGTACTTAACAATGTAGTAGGAAATGTCCAGCATAACAGTAATAACAAAAGGCCATTAAAGTAGAAGTGATTTTAATTGCCCTTTGGAGCCCATAAAAGTGACGGAACAGAGCCACTATAAACAAGCCTACTGTAACAAAGAAAAACCCAAATGGAATAAATTATTTTTATTTACATGTCTGGCTAAAGTTGCAGTCTGGTTTTTGTTGTTCTGATTGTGTCAATGTCATCCTCAAATACGGCATTTGTTTGCCCGTTTAAAAAATTAACAGAACCAGAACAACAAAAGATAATTGAGGATGACAAAATCAGGATCAAACATTATATTAGGACCAAAAAATAATTTGGATTAGGAAGGATGATTCCGCACCTGTTTGAGCTATAATGCTGATTGATCAAGGATTAGGTCTTCCTCTAAATTATCATTTGTTCAATATGGCGATGTCAATAAAATAATTACCACACACAATAGATGCTATGACATAAGCCTAAGAGCTTGTTTGGAAAGCCACCTAAGAATTGAATTTAGATGTAATTGAGCGTAATTATACAATTTGACATGTTATCTGGTCACGTAATTACTTGGTCATCATGATATTTGGTATAATTGGAGAGATGTAATTACACTCTCCAATTCTTAAGGGAGATGTGAGAATTGGTGGTAATTACACTGTGTAATTACAATGTTACTTTTTAATTTCTTTCTTTTTTTATTTTTATTTTAATTTACAACTTTTTATATCTATTATTTTAATTTCTTTATTTTATTTTATTTTATTTTTACTTTTTAATTTTTGTTTTAATTTTAAAATATATTTTTGTCACAACACAAAATTCGCATGTCGTTATGGCGCTTATCTCAATACTAGGCAAGCAGACAATCTCAACAAACCATAATTTCTCTTTAAGTTTGAAAACACAATGTATCTATATATATATATATATATATATATATATATATATAGAGTCTGCGGACGTCAAACAGCTACCTTGATAGTCTCCAACAGATAAATCCTCAACTCTGGCAACCGCCATATCCGGAAGTACCTGGATTTGCACGCGAGGTGCAGGGTGTAGTATGAGTACAACCAACTCAATAAGTAACAAGACTAACCTTTGGGCTGAAAGTAGTGACGAGCTCAACAGGTACAATCTAGTACAAAAATAACAGTACAGAAATGTAGGCATGCTTTCCAATTCAACAGTTAAACTCAATACAGGTAAAATAGATAAATTCTGCATGATATGAGGAATATGACATCTCTATGTCTACATGCCAAATGTATGTTGTATGTGATGTACCACAATGGAAACCTCGTGTACTCACACTCTCAGAATACTCAATCACTCAGTACTGTATATGGTCAATCCACCCCAAGGAACTCCATCCTAAATATATATGTATCAACTGACAATCAGTTTCAGTAATGTACAAGGCCAATCTAGCCCAGGGAACTCCATCCAATATAAATGAATAAGGCAACTCCATGCTTAGGGAACTCCATCCCAAATAACAATAGATAAGGCAACTCCAATGCCTAGGGAACTCCATCCCTAATATAAATAAATAAGGCAACTCCATGCCTAGGGAACTCCATCCCTAATATAAAGAAACTGCGCTCACTATGGGGGGTGCAGACTCCGGAGGGGCTCCTTCAGCCCAAGCGCTATAATAACCAAGATCCAGGCATAAATAAATAAAATATGATGCGGTGTGCAGCCCGATCCCATAAATATCACCCAAAATCTCCAGTCTCTCGGGCTCTCAATGACATGAAAATCAACCCGGCATGATGATATGATGTATCAATGAATGACAACAGAGACTGAGATATGATATGCAAATGATAAATGTGACTGAGTACAAAATTATAATTTAAACAAATAATTCAACAGTAATACGACCTCTGTGGGTCCCAAAATATCTGCTCGTAGCCTAAACATGATCTTTAACATGAGTCTCAACTCAATTTCCTCTAACACGTGGAGGATATATGGATAATGACATGATTATTTGATTATGTAACTCCACGGAATCAATTAAGTCACAATTTCTAGGGTGCACGCCCACACGTCCGTCGCCTAGCATGTGCATCACCTCCCAACAATTCATATATCATGTAATTCAGGGATTGTACCCTCAAAACCAACTTTAGAAGTGTTACTTACCTTAAACCGTGTAATTTTTTATTCCACTATGCCTTTGCCTCGCGAATCGGCCTCCGAACGCCTCGTATCTAGTCACCATTAATGCGATTCAGTCAATATAATTATAGGAATTAATTACATATGAAAATACTAATTTTTCAACAAAATCCGAAATTCTACTCAAAAATCGCCAGTGGGGCCCACATTTCGGCACCCGACAAAAGTTACAAAATATGAACGCTCATTAAATTACGAGTCCAACCATACCAAAATTATCAAATTTCGATAATAATTCGGCCCTCAAATCTTCAAATTTCACCAAGAGAGTTTTCAAAAGTTTTCAACTTAAATCACCAATTTAAATGCTAAAAATAGCAACGGATTCTGGTAATTTGACCAAACTGAGTTCAGAACTCTGACCCCGTTTTTTTCCTTGAAATCTCCCAAATCGCCTCTTCCCCAGCTCCAAATCGTTAAAATGGAAAATGGGACGAAGTCACATTTTCAGAACTTAAACTCTCTGCCTAGACATTTGCTCTACGCGATCGCGGACTCATTCACGCGATCACAAAGCACAAACCTCCCACTGGCCAAATTAACTATACACGATCGCAGATAATTCCACACGATCGCGTAGCACAGTTCCACGGACCTACGCGATCGTGGACTCAGTCACGCGATCGCGAAGCATTAAGCGCGTGGCCCCAGCTGCCTTATTTTTCCTCTACGCAAATGCCGACCTAGCCATGCATTCACCAAACATGGCCTAGCCAGACCTATGCGATCGCAGACAAGTTCATACGATCTCGTATAAGGAAACCAAGTGCAGACATCAGAAAAATTCCAGCAAAGCTCCAAGTCCAAAAATTGATCCGTTAACCATCCGAAACTCACCCGAGGCCCTCGGGACTCAATCAAAAATACCAACAAGTCCTAAAATATCATACGAAATTAGGCGAAACCTTTAATCACATCAAACATCCCTAAAAACACGAATCATACCTCAATTCAGGCCTAATGAAACTAAGAAATTCCAACTTCTATATTTAATGCTGAAACCTATCAAATCAATTCCAATTGACCTCAAATTTTGCACACAAGTCATAAATGACATAATGGACCTATGAAAATTTTTTCAGAACTGGATTCCGACCCCGATATCAAAAAGTAAACTCTCCGGTCAAACTTCCTAACTTAAACGTACTATTTTCACCATTTCAAGCTTAATTTAACTACGGGCATTCCTGAAAAATTTTGAACACAATCCTAAGTCTAAAATCACCATACAAAGCTTTTGAAATCATTAAAACTCTATTCCGAGGTCGTTTACACATAAATCGACACCCAGCCAACTATTTTAACTAAAACTTTAAATCTTGAAACTAAATATTTCAATTCATTCTGAAACCTCCCCGACAAGTCACTTAACAACTGTAAAGCAAAAAATGAGTAGCAAATGAGGGTACAGGGTGGTAATACTAAAACGACCGGTCGGGTCGTTACATTCTCTCCCTCTTAAGCAAACCTTCGTCCTCGAACGAGTTTAGAATTATACCTGGAGTCTCAAATATGTGTGGGTATTTGCTCCGCATCTCCTGATCAGTCTCCCAAGTAGCATCTCCGACTGGTTGGCCTCTCCACTGCAGTTCTACTGATGCTATGTTCTTTGATCTCAACTTTCGAACCTGCTAGTCCAAAATGGCTACCGACTCCACAACATAAGTCAAATTACCATCCAATAGCACTGCACTGAAATCCAAAACATGAGACGCATCTCACACATACTTTCGGAGCATAGATACATGGAACACTGGATGAACACCCGATAGACTAGGCGACAATGCAAGTTCATAAGCCACCTCTCCAATCTTCTTAAATATTTCAAAATGCCCAATATACCTAGGACTTAACTTGCCCTTCTTCCAAATCTCATAACACCCTTCATAGGCGAAACTCGGAGTAGTACTTTCTCTCCTACCATGTAATAAATATCGGAATCTTCCGGTCAGCATAACTCTTCTGTCTAGACTGAGCCGTGCGAAGTCGTTCCTGAATCAATTTAACATTCTCCAAAGCATCATGAACTAAATCAGTAACCAATAGCCTAGCCTCACCGGCTCAAACCAACCTACCGAAGACCGACACCGTCTCCAAAACAAAGCCTCATACGGAGCTATCTGAATGCTCGATTAGTAGCTGTTGTTATAGGCAAACTCTGCAAGTGGTAGAACTTGATCCCAAGAACCCCCAAAATCTATAACACAAGCACGTAGCATATCTTCAAATATCTGAATAGTGCGCTCAGACTATCCGTCCGTCTGAGGGTGAAATGTTGTACTCAACTGTACCTGTGTGCCTAACTCTCGCTGCATTGCTCTCCAAAACTATGATGTAAACTGTGTGCCCCGATCTGAAATGATGGACACTGGCACACCGTGAAGGCGAACAATCTCGCGGATATAATTCTCAGCCAACCGCTCCGAAGAGTAAGTAGCCTCAATTGGAATAAAATGCTTTGACTTGATCAACCGATCCACAATTACCCAAACAACATCAAACTTACTCAAAGTTCGTGGGAGTCCAACTACGAAGTCCATGGTAATACGCTCCCATTTCCACTCCGGAATCTCAAGTCTTTGAAGTAATCCGCCCGGTCTCTAATGCTCGTACTTCACTTGCTGACAATTTAAACGCCAAGCTACAAACCCCACTATATCTTTCTTCATTATTCTCCACCAATAGTGTTGTCTCAAATCATGATACATCTTTGCGGCACACGGATGAATGGAGTACTGCGAACTGTGGGCCTCTTCAAGAATCAACTCACGCAGCCCATCTACATTTGGCACACAAATCCGACCCTGCATCCTCAATACCCCATCATCTCCAATAGTAATATCTTTGGCATCACGGTGCTGAACTATGTCCTTCAGGACAAGAAAATGGGGATCATCATACTGACGCTCTCTGATGCGGTCATATAAAGAAAATCGAGAAATCACACAATCTATAACCCGACTGGGCTCCAATACGTCTGATCTCACAAACTGGTTAGCCAAGGCCTGAACATCAACTACAAGAGGCCTTTCATAAACATGAATGAATGCAAGGCTACCCATACTCACTGCCTTTCTACTCAAGGTATCGGCCACCATATTGGCCTTCCCAAGATGATACAGAATAGTAATGTCATAGTCCTTAGCAGCTCCAACCATCTCCGCTTCCTTAAATTTAGATCTTTCTGTTTTAATAAGTATTGAAGGCTCCGATGATCTGTAAATACCTCACAAAGTACACCATAGAGATAATGCCTCAAATCTTTAATGCATGAACAATTGGTTGCCAATTCTAAATCATGAACAGGATAGTTCTTTTCATGTGGCTTCAACTGGCGCGAAGCATAAGCAATCACTCTACCCTCCTACATTAAGACACACCCAATACCAATCCGAGAAGCATCACAATACACTGTATAAGAGCATGAAGCTAAAGGCAAAACTAGAACTGGAGCTGTGGTCAAGGCAGTCTTGAGCTTCTGAAAGCTCTCTTCGCACTCATCCGACTACCTGAATGGAGCACCTTTCTGGGTTAACTTAGTCATAGGTGCCGCAATAGACGAGAAGCCCTCCACAAACCAACGATAATACCCGGCCAAGCCGAGGAAACTCCGAATATCAATAGCTGAAGATGGCCTAGGCCAACTCTGAACTACCTCTATCTTCTTCAGATCCATCTTAATTCCCTCACTGGACACTATGTGCCCCAAGAATGCCACCGAACTAAGACAAAACTCAGACTTAGAGAATTTGGCATAAAGTGTCTACTCCCTCAGCCTCTATAATACAATACTCAAGTGTTGTGCCTGCTCCTCCTTGCTACGTGAGTATACCGGGATATCATCAATAAATACTATGACAAACAAATCAAGATACGACTGGAATACACTATTCATCAAGTGCATAAATGCTGCTGGTCGTTGGTCAGCCCAAACAACAGCACGAGAAATTCATAGTGACCATAACGGGTCCTGAATGTCGTCTTTAGAATATCCAAATCTCGAATTTTCAACTAGTGATACCCAAATCTCAAGTTAATATTGGACAACACCCTCGCTCCCTGAAGCTGATCAAATAAATCATCAATATGCAGCAAAGGATACTTGTTCTTGATTGTAACTTTGTTCAACTGCCCGTAGTAGATGCACATTCGCATAGTAGCATCTTTTTTTTTCACAAATAGAACGGGTGCACAGTAAGGCGACACACTAAGCCTAATAAATCCTTTATCAAGAAGTTCCTGAATTTGCTCTTTCAATTCTTTCAATTCAGCTGGTGCCATATGATATGGAGGAATAGAAATGGGCTGAGTGCCCGGCACCAAAATCGATATCCCTGTCAGGTGGCATACCCGGCAGTTCTACAAGAAATACATCCTAAAAGTCTCGCACTATCGGTATAGAATCAATAGTAGGAGTGTCTGCATCAACATCTCTCACAAAGGCCAAATATGACAAACACCCCTTCCCAACCATAGTTGAGCCTTCAAATAAGAAATTACCCTGCTGGGAACATAATTTATAGAACCTTTCCATTCGACCTTCGGCAATCCCGGTATCACCAATGTTACTGTTTTAGCGTGATAGTCTAGAATAGTATGACATGGAGACAACCAACCCATACCCAAGATTACATCGAAATCAACCACACTAAGCAATACACACGGTCCACAATAATAGTATCGCCCACCGGCGTAGATACACGAACAGGTAAAACTAAGGACTCCCGGGCATATCCAGATAATGAACAAAATATGATGATACATACGAATATGTGGAACTAGGGTCAAATAATATAGAAGCATCCCTGTGGCACACTGAGACAATACCTGTGACCATTGCATCTGAAGCAACAGCATATGGCCTAGCAAGAATAGCATAGAATAGGGCCTGATCGCCACCTGATCGACCTCCCCCTCTTGGTCAACCCCGAGCTGACTGAGCCCCACCCTGTACTAGCTGGGCGGGTGGTGAATTAACTGGTGCCGGAGCAGTAGTTGACTCCTCTGCTGAGCTAAACCTCCCGTAAGGCGGGGACAATTCCTCTTCAAATGACCCAAATCTCCACACTCGAAACAACCCTTCTCGAACAATGGTGGCAAGTACTGAGGTGGACCTCGAGAACCAGAATAACTACTAGAAGAACCTGGTACAGATGAACCCTGAACTGATGGTGCACGAGATGAACTCTGAGCTGGAAGTGCACTAAGAGAAGACTGACTCTGTCGAGCACTCTATGAACCATGGCTAGCTGATGTGCCACGATGAGATGGAAGAGCCATCTGAGCGGGCATATAAGGTCGACCCCTGCTGCGATAGGGCTGTCCCCTAGAAGGAACACCGATGGAATTACCCGGACAACGAGATCTCTTGGCCTCTATCTCCTCGCGCTCCTGAGTACGAACCATTTCTAGCCGTCGAGCACTATCAACCACCTCGTCGAATTTAGCAACTGCTACATTTCCCAAAGTCATAAGAAAACGAAATTGCTGGTTGAGGCCATTAATGAACCTTCTAATCTTCTCCCTCTCAGTGGGACTCAAACCAAATTGCATCATGAGTCAATTCTGAAAACCATATCTCATACTGGGTCACGGACAGGTCCTCCTGACGTAAATGCTCGAACTGCCTCCGCAGTTCCTCTTTGCGGGTTTGTGGCATAAACTTCTCCAGGAATAATACGGAGAACTCATGCCATGAAAGTAGTACTGCACCAACTGGTCTGCTCCTCACATAAGTCTCCCACCATCTTAAGGATGCTTCGGTTAGCTGAAAAGTAGTAAATGAGAGCCTACTGGTCTCCAGAATACCTACTATACGATGAATCCGCTGGCATCTGCCCAAGAAATACTGAGTATCCTCTAACTCAGTTCCACTGAAAGTCGGAGGACGGAGCCTCTCAAATCTCTCTAGTCTCTTCTGCTCCTCGTCATTCATAATAGGACCCACCTGGGCCTGAGCAGCTGCAACCGCCTGGACTGGTAGTGCGCCCGGTATCTGAAGTCCCTACACTACCTGCTCTGGAGTACGGAGGACAGGGGTATGAGTACCTCCCTCTGCCTGAGAAGTGGATGGTGCGACCTGAGCCGAAACCACCTGAGCAAGGCCAGTGCAAAACAGTCAATATCTGTGCTAGAGCCTCCTGAAGGCCTGAAATCACAATAGGCATAGCTAGTGCCCGAACTGGCCCCGCCGGATCAACTATATGTGGAATTTGCTCCTGAGCTGGAGCAACTAGTGGTACTACAGGTGCTGCTCCAACTAATGTACGAGCTACACCTTGACCTCTACCACGACCCCGGCCTCTAACTGGTAGCACTGGTGGCTGACCGTCCGATCCGGTAGTACGTGTCCTCACCATCTGTGAGAGGATAGAATAATGAAAATTTAGTTTCCGAAATCATCAAATTCGCACGATAGAATACAAGAAAGTGAAATTTTCCTAAGAGTCCGGCAGCCTCTCGAAGATAAGTACAGACATCTCCGTACCAATCCGCAAGACTCTACTAAACCTGCTCATGACTCGTGAGATCTATATAACCTAGGCTCTGATACCAACTTGTCACGACCCAAAATACGTATGTCGTGATGGCGACTATCTCAATACTAGGCAAGTCGACAATCTCAATAAAGCATATTTTCTCTTAAGTTTAAAAACATTATATATATATATATATATATATATATTAGAAAAACCCCACACATACTGATATAAATACACTCCCAAAACCCAGTGTCACTGAGTACATGAGCATCTAAGAGAGAACATAGTCTCACTAATAAAAAAACTGCCTGGAAATATAGAACAGTACAAACAACTGAAAGGATAGAGAGAGACAAAGTTTGCGGACGCCAAGCAGCTACCTAGATAGTTTCCAACAGATAAATCCTCAACTTTGGCAACCGTCGTATCAGGAAGTACCTGGATCTGCACACGAGGTGCAGGGACTAGTATGAGTACGACCAACTCAATAAGTAACAAGACTAACCTTTAGACTTAAAGTAGTGACGAGCTCAACAAGTACAGTCTAGTACAAAAATAACAGTACAGAAATGTAGGCATGCTTTCCAATTCAACAGTTAAACTCAATACAAATAAAATAGATAAATTCTGCATGATACGAGGAATATGACATCATTATATCTACATTCCAAATGTATACTGTATGTGATATACCACAACGAAAACCTCGTGTACTCAAACTCTCAGAATACTCAATCTCTCAGTACTGTATATGGCCAATCCACCCCAGGGAACTCCATCCCACATATATGTTTGTATCAATTGACAATCAGTCTCACTACTGTACAAGGCCAATCTAGGCCAGGGAATTCCATCCCAATATAAATAAATAAGGCAATTCCATGCCTAGGGAACTCTATCCCAAATAATAATAGATAAGGCAACTCCATGCCTAGGGAACTCCATCCCTAATATAAAGAAATTGCGCTCACTATGGGGGTGCAGACTCCGAAGGGGCTCCTTCAGCCCAAGCGCTATAATAAGCCAGATCCAGGCATAAATAAATAAAACATGTTGCGGTGTGCAACCCGATCCCATAAATATCACTCAAAATCTCCAGTCTCCCAGGCTCTCAATGACATGAAAATCAACCTGACATGATGATATGTTGTATCAATGAATGACAACAGATACTGAGATATGACATGCCAATGATAGATGTGACTGAGTACAAAATTATAATTTAACCAAATAATTCAACAGTAATACGACCTCTGTGGGTCCCAAATTATCGGTACGTAGTCTAAACATGATCTTTAACATGAGTCTCAACTCAATTTCCTCTAACACGTGGAGGACATGTGGATAATAACATGATTATTTGATTATGCAACTCACGGGATCAATTAAGTCACAATTTCTAGGGTGCACGCCCACACGGCCATCACCCAGCATGTGCGTCACCTCCCAACAATTCATATAACACGTAACTCACTGATTATACCCTCAGAACCAAGTTTAGAAGTGTTACTTATCTCTATAATTCTTTATTCCACTATGCATTTGCCTCGCAAATCGGCCTCCGAACCCCTTGAATCTAGTCACAATTAATTCGATTCAGTCAATATAAATTATAGGAACTAATTCCATATGAAAATACTATTTTCGTACAAAATACGAAATTCCACTCAAAAATCGCCAGTGGGGCCCACGTCTCGGAACCCGAAAAAAGTTACAAAATATGAACGCGCATTAAACCATGAGTCCAACCATACCAAAATTACCAAATTCCGGTAATAATTTGACCCTCAAATCTTCAAATTTCACTAAGAGGGTTTTCAAATTTTTCCAACTTAAATCACCAGTTTAAATGCTAAAAATAACAATAGATTCAGGCAATTTGACCAAAACTGAGTTAAGAACACTTAGCCCGTTGTTTTCCTTGAAACTCTTCGAAAATCGCCTCTCCCTCATCTCCAAATTGTTAAAAATGAAAAATGGGTCAGAACTCAAACTCTCTGCCCAGACATTTGCTCTACGCGATCGCGGACTCATTCACGCGATCGCAAAGTGCAAACCTCCCACTACCAAATTAACCTTATGCGATCATGGATAATTCAACGCGGTCGCGAAGCACAGTTCCACGGACCTACGCGATCGCGAAGCATTAAGCGCGTATCCTCGGCTGCCTTATTTTTCCTCTACGCGAACACGGCCCTAGCCACGCGTTCGCGAAACACATCCTAGCCAAATCGCGCTCCAACATTCGCGATCGCATAGAAGAAAATCATCACTGCCCCCAAACAAGCCTACGCTATCGCGGACAAGTTCATGCGATCGCGTATAAGGAAATCAGGTGCAGACATCAGAAAAATTCCCGCAAAGTTCCAAGTCCAAAAATTGATCTGTTGACCATTCAAAATTCACCCGAGGCCCCCGGGACCTCAACCAGAAACACCAACAAGTCTTAAAACATCATACGGACTTAGTCAAAACCTCAAATCAAATCAAACATCGGTAAAAACACGAATCATACTCCAATTCAAGCCTAGTGAAACTAAGAATTCCAACTTCTACATTCGATGCCGGAACCTATCAATTCAAGTTCGATTGACCTCAAATTTTGCATACAAATCATAATAACATAACAGACCTATAAAAATTTTTAGAACTGGATTCCGACCCCGATATCAAAATGTCAACTCCCCGGTCAAACTTCCAAACTTAAACTTTCTGTTTTCACCATTTTAAGCCTAATTTAATTACGGGCTTCAAAAAACTTTTCTGAACACGCCCCTAAGTCTAAAATTACCATACGGAGCTATTGGAATCATCAAAACTCTATTCCGGGGTCGTTTACACATAAGTCGACATCCGGCCAACTATTTCAATTTAAGCTTTAAATCTTGGAACAAAGTGTTCCAATTCATTCTGAAACCTCTCTGACAAGTCACTTAACAACTGTAAAGCACAAAATGAGCAGTAAATGGGGGTACGGGACGGTAATATTCAAAACGACCGGCCGGGTCGTTACAATTTTCCTTTGTACATTACTTATCTTTGATTTATCTACATTTACTTTTTGTGATTCCATGTAATTGCTTGTATGTTTTATTTCTTACTTGTTTTATTTTCTTCATTTAGCGTAACTGCATTATTATTCTAGTTTTTGAAACTACACCTCCTAATATTAAAAATAATGAGTCATTAACAAATTTGGCATACAATGAGTGATGTCATTAAAGTAGAATTTCATTGTTGAATGAGATTATAAACGTATTATGTTTCGTAATCTTAAATTGTATTGGAACTTATTGTTATTATGTTAGAATTTGACATAAGTTAAACTTTTTATTTATTTTGAGATTATGTTATATTTATGGTTCCAATTTAATTATTTTAGTAGTATTGGCTTGTTGTTTCACATTGCATGCTGTTCATCTTTTAGTTAGAATTGATAGATTAGTTTTGTCAAATATTTAAATAATGTTATGATATTGTATTTATAAATATAATTTATCAAACATGCATTCCATGTTGTTCTTACAAAACATATTTTTTTAGTTTTTATAATTAAATTAAACTAAATATTATTAATTTGAAAAATATTTATCAATTATTTTTACAATATTAATTATAAATATATGATTACTAATTAATGTATATTCAAGAAAAAAATTCATCTTAAATACTAAATCTAATATCATGTGTACTTATAAAAAATTATTTATATGTATATATTTATCATATTAAATTTAATTTTTGATGACAATTTCATTTAAAATTTAATCTAACTGCGTAATTACACTTGTGCAACCAAACAGTATACTTGTGATTACACTGTAATTACGTTAGGACAAACAAACAGGTCGACGTAATTACTATATTGTGTAATTACTAGGCTGTATAATTACTACCATAATAATTACACGACTCCAATTACCGAGTGACTTTTCAAACGGACCCTAATGCGTGTCTATATAAGGCTAGAGAAGGGACCTAACTGCAATTAATAAAATCTTGACAGGCCTCCCATTATGGGCTTCATGGGGCTTGACCTACACGCATCGCTACATATACAAGACCCATCAAAACACATAAAGTGCAAGGTCTAATGATTCACGTTTACGTAACTAGTCTCAGAGTACGCGCTTTGCGTATATCTCGTGTCATGATTAAAAAAAAATTTAAGTCACATAAATGAGTATTAAAAAAAGTGTCTTGAATTATAAAAAAATTAAATAAATAATAATTTTCTAAAAATAATAAATATTAATTCTATTTAGATAATTCTATAAAGAAATAAACATTATGCTACATAAGTCCTCATAAGCCTTATAGTAATTCTGATATATGAATTTTATTTTTAGTTTAGAAGTCCAAGCAGAGTAGGTATAATGTATTAATTTGTATTAACAATGCTTATAACAACATTTTATTTTGTCTATAACTCTTAATTTTTTTTTTTCGGAAACAACTTTAAAATAAGTCTAGATGTAGTTTTCAAATGTCTTTTTCAACTTAACTTTAATTTTCAAACTAAGAATATGCTTTAGTTTTACCTATTATCCATTCACTGTAAAATAATTTTACTATTATATATGTATATTGTTTAAAAAAAATAGTACATGATTGATGGGTAAGAGTTAAGAGAAAATGTCAATGTTAAAATAATATGGACATCCATAAATAGTTGTTTGAATTATAATATTCTTAGTTTCGTTGATAAATTCACATTAAAAATAATTTGATAAAGGAGTAAGGATGGTTCTTTTTTTATATGAAATTAAAAATAAACTTGGAACTTTCTAAGAAGAAATTAAATTGTGTTCAAAAGAATAACATTTTTACAATTCAAATTATAGATAAAAGAGTATTAAAAATTCCTAATTTCGTTTGGTAATCAACTAAAGTTTTCCATAACAAAAGTTAGAATTTCCTTTTTAAATAGAATATTTTGTTTAAGAATATTTGAGTTTTCTCTAAGTTTGATAAAAGACAACCGGTGTCTCAGCAAGCGAAAGAAATCTTGATCATAGAAGTACTCGGATATCTTATTGTGAGTTATGCATACTTATACGTGTATTGTATCGTATTTTTACTTTAAATATAATATTTATTTTTATTGTTATTTAACTTTTATTGTATCATATTGTTAAATTCATCGTTACATAACGACGAAAAGTGTCACTTTATGTAACGGCGGATTTGGTGTTGTGGCATCGTTTTCTTAATTTTTTCTCTTATCTTGCCCTCCTTATTGTTAAATAATCATATTTTACTCCTTATCCTACTTTTTTATATAATAATTCTACTCCGTATCATATTTTTTCTAAGTAATATTGCAAGTTCACTCTTTATATTATTGATCGTGACATTATGAAACGACGGCAAACGATACAATTTATCCAAAATTATATTTATCAAATAATACAATATAATACAATACGATACATTATAAAACGACATTTAATAACAATCCAAATAAACTGTGAATAAAATCCGTCGTTAAGAGCTGGCGAAAGGCCGATGTTGTTTGATCGTATCGAAATATTACTCATCCTGAAAGCATCTTCCTTGTCTCATTACCAGATAACTAAGTTCTTAGTTAATAATTGAACATTGATAGTGTCGATTGAACTACCCTTGAGCCCACTAAAAAATCCAATGTTCTCCTTGTCTTTCCTTCTAAAGTTTACAGTGAGGTAGGATAGATGTAGCTTAATTTTGTTCGGCAATCAAGTGTAAGATTCTTGCATTTCAAAGTTGTTGCACTTAAAATATATTCCCCTCGTCCCAAAAATACTTGCACATTTCGATTCTTGAGATTTAATTTGATTAATTTTTAAAGTTAAATTGAATTAAATTAATTCAATATTTTAAATAAAAATTTAGATATTTAAAAATTATACAAAAAGTATTATAATTAATAATTTTTTTTATATCACTATAATGAAAAGATATATGTTAAAGTATTGATTAAATTTCATGTAATTTGACTTTCGAAAAGCAAAATGAAACAAATATTTTGGGATTAAAAGAGGAATTGAACATGCATTGAAGAAGAGTTAGCAATAGAAATTGATCTAACATGTTATGATTGTAAGAAAAAATGGGCTTACATTAAAAATTTATTTTTATTTATATTTTAGACATTTCAAATTTGATGTTATCTATACAATATTAAAAGCACGAATACTCTTAGCGAAATGTCGTTCGCCTTTTTTGCCCTTTTAAAAAATAAATTTCAGACTAGATAAAATAGTCATTTAATTATTTTTCTAAAATTTAGAACTTTGAAATCAATTAAAATTCTACATATTATATCTTTCCTTATTTGAAATTATATGTAGTTAGTCCTAACTCACGCATGCTATGACTAAAAAAAGATTTTTTTTTTTTTTGGAGAAGAAAACTTAAGTTTTAAAAGATAGCAATTTGCTTTGTTGACCAATAAAAGATATCATCATTTAATTATTTCCTAATTTTAATAGCAAATATATCCAACTTTAGACAAAATCAATTGTAAACAAAACGTCTTTACGTTTTTCTCCAATTATTCCAACAAATGACAACTTTCTACATTTTTGCTAAAAATTTAACTATTTATTATAAAATATTAAATCAACATTAGTCATTTATAGACTTTACATTGTCATTTATCAATTTTTTTATAAGCTATAAGATAACATCTTCATTCTCAGAAGACTAAAAGAATTAATTTGTCAATTTATTTTATATAACAAATCTTAATAAAATTATTTTTATGTTATTGGTTATATATATTATGTGTATATATATGATACTGGTATTTGTTGACTGTTTTTTCATAAATATTTTTAATTTTATACGGGGTAGGGGAAGAAGAAATGGGGAGGGGCATACAAGGTGGGGAAACGAACTATCACCGACAAAGTGAAAGTCAAGTTGTCAACCAACTGTGCTATTAAGCTAGCGTTTGGACATAGATTTGATTAAAATTTAGAAAAGAAGTTTTTGAAGTTGTGTTGAAATTTTTTTTGAAAGTTGAAGTTGTATTTGAACATGCATTTTATTTGAAGAAAAGTTAAAGTTTTGTAAGTTGAAGAAAACGTTCACCCAAAAACTGTCATAAATTAGTTTTTGGGAATTTTTGACATTTTTACCCGTAAAATATAATCATATTTTATAAACAAATAATATTTTAAATTTAAAAAAAAAATAAAGCTAGAATCTATAGCCAAACGAAACTGATTTCCCTGATTTTCGTTGACTTGAAATCTTGAATCTAACTTCATCAAGAAATGCCTACATGAACCACTGCACGGGCCCCTTCTCTTCATCACTTGTTGAGACCAATAAGAGATAAGGCCGCCACGTTAACAGCCATCAAACTTTTAATTTTTATGTTCTTTTTAATTACGGTAGTATTCGGATTAATTTATGTGCACTCTTCTATTTAACGGGATATATGTTATATCTTATCAACATAAATATTAAATAACTTTGTCTTCGAAATTTGTAAAGATTGAACGAAACTACCTGGCGTCGTGTGCCACCTAACTCTATACTGCCTAGCCTTTTTCTTTATCTCCCTTGTGCTCTGTTCTTCCGGTCAAAACTCAGCAGCAAGTTATAATTCCCAATACTTCATCCCTATATAATTGACGCATACTTTCTATCACGATCTGAAATTTTTACTCTCGAAATCGTAATATCGCCTAATATTTCACTTGTTAGGCAAGTCAACATTAAAATAATTTTTAGCTATTTTTAATAAAATAAATTAACGGATACCAATTAAACTGAAATAATTGAAATATAACTGAAATAAAATGTGAAAAATCATAACAACCGTAATATCTAAATACAACCCCAGATCTGGTGTCACAAGTACATGAGCGACTAGAATAATACATATAATGACCTAAATGAAAGTAAAAATGTCCGAAAAAGAGTTAAACAACTAGGATAAGGTAGTAGGGGACTTCAGTGCTGCGAACGTCAAGCAGTTGTATCTCAAGTCTCCGTCCAATGGTCAATCCGAGCAATCTAATGACCGCCGCTGGGACTGACTCCAAAATTTGCGCAAGAAGTGCAGATTGTAGTATAAGTACAACCGACCCCATGTACTCCGTAAGTGTCGAGCTTAACCTCGACGAAGTAGTGACGAGGCTAAGGCGGGTCACTTATAATAACATGTACGCAGTATAATAACAATAATAGGAAAGAAACGCAGGAAAGTGAAGCAGATAACTTATGAAGATAAACTCAATGCCCAATATCAGTAAAACTAGAAATATCAATCCTCAGAATCTCGTACGAAAATAACAAAGCTGATACAATATAACAAGGAACACAAAATAAATAAAACGTTGTGGCGCGCAACCCGATCCCACCGTACAAACACGATCATCCCTTATCTCACCATATCAATAACAATAATAACAAGTAAAATCTGTTACGTTTCGCAACCCCATCCCACCATATAATCAGAATCAATATCATAATCCTCCCTTATTTCATCATATCAATCCTCCGTTATTCCACCTGTTGTGGCGTGCAGTCCAATCTCACCATATCAATATCAATCCTCCCTTATTCCACTTGTTGCGGCGTGCAACCCTATCCATAAATAAAATCAATAATTGTAATCAACTTAGCAACTCAAATCACAAGAATCTCTACGATTAACGAATATGAAAGCAAAACCATAAAGGAATCTTGTACCAAATCAAGAAATGCCACAATTAATACCAAGCAACCAAACAAGCCAAATATATGACAGTTAAAGTGTATAAGTAAGACAATTAAGGAAAGTACAGTCAAACCTCTCTATAACAGCCTCGTTTGTTCCGATATTTTTTGGCTGCCATAGTGAGGTGCTGTTATAAAAAATATATACTATAACATAATATAAAAAGCAGTTCGAAAAAACTTGGTTTTTATAATGAATGGTTGTTATATAAAGATGCTATTATAGAGAGGTCTGACTGTATCAATTAATCATGAAAACATGGGAGGACCAAACATTTTAATATGAGAGAAATAAGTGACAAGTAGCAACTTAAGACATAGGAAGCAATTAAAGCATGTAACAGTTAAGACAGAGAATAAAATAATTAATGAAATGCGGAAAAGCACGGAAACAAGTATCTTGACAGCGCGTATACACTCGTTACCTCGCATATACGCCGCTACACATGTAATTCACATAGCACATAGCTCATGGGTTCCTAATTCCCTCAAATCAAGGTTAGACCCAACATTTACCTCGCTCAGCAAGGAAATTAAAGCTCTACCGGGGCCTTTCCTCTAAATCCGCCTCTAAACCAATCGAATCTAACTAAAATCGACTCAACAACATTAAATAATGCTAGGGAAATCAATTACAAGTCATAAAGTTAAGATCTTTACACTTTTCCCAAAAAATCAACAAAAGTCAACCCCGAGTTCGCTTGGTCAAAATCCGAGATTCGGACCAAAATCCAATTACCCATTCACCCCCAGCTCGGTTATGAGATTAGTTTTTAAATTCAACCTCAATTTAAGGTCTAAATCTCAATTTCTTAAAACCCCCAATTCTTCCCAAATTCCTAATTTTCTACCATGAAAGAACATAGATTAAGATTAGAAATTAATGGGTGATGATGGAAATGGAAGAAAATAAGTTAAAGTACACTAACCTATGAAAGGATGATGGATTTTCTCTTCAAAATCGCCTCTAGGCCGAGCTCTAATGAAAAGATGGTGAAAAATGAGTGAAATCCCATGTTTGGAATATTTTAAGGTCTGGGCGATAGTCCTTCTTCGCGTTCGCGAAGGGCCTACCGCATTCGCGATGCAAAGCGGCCCAAATGGCCTACGCGTTCGCAAAGGCTTCTCCCCCGAGGCCTTCTGTACCTCCCAAACACACATGCAAGTATATGCGATCGTACAAGTAATATAGGATTGTATGCCCAGATATCGTACCCACAAGGACTTGTGATGACTAATACTAAATTAAACTAAGACAATACAAGCGATTTTCTAAAGCATGAATATTTAACTAAAACTAATCTAGAGTAGTAAACTAAGAGATTAAAGGAACAAGTTGGCGAAATTAGACACGAATTCAATGGGAGCCGATATTCTAGAGTTGTTGGTTAGCTAACAATCCCGTTGAGTCTTCCACTTAAATTGTCTATTAATTTATCTGGTTTATTGGTTGGCAGGGTTAATATTACTCGTAGCCTTCTCCCGGTGTACTACTCGCCTATTCAAGTTAACCCTTATGCCTATATTCCTATGGAATTAGGATTAACAAGAACGCATTAATAATTCCCGTATAATAACCAAGAAACGCGATTAGTTATATCCCTATCCTAACCGCATATCCATTTCCGATGCTCGAGTTCAAGATCTTGCTCTACTCAATCTTATATGCAATCTAGAATTCCCTCTCCCGAGTTCAATTATAGATTCAGATAATATACAATTCGTGATCAAGCAATCAAATAATTAAGCGCATATAAACCAATATGATAAAATAATAAGAATAGTTCAAGCTTGAAACTACAACATTCATGTTGCACCCCACAACTCTAGAACTAATAAACTATGAAATTAAAGGAAGAAAAGAGAAGAAAAACTAGTTAGAAGCCTTCCTGCACGTGAATTCTCTTTCAAAGTATGTTAGATATCCTCCAAATTAGGTTTAGACTTGCTTTTATGTGAGTTGGGGGGTCTTGGGCCGAAATAACCTTGTCCTGGACGAAGTAGGAGATGTTTCCTGTCATCAGCGCCCAGGTAGCGGGCGCTAGCCTTGGCTCTGGGAAAATAAACATTCTGGAAATTAGGCCACAGGTAACGCTCCATGCTTCGTATGGCACTGGAAATAGCTATTTTCAACTTTTCCTCCTTTTTGGCTCTAATCTCGTACTTTTCCCCCCTATAGCCTCCGGATGATTCCTACATATAAAAACACCACAAAGAAGCATAAATCAATATATTTCACAATCAAAATTCACGAAACACGAGTAAAATATGAGGCGATATACATATAATTATATATACTTTAAGCCAAATATCACTTTCGCGTTCGCTAGCCAGGGCTCGTGTTCGCGTAGAGAAAACCATAAGTCCCCCTTCCCAGGTCCCTCAACACTACGCGTTTGCAAAAGGCTGCCTGCATTCATGAAGGGAAACCACCCCCCACCCCAACAACCGAGCCTCCTCCGGCTTGAACCAAATCTATACCCAACCATCGAGCCTCCTCCGGCTCGAACCATCCAACTGGCGAACGACACCGCCTCCCGTATAATGCTCATAGGGAGCCATCTGAATGCTCGACCGGTAGTTATTGTTGTAGGCAAACTTCGCAAGCAGCAAGAACTGATCCCAAGAACCCCCAAAATCCATAATGCAAGTGCGAAGCATATCCTCCAATATCTGAATAGTGCGCTCGGACTGTCCGTTCATCTAGGGTAAAATGTTGTACTCAACTCAACCTGCGTGCCCAACTCACGTTGTATGGCCCTCCAGAAGTGCGATGTGAACTGCGTACCTCAATTAGAAATGATAGACACGAGCACACCGTGAAGACGGACGATCTTGCGGATGTTCATTTCAGCTAACCGCTCTGAAAAATAGGTAACTACCACTGGAATGAAATATGCCGACTTGGTCAACCTGTCCACAATGACCCATACTGCGTCGAACTTCTTTTGGGTTCGTGGGAGTTCAACAACAAAATTCATAGTGACACGCTCCCACTTCCACTAAGGAATCTCTAACCTCTGAAGCAAACCACCAGGACCCTGATGCTCGTACTTGCTGACAATTTAGACACCAAGCTACATATGCAACTATATCTTTCTTTATCCTCCTCCACCAATAATGCTGCTGCAAGTCCTGATACATTTTGGTGGTACCTGGGTGAATAGAATACCGGGAACTGTGGGCCTCCTCAAGAATCAACTCACGAAGTCCATCCACATTGGGCACACAAATACGACCTTGCATCCGCAAAACCCCATCATCGCCAACAGTAACCTGCTTGGAACCACCGTACCGTATCGTGTCCTTAAGGACAAGCTAATAGGGATCATCATACTAGCGCTCTTTGATACGCTCATACAAGGAAGACCGAGCGACTGCGCAATCTAGAACACGACTGTGCTCCAAAATATCTAACCTCAGAACTGATTGGCTAAAGCCTGAACATCTGCAGCAAGTGGCCTCTCACCAACTAGAATATATGCAAGTCTACCCATACTCACAGCCTTTCTACTCAAGGCATCGGCCACCATATTGGCCTTCCCAAGATGGTACAAAATAGTAATATCATAGTCTTTCAACAGCTCCAACCACCTCCTCTACCTCAAGTTGAGATCATTTTGCTTGAACAAATGTTGTAGACTTCGATGATCCGTGAATACCTTGCACGACACGCCATAAAGATAGTGCCTCTAAATCTTCAGCGTATGAACAATAGCTGCCAACTCTAAATCATGAACATGGTAACTCTTCTCATGAACCTTCAACTGCCACGACGCATATGCAATCACCCTGTCACGACCCAGAATTCCAACCTTCGGGACCATGATGATGCCTAACATTCCACTTGCTAGCCAAGCCAATGTTAGAGAAATCCTTGAGCCGGTTTTTAAAATAATTCAAATAAGTAAAACCAATTAAACTGAAATGAAACTAAACGAAGTACGAAGTTGCATAATAACTAATAATATCTAAGTACAACCCGGATCTGGAACCACAAGTGCATGAGCTTCTAGAAGTTATACAAATAAAGTTTGAAATAAGTACAATTGTCTCGAATGAAATAAACAGTGAAAGAGGAAAAAGGAAGGGGACTTCAAGGTCTGCGGACGCCAGCAGATCTACCTCGAGTATCTAATTATGCCAATCCGAGCTGATGCACCTCACTTACAGCTGGGACCAGTACCAAAATTTTCACAAGAAGTGCAGTGTGTAGTATGAGTACAACCGATTCAATGTACTCCGTAAGTGCCGAGCCTAACCTCGACAAGGTAGTGACGAGGCTATGACAGGACACTCATAAAAGTAAACCTATACAAACAAGAATATATATATATATATATATGACATAACAACATATAGAGATTAAATAGGTACTAGTGGGAGGGTAAAGGGGCTACAGAATACTGTAACTAAAATAGCAAATGACAACGTAAAACAGTCAATAAACCTTCAACCAATGAAAACGGGTAAATATAATGAATAAAGACTGCACGGTACCACCCTTCGTGTTTTTACTCTCAATCTCTCCATAAAATAATAAATAAGGCACGACATCACCCTTCTTAGTTTTACTCTCAATTTCATCATGAAATTATAAATATGGCACGACATCACCCTTCATGCTTTTACTCTCTTCCTCACTATGTATTAATCAATAATGAAGCAATAATCGACACGGCATCACCCTTCGTGCTTGAACACTCTCCCTTACCATGTAGCAACGAATAAATAACATTTGGAGATAGAATAAACAAGAATAAACCTTACGTCAACAATGGCTCCACAATACCAAACCACAACTTCCAAAATACTATAGTTCACAAATGCGGAAAGAACGATCAATTAAGTAATAAACTAGTCTAAGCATAGATATCATTAACAAAGAAGGATATAAATTACAAGAAACAAGTTCCACCCGCATGCTTTAACCCAACAACAACGTATAAGTACTCGTCAGTTCACATATACGCTGTCATCAAACATTGAAACACATAACAAATAGGCAAACAAGTCCTAATCCCTCAATTTAAGGTTAACCACGACACTTACCCCACTCCGCAGTCAACTCAGAGCTCTACCAGGGCCTTTCCTCTAGAATCCACCTCCAAACTACTCGTGTTTAACCACAATCGACTCGATAACGCCAAATAATGCTAAGGAAATCAATTACAATACTTAAAGATAGGATTTTTACACCCTTCACAAAAAGTGAAAAAAAGTCAACCCCGGGCCCACGTGATCAAAACTTGAGGTTTGGACCAAAACCCATTTAGACATTCACCTCTGAGCTCGATTATGTAATTAGTTTTGAAACCCGACCTCAAATTGAAGTGTAAATCCAGAATTTGCAAAAAACCCCAATTCTTCCTAATGGAAGAACAAGGATTGAGGCTATAAATTAATGGGTGATGTTAGAAATTGAAGAAAATGAGTTAAAATGTACAAACCTATGAATTGGTGTTTGGTTTTCCTTTCCAAATCGCCTCTAGGCCGAGCTCTAAAGGAGAGTTCATGAAAAATGGAAGAAAACCCATTTTTGGACTGTTTTAAACCACTAGCGTCAGGCCTTCTTCTCGTTCGCGAAGGGCCTGACGTGAGTGCGAAGCACAGCAGCTCATTGGCCTATGCGTTCGCGAAGGCTTGCACCCACCTGCCCTCACGTTCGCGATCCTAGTGCCGCGTTTGCGAAGAGTAACGGCCAGTTTCTCCCTCTCAGGCCCATGCCTCTACGCGTTCGCGACCCAACTATCGCATTCGCGATGAAGAAAATCCTCCCTTGTCCCAAACTCCCCTTCGCGATCGCAAGAAAGGCTTCGCACCAAATATAGCAGAAGCTCAAGAAACCAGAAATTTTCTAAGTTCAAATGGTCCGTAGGCTATCCGAAACTCAGCCAAGCCCTCGAAGCTCCAAATCATATATTCACACAAGTCCAAAAACCTCATACAAACTCTTTGGAACGATAAAAATACCAAAATAACACCCAAAACTAGGAATCGGGCACCAAATCAAATGAAATTTTCAATAAAACTTAAAAATTTCTATTTTAACAATCGAACATCCGAATCACGTCAAATCACTTTTGTTTTGCACCAAATTTGGCATACAAGTCATAAATATCATAATGGACCTATACCAAGTTTCGGAACCAAAATTCGGACCCGTGATCAACAAAGTCAAACATTAGATTAATTTATAAATTCTTTAAACCTTTAAACTTCAAATTTTTAACAAATTGCAATAACTCGAGCTAGGGACCTCCGACTTTGATTCCGGGCATGCGCCCAAGTCCCAAATCATGATACATACACACCAGGACAGTCAAAATATAGATTGGGTCTGTTTGCTCGATACATTGACCGAAGACAACTCAAATGGATTTTTAAGGCACGAATTCACATCTTAATCAATTTTTCACATAAAAGCTTCCCATGAAAAGGCACGGACTGCACACGCAAATTGAGGAAGACTAAAAGAAACTATTTAAGGCTTCAGAACAAAAAATTAAGATTTAAACTCTAGATGATCCATCGGGTCATCACATTCTCTACCTCTAAAATAACCGTTTTTCCTCGAATGGACATAGAAAAGTACCTAGTTTGGTGAAAAGGTGTGGATATCTACTCCGCATATCTGACTCGGACTCCCAAGTGGCTGCCTCGACCGGGTGACCTCTCCGCTGCACTTGAACTGAAGGATAACTCTTAGACCTCAACTGTCGAATCTGCCGGGCTAGAATAGCCACCGGCTCCTACTCATATGTCAAATCCTTGTCCAATTGGACTGAACTGAAACCTAACACATAGGACGGATCACCGTGATACTTCCGGAGCATGGACACATGGAACACCGGATGGAATGCTGATAAACTAGTGGGCAATGCAAGCCTGTGGGCCACCTAACGCACTCTCTAAAGAATCTCTAAAGGCCCGATGTACCTAGGGCTCAACTTGCGCTTCTTTCCGAACCTCATCACACCCTTCATGGGTGAAATTCAGAGCAACACCCTCTCTCCGAATAGGAATGCAACATCACGAACTATTTGGTCAGCATAACTCTTTTGCCTGGACCGAGCTGTATGAAGTGAATCCTCAATAATCTTGACCTTATCCAAGGCATTATGTACCAAATCAGTACCCAACAACCGAGACTCCCCAAACTCGAACCATCCAACTGGCGAACGACACCGCCTCCCCTATAATGCCTCATAGGGATTATATGCCACAGTATAAAGAACAAAGCAAGGGACTCCGTGAAAGCAAGCTTACTCATAGGTACAAAGCCACAGTATAAGGAACAAAGCAAGAGACTCGAGGAAAGCAAGCTTACTCATAGGTACGAATGTTTTCCTACAAAAGGGGGGCTGGTTCTTGCCAAGCTACACAAACAGTTAATTTGTTTATAGTCGCAAAAGTTTTCCTACAAAGGGGGCTGGCTTCAACAACCCATTCAGGGACGGCTTGCCAAGCTACACAACTCAGAAAACTTTTGTACTATAACCAACGTTAGCTGTTCATAACTCAAAAAACTTTCGCACTACAATAAGCTAACTTTCAAAGAGTACACTTACTCTATTTTTATACATGGACCGTACTACAATAAGCTAACTTTCAAAGAGTACACTTACTCTATTTTCATACATGGACCGTACTACAATAAGCTAACTTTCAAAGAGTACACTTACTCTATTTTCATACATGGACCGGCCTTTCCATCCATTCGAAAGAAAGAAAAAGAGGGAAATTTAGAAAGAACTCATATGTAATATATCACAAAAGATTTACAAAGAGTGCACGATGATTACAAGATGATTATCGCTTGGCAAGAGCCAGCCCCCTTTTTGTAGGAAAACTTTCGTACCTATGATCAAACTTGCTTTTCTCGAGTCTCTTGCTTTGTTCCTTATACTGTGGTTTCAAACCTATGATTAAGCTTGCTTTCATGGAGTCCCTTGCTTTGTTCTTTATACTGTGGTATCAGAGCCAGGTTTGATACCACAGTATAAAGAACAAAGTAAGGGACTCCGTGAAAGCAAGCTTAATCATAGGTACGAAACCACAGTATAAGGAACAAAGCAAGAGACTCGAGGAAAGCAAGCTTAATCATAGGTACGAAAGTTTTCCTACAAAAAGGGGGTGGCTCTTGCCAAGCTACACAAACAGTTAATTTGTTTTATAGTCGCAAAAGTTTTCCTACAAAGGGGGCTGGCTTCAACAACCCATTCAGGGACGGCTTGCCAAGCTACACAACTCAGAAAACTTTTGTACTATAACCAACTAGCCAATGCCGTCCAAGCCAGTTGGAACCGGCTTCCATACTTTCAACTTAGACGACGTCAAGGTTTCAAAATGACCTCAAAGGATCCAAGACTTCTATACTTGGATGCTGACCAAAAATTTGGCAGAACGAGAAAAGTATGTCATCTTGTCAGAACTCACTTCACGATTCTTAGGAATCCTCAGAGATTGGTGGAACTCACTTGGATTTCAAGACAAAAATACTTTTCTTACTTCCCAAGATTTTGCCTTCAACATCCGGATCTACATGAAGTTTTCTGCGGAGATACTGGCCAAAGACAGGAGAAAATGCGAAGACAGCTCTTTGAGATGAAGTGTGTGTTATTCGACAGAAATGATATTGACAAGCATTTTCAAAAAATGGCCAATACTTTGAAATCGGCGGAGACATCAATCTGAAGCAAGCCTTTGTCTCTTCCCTTCCAAAGCTGTTGGCAAGCCGAACCATGACTATCATTGAAGAAAAGTTCCAGCCCTAGCCATCTAAATGCTCGAGTGGTAGCTGTTGCTGTACGCAAACACCACAAGCGGCAAGAACTGATCTCAAGAACCCCCGAAATCCATGACACAAGCGCAAAAAATATCCTTCAATATCTGAATAGTGCGCTTGGACTGTCCGTCTGTCTGGGGATGAAATGTTATGCTCAACTCAACATGTGTTCCCAACTCACACTGTATATCCCTCCAGAAGTGCAAGGTGAACTACATACCTCGATCAGAAATGATTGACACGGGCGGACCGTGCAGGGGGACGATCTTGCGGATGTAAATCTTAGCTAACCGCTCTTAAGAATAGGTAACAACCACCAGAATAAAATGTGCTGACTTAGTCAGCCTGTCCACAATGACCCATACCGCATCGAACTTCCTCTGAGTCCGTGGGAGTCCAACAACAAAATCCATAGTGATACACTCCCACTTCCACTCAGGAATATCTAACTTCTGAAACAAACCATCAGGTCTCTAAAGATCTTACTTAACTTGCTGACAATTTAGACACTGAGCTACATATGCAACTATATCCTTCTTCATCCTTCTCCACCAATAATGCTGCCGCAAGTCCTGATACATCTTTGCGGCACCCGGATGAATAGAATACTGGAAACTGTGAGCCTCTTAAAGAATCAAATCATGAAGCCCATCTACATTGGGCACACAAATATAACCTTGCATCCTCAAAACCACATCATCTCCCACAGTAACCTGCTTGGCACCACCGTGCCGCACCGTGTCCCTAAGGACAAGAAAGTGAGGGTCATCATGCTGCCGCTCTCTGATGCGCTAATACAAGGAAGACCGAGCGATCGTACAAGCTAGAACACGACTGGGCTCTAATACGTCCAGCCTCACAAACTGATTGGCCAAAGCCAGATCATCTGCAGCAAGCGGCCTCTCACAAACTGGAATATAAGCAAGGCTGCCCATACTCACTGCCTTTTTACTCAAGGCATCGGCCACCAAATTGGCCTTCCCGGGATGATACAAAATGGTGATATCATAATCTTTCAAAAGCTTCAACCACCTCATATGCCTCAAGTTGAGATCCTAGTGCTTGAACAAATACTATAGACTTCGATGATCTGTGAATACCTCGCACGATACGCTGTAAAGATAGTACCTCCAAATCTTTAACGCATGAACAATGGCTGCCAACTCTAAGTAATGAACATGATAATTCTTCTCATGAACCTTCAACTGCCGTGACACATATGCGATCACCCTGCTATCATGCATCAATACTGCATCGAGCCCAACATGAGATGCATCACAATACACTATGTAAGATTCTGAACCTGTGGGCAACACCAACACTGTGTCGTAGCCAAAGCAGTATTGAGCTTCTAATAGCTCAACTCACACTCGTCTGACCATCTGAACAGGGTACCCTTCTAGGTCAATCAGTTCAATGGGCCTGCTATAGAGGAAAACCACTCCACGAACCGGCGGTAATAGCCCGTCAAACCCAAGAAACTCCGGATCTCTGTAGCTGAAGTGGGCCTAGGCCATTTTTGAACTGCCTCAACCTTGTTAGGATCCACCCTTATGCCCTCTGCCGATACGACGTGCCCTAAAAAGGTGAATGAGTCTAACCAAAACTTGCACTTTGAAAACTTGGCATATAACTAGTTATCCCTTCGAGTTTGAAGCACAATCCGAAGATGTTGTTCGTGTTCCTCTTGACTGCGGGAGTAGAAAAGATATCGTCAATTAATACAATCAAAAAGGAATCCAGGTAGGGCTTGAATTCCTGGTTCATCAAATCCATAAATGTTGCTGGGGCATTTGTCCGCCCAAATGACATCACTAGAAACTCACAATGCTCATACCGAGTCTGAAAAGTCTTCTTAGGGACATTGGATGCCCTAATCTTTAACTGATGGTAGCCAGACCTCAAATCAATCTTCGAAAACACCTTTGCACCCTGAAGCTGATCAAATAAGTCATCAATCCTCGGCAATGGATACTTGTTCTTGATGGTCACTTTGTTCAACTGCCGATAGTCTATGCACATCCTCATCGATCCATGTTTCTTCTTCACGAACAACACAGGGGCACCCCAGGGCGAGACACTAGGTCTAATGATTATCAAGCAAATCTTGCAGCTGCTCTTTCAATTCTGGCGAGGCCATATGGTACGGCCGAACAGAAATGGGCTGAGTGCCCGAAGCCAAATCAACACAGAAATCAATATTCCTATCGAGCGGCATCCCTAACAGGTCTGCAAGAAATACCTCTAGAGTCTCACGAACAACATGCACTGAATCCATGGAAGGAACCTCCGCACTAGAATCATGGACATAGGCCAAATAAGCTAGACACCCCTTCTCGACCATACGCGGAGTCTTCATATAAGAGATAACCCTGCTGGTAGAATGGCAGGAGTCCCCCTCCACTTTAATCGAGGCAACCCTAGCAAGACTAAGGCCACCATCTTGGCATGACAATCCAATGTAGCATGATAAAGTGACAGCCGATCCATACCCAAGATGACATCAAAATATACCATATTAAGAAGATAAAGATCTACACTAGTCTCAAGACCCCCAATAGTAACCACACACGAATGATAGAAACGATCTACTACAATAGAATCTCCCACTGATGTGGACACATACACAGGAGCACTCAATGAATCACAAGCACAACCAGATATGAAGTAAAGTAGGATGACACGTAGGAATAACTAGAGCTCGGACCAAATAGAACTGAAGCATCTCTATGGCAAATTGGGACAGTACTTGTGATAACAGCGTCAGATGACTCAGCCTCAGGCCTTACTGGAAAACCATAAAATCGGGTTGTCTGACCCCTGCCCCTAGCTGGCTGAGTAGGCGGTGAAGCAACCGGTGCCGGAACCATGGCACGAGCACCCTACTGCTGTGAGTTGCCCCGTGCCCAAGGGCAAAATCTAGCAATTTGCCTCGGGTTACCACAAGTATAACAGGGCCTCGGCTGCTTGATTACTAACCCTAAAACTGACTTTGTCGACCTGAGTAACCACCCTGAAAACTCTAGAGCGGAGGTGCACTAGTAGGAGCTAGTGGTCTACCGTAGGCTAGATGATTGGGATGAGACATATGAGGGCCACGACCACCTGAAGCATTGTGAGATGCCTGAAGCACTGAGTAAAATGATCTGGGAGGATGGCCTTTACCAAAAGTACCCTTGCTTCTAGACGAGGCACTACTAAACCCACCGAAATGACGAGGCCTCTTATCAGACCCCTGCTCTCTCTCTTGTGCATGAACCATCTCGATCTGCCTGGCAACATTAGCAGCCGTCTAAAAGGAAATCTCACCCCCAGTCTCCTTGGCCATCTGCAGCCTGATAGGGTGAGTGAGTCCATCAATAAACCTCATCACCCTCTCCCTCTCAGTAGGAAGTAAGAGAAGAGCGTGATGAGCTAGATCCACAAAACGGGTCTCGTACTGGGTAACAGTCATACTGCTCTGCTGGAGATGCTCAAACTGCCTGCAGTAATCCTCTCTTAGTGTGATTGGGAGAAACTATACCCATGTTCCGCAGAACCTCATGGCAGCGATCAAGATAATCCTATGGGTCCTTAGAAGGTGCACCACTGAAGTGAACTGGAAAGAGCTTAGTAAACTTGTCCAATCTCAATAAAGCCTCAGAAGACATTGCGAGACAATCATCGGCCTGTGCCGCAACAACCAACCGAACAACCCCAGCTGGCGGGGCTGCTGGAGTCTAATACTGGGGAATTGTCTGCTTCGGAGTGTGAGTAGCGGGAGTCTGTGCTCCTCCCCCAGCCTAAGAGACGCAGGTGCTATAGAAAATATATCGGCCTGGGCCACACTCTCCATAAAGCTCACCAAACGGACTAGAGGGTCCTGAAGCACTAGAGTGGCTATGAACCCCTCCGGGACCTGAGCCGGTCCAACAGGTACAGTTTGAGCTGGAACCTCCTCATCAAAATCCGAGCTCCACTGCTGGTGCTCCGGCTCGAGCTCTAGGCTGAGCTCTGCCTCTGCCTCTACCTCGGCCTCAACCTCTGCCCCTCGTAGGAGTTGCCATTGGGGGCTCCAACTGCTATCCAGTTGAAGATGCATTATGTGTTCTCGCCATCTGCGAGAGAACAGAGTAGAAGGGTTCAATCATCAATAATAGAACAAAATTGTATGACAATGAAGAATAGAAGTGAAATTGTTCCTAAACTCCGCAACCTCTGGAAGATAAGTACAGACGTCTCTGTACCGATCCTCCAGACTCTACTAAGCCTACTCGTGACTCATGAGACCTAGGTAACCTAGTGCTCTGATACTAACTTGTCATGACCTGGAATTCCCATTTGTTAATTCCAGGGTTTCGGGACCGTGATGGCACCTAAAATTCCACTTCCTAGGCAAGCCAATGTTAGAGAAATCCTTGAGCCAGTTTTTAAACAATTCAAATAAGTAAAACCAATTAAACTGAAATGAAACTAAACGAAGTACGAAGTGGCATAATAACCATAATATCTAAGTACAACCCGGATCTGGAGTCACAAGTGCACGAGCTACTAAAAGTTCTACAAATAAAGTCTAAAAATTACAACTGTCTCAAATAAATTGCACAATGAAAGAGGAAAAAGGAAGGGGACTTCGAGGTCTGCGGACGCCAGCAGATCTACCTCGAGTCTCCAAGTATGCCAATTCGAGCTGATGCACCTCACGTACCGCTGGGACCAGTACCAAAATCTGCACAAGAAGTGCAGAGGGTAGTATAAGTACAACCGATCCAATGTACTCCGTAAGTGCCGAGCCTAACCTCGACGAGGTAGTGACGAGGCTATGACAGGACACTCATGTAATTAAACCTGTGCAAACGAGAATGTATATGCGACATAACAATAAATACAGATTAAACACGTACTAGTGGAAGGGGACATGCAAAAGGGGTACAAGATACGGTAACTACAACAGGAAATGACAACCTGAAACAGTCAATAAATCTTCAACCAATGAAAACGGGTAAACATAATGAATAAAGACTGCATGGCATCACCCACCGTGCTTTTACTCTCAACCTCACCATGAAAAAATAATAATTGCACGGCATCACCCTTCGTGATTCTACTCTCAATCTCTCCATCAAATAATAAATGCAGCACGGCATCACCCTTCGTGCTTTTACTCTCAATTTCATCATGAAACAATAAATATGGTACAGCATCACCCTTCATGCTTTTGCTCTCTTCCTCACTATGTATTAATCAATAATGAAACAATAATCGGCACGGCATCACCCTTCGTACTTTAACACTCTCCCTTACCATGTAACAATGAATAAATAATATTTGGGAGATAGAATAAGCAAGAATAAATCTTACCTCAACAACGATTCCGCAATACCAAACCTCAACTTCCAAAAATACTCAATTACCACAAATAGTTCGTAAATGTGGAAAGAACGATCAATTAAGTAATAAACTAGTCTAAGCATGGATATCATAACGCATAAGTACTCGTCACCTCACATATACGTTGTACCCTAACAGTTAAACAAGTAGCAAATAGGCAAACGAGTCCTAATTCCTCAAGTTAAGGTTAACCACGACACTTACCTCACTCCACAGTCAACTCAGAGCTCTACCAGGGCCTTTCCTCTAGAATCCACCTTCAAACTACTCGTATCCAACCACAATCGACTCGATAACGTCAAATAATGCTAAGGAAATCAATTACATTACTTAAAGATAGGATTTTTACACCTTTCCCAAAAAGTAAAAAAAAGTCAACCCCGAGCCCACCTAGTCAAAACCCGAGGTTCGGACCAAATCCCATTTACCCATTCACCTCCAAGCCTGATTATGTAAGTAGTTTTGAAACCCGGCCTCAAATTAAAGTCTAAATCCCGAATTTACAAAAACCCCCAATTCTTCCTAAATCCCTAGTTTACTACCATGGAAGAACAATGATTAGAGCTATAAATTAATGGGTGATGTTAGAAATGGAAGAAAATGAGTTAAAATGTACAAACAAATGAATTGGTGTTGAGTTTTCCCTTCAAAATCGCCTCTAGGCCGAGCTCTAATGGGGACTTTATCAAAAATGGAAGAAATCCCGTTTTTGGACTATTTTAAATCACCGGCACCAGGCCTTCTTCGTGTTCACGAAGGGCCTGACACAATCGCGAAGCACAGCAGCTCATTGGCCTACGCATTCGCGAGTTACCCTTCGCATTCGCGAAGTCTTGCACCCACCTGCCCCCATGTTCGCGATCGTAGTGCCGCATTCGCGAAGAGTAACGATCAGTTTCTCCCTCCCAGGTCCATGCCGTTACGCATTCGCGACCCAAATGTCACGTTCACGATGAAGAAAATCCTCCCTTGTCCAAAACTCCCCTTCGCGATCGCGAGAAAGGCTTCACGGTCGCGAAGCACATGACACCAGATACAGTAGAAGCTCAAGAAACCAGAAATTTGCTAAGTTCAAATGGTCCATAGGCTATCCGAAACTCACCCGAGCCCCTGGGGCTCCAAACTATATATACACACAAGTCGATAACCTTATATGAACTCGCTCGCGCGATCAAAACACCAAAATAACACATACAACTACAAATCTGATACAAAATCAAATGAAGTTTTCAATGAAACTTAAGAATTTCTATTTTAACAATCGGACGTCCGAATCACGCCAAATCACTTCCGTTTTGCACCAAATTTGGCAGACAAGTCATAAATATCGTAATGGATCTATACCACGTTCCGGAACCAAAATTCGGATCCGCTATCAGTAAAGTCAAACATCAGTCTAATTTATAAATTCTTTAAACCTTTAAACTTTAAATTTTTAGCAAATTGCAATGACTCGAGCTAGGGACATCCGAATTCGGTTTCGGGTATACGCCCAAGCCCAAATCACGATACCGACCCACTAGGACCGTCAAAAATAGATCCAAGTCAGTTTGCTCTAAACATTGACTGAAGTCAACTCAAATATATTTTTAAGGCACGAATTCACATTTTAATCAATTTTTCATGTAAAAGCTTTTTAAAAAATGGCACGGACTGCGCATGCAAATCAAGGAAGGCTAAAAGATACTATTTTAGGCTTCAAAACACAGAATTAAGATTTAAAACTCTAGATGACCTACCGGGTCATCACACACCCTGCCATTCTGCATCAATACTACACTGAGCCCATTACGAGATGCATCACAACACACCGTATAGAATCCTGAACCTGCAACAACACCAACACACTGGTGTTGTAGTCAAAGCAGTATTGAGCTTTTGAAAGCTCAACTCATACTCATCCAAACATCTGAATGAGGCACCCTTCTAGGTCAATCTAGTCAATGGGGCTGCTACAGATGAAAACCCCTCCACGAAACGGCGATAATAACCCCCCAAACCCAGGAAACTCCGAATCTCTGTAGCTGAAGTAAGTCTAGGCCAGTTCTGAACTACCTCAATCTTCTTAGGACCCACCTTTATGCCCTCTACCGATACGACATGCCCCAAAAGGGCGACTGAGTCTAACCAAAACTCACACTTTGAAAACTTGACATGTAACCGGCTATCTCTCAAAGTCTGAAGTACAATCTGAAGATGTTGCTCATGCTCATCTTGACTACGGGAGTATATCAAGATATCATCAATGAATACAATAACAAAAGAATACAAATAGGATTTGAACACCCGGTTCATCAAATCCATAAATGTTGCTGGAGCATTTGTCAACCCAAATGACATCACTAGGAACTCAAAATACACGCACCGAGTCTGAAAGTCATCTTAGAGACATCGGATGCCCTAATCTTCAACTAATGGTAGCCAGGCCTCAAATCAATCTTCTAAAACACTTTGGCACCCTGAAGCTGATCAAATAAGTCATAAATCCTCGGCAACGGATACTTGTTCTTGTTAGTGACCTTGTTCAACTACCGATAGTTTATACACATCCTCATTGACCCATCTTTGTTCTTCACGAACAACACGGGCGCACCCTAGGGCGAGACACTAGGTCTAATAAAGCCCTTATCAAGCAAATCTTGCAACTGCTCCTTTAATTCCTTCAACTCCGGCAGGGCCATACAGTATGGTAGAATAGAAATAGGCTGAGTGCCCGGAGCCAAATAAATACAGAAGTCAATATCTTTGTTGGGTGGCATTCCCGACAGATCTGCAGGAAACACATCTGGAAACTCACGAACAACTGGTACTGAATCCATGGAAAGAACCTCCACCACTAGAATCACGGACATAGGCCAAATAAGATAGACATCCCTACTCGACCATACGTCGAGCCTTCACATAAGAAATAACTCTGCTAGTAGAATGGAAAGGAGTCCCTCTCCACTCTAATCGAGGCAACCCGACATGGCTAAGGTTACTGTCTTGGCGTGACAGTCCAATATAGCATGATAAGGTGACAGCCAATTCATACCCAAGATAACATCAAAGTCTACCTATATCAAGAAGTAGAATATCTATGTTAGTCTCAAGACTCCCAATAGTAATCACACACGAGCGATAGACGTGATCTACAATAATAGAATCTCCCACAGACGTGAGCACATACACAGGAGCACTCAAAGAATCACGAGACACAACCAGATATGAAGCAAAATAGGATGACACATAGGAATAAGTAGATCCGGATCAATTAAAGCATCTCTATGGCAAATTGGAACAACACTTGTGATACTGGCGTCAAATGAATCGGCATCAAGCCTAGCTGGGAAAGCATAACATCGGGTTTGGACCCCACCACTCTGAACTACATCTCTAGGACAGCCTCTAGCTGACTGGCCTCCACCTCTAACGGTCTGACCTCCACCTCTAACGGCCTGACCTCTACCTCTGGCTACCTGACCCCTGCCTCTAGCTGGTTGAGCGTGCGGTGGCGCAACCGATGCTGGAATAATGGTATGACAACTCTGTTATGGCATGCCGCCGAATAATCTCTGATAGAATCTCCTGATGTGACCAATACCACCACGCTCAAAACATCCATCCTGCTGCAGTGGCTGTTAAAGCTTAAGCTGACTCGAACGTGCCGGATAACCTCAGTGATATCTCTGAATCGGAGGCGCACTGGTAGGAGCTGATGGTGCACTATAGGCTGGCTGTCCAGAATGAGGCACATAAGGACCACGACACCCTGAAGCATTATGAGATGCCTGAAGCGCTAAATGAAATGGCCTAGGAGGATGGCCTCCGCCAATAGTACCCCTGTCTCCAGATGAGGCACCACTGAAACTACCGAAATAACGAGGCCTCTTATCTGGTATCAGCCCCTTCTCCTGAGCACGAACCAACTTGATTCGTCTAGCAATATCTACGGCTGTCTGGAAATAAATATCACTCTTGGTCTCCTTGGCCATCTAAAGCCTGAGAGTGAAACTAAGCTCATCAATAAATCTCCTCACTCTATCCCTGTCAGTAGGAAGCAAGATAGTGGCATGGCGAGCTAGGCCCACAAATTGAGTCTTATACTATGTAACAATCATACTACCCTGCTGGAGACACTCAAACTGCCTGCGGCACTCCTCTCTCAGGGTGACAGGAATGAACTTCTCTAGAAATAGATGTGAGAACTGATCCCAGGTAAGTGCTGGTGAACCAGCTGGTCTAGTCAGCATATAATCTCTCCACCATCTCCAGGCGGAATCAGTCATCTAAAATGTTACAAAATCGACCCCATTGGTCTCAACTATACCTATGTTGCGTAGCACCTCGTGGCAACGGCCCAGAAAATCCTGTAGGTCCTCAGAAAATGCACCACTGAAATGAACAAAAGAGCTTGGTAAACTTATCCAACCTCAACACAACCTCTGAAGACAAAGCGGGTCTATTACTGGCCTGTGCCGCAACAACCGGCTGAACTGCCCCAATTTGCGGGGCTACTAGAGTCTAATACTGGGGAGCCACCTGCTCTGGGGTGTGAGTAGCGGGAGTCTATGCTCCTCCCCCAGCCCGAGAGACGGTTGGTGCCACAGGAAATGCACCGGTCTGGGCCACACTCTCCATAAGGCCCGCCAAACAGACTAATGCGTCCTGAAGCACTAGAGTGGAACAGTGAGTCTGAGCTGGAACCTCCTCCTCAAAATCCACTAAGAGTGCTGCTGCTCGAGCTCTAAGCTAAGCTCTGCCTCTACCTCTACCTTGGCCTCTAGCGTGACCTCAGCCTCGACCTTTGCCCCTAGTCATAGCTTCCACAGGGAGCTCCGGCTCCTATCTGTCTGTAGATGAAGTGCGTGTTCTTGCCATCTGTGAGAGAACAAGAATAGAATGGTTCAATCATCAATGATAGAATAAAATCGCACGATAAAGAAAAAAAGAAGTGAAATTGTTCCTAAACTCCATAGCCTCTAGAAGATAAGTACAGACGTCTCCGTATCGATCCTCCAGACTCTACTAAGCTTGTTCGTGACTCGTGAGACCTAGGCAACCTAGTACTCTGATGCCAACTTGTCATGACCCAGAATCCCTACCCTCGGGACCGTGATAGAGCCTAACATTTCACTTGCTAGGCAAGCCAACGTTAGTATAGTTTTTAGCCATTTTTAACAAAATAAAATAACTGATACCAATTAAACTGAAATAACTGAAATAAAGTGTGAAAAGTCATAACAGCCGTAATATCTAAATACAACCCCAGATTTGGTGTCACAAGTACACGAGTGACTAGAATAATACAGATAATGGTCTGAATGAAAGTAAAACTGTCTGAAAAGAGATAAACAACTAGGATAAGGTAGAAGGAGACTTTAGGGCTGCGAACGCTGAGCAGCTATACCTAAAGTCTCCGTCTGATGGTCAATCCGAGCAATCTACTGACTGCTGCTGAGATTGGCTCCAAAATCTGCACAAGAAATACAGAGTGTAGTATGAGTACAACCGACCCCATGTACTCTGTAAGTGTCGAGCCTAACCTTGACGAAGTAGTGACGAGGCTAAGGCGGGTCACTTACAATAACATGTACGCAGTATAATAATAATAATAATAATAACATGAAAAAAATGTGGGAAAAGTAAAGCAATTAACTTATGAAGAAAAGCTCAATTCCCGAAATCGGTAAAACCAGAAATAACAATCCTCAGAATCTCGTACGAAAAGACCGAAGCCAACACAATACAACAAGGAATACAAAATAAACAAACTGTTGCAGCGCGCAACCCGATCCTATCGTACGAACACGATCCTCCCTTATCTCACCATATTAATAACAATATGCAAGTTAAATCTGTTGCGGCACGCAACCCGATCCCACCATATAATCAAAATCAATAACATAATCCTCCCTTATTTCACCATATCAATCCTCCTTTATTTCACATGTTGCAGCGTGCAACCCGATCCCACTATATCAATATCAATCCTCCCTTATTTCACCTGTTGCAGCGTGCAACCCGAGCCATAAATAAAATCAATAATTGTAATCAACTCAGCAACTCAAATCACAAGATTCTCTACGATTAACGAATATGCAAGCAAAACCATAAAGGAGTCTCATAACAAATTAAGAAATACCACAATTAATACTAAGCAACCAAACATGCCAAATATATGACAGTTAAAGTGTACAAGTAAGACAATTATGGCAAGTATCAATTAATCATGAAAACATGGGAGGACCGAACATTTTAATATGAGAGAAATAAATGACAAGTAGCAAGTTAAGACATAGGAAGCAATTAAAGAATGTAACAGTTATGACAGAGAATAAAATAATTATTGAAATGCGGGAAAGCATGGAAACAAGTATTTTGACGGCGTATATACACTCGTCACCTCGCATAGACGCCGCTACACATGTAATTCAGATAGCACAGAGCTCAAGGGTTCCTAATTCCCTCAAATCAAGGTTACACCCTACACTTATCTCGCTCCACAGGCAAATCAAAGCTTTACCGGGGTCGTTTCTCTAAAATCCGCCTCCAAACCAATCGAATCTAATCAAAATCGACTCAACAACATCAAATAGTGCTAGGGAAATCAATTACAAGTCATAAAGTTAAGATCTTTACACTTTTCCCAAAAAGTCAACAAAAGTCAACTCCGGACCCGCTTGGTCAAAATCTGAGATTTGGACCAAAACTCAATTACCCATTCACCCCCGAGCCCGATTATGTGATTAGTTTCGAAATCCGACCTCAATTTGAGGTCTATCTCAATTTTACAAAACCTCCAATTCTTCCCAAATCCCTAATTTTCAACCATGAAAGAACAAAGATTAAGGTTAAAAATTAATATGTAAGGATGAAAATGGAAGAAAACAAGTTAAAGTACACTAACATATGAAATGATGATGAATTTTCTCTTCAAAATCACCTCTATGTCGAGCTCTAATGAAAAGATGGTGAAAATTGGGTGAACTCCCGTGTTTGGAATATTTTAAGGTCTGGGCATCAGGCATTCTTCGCGTTCGCGAAGTGCTTGCCGCGTTCGCGATGCACAGCGGCCCAAATGGCCTATGCGTTCACGAGTTTCCTCATGCGTTCTCGAAGGCTTCTCCCCCCAGGGCTCGCGTTCGCGTAGAGCAAATCACAGATCCCCCTTCCCAGGTCCCTGAGCACTACGCGTTCGAGAAAGGCTGCGCACGTTCGCGAAGGGCACCTCCTAAATTTTTGCGTTCACGATGAAGCAAATCCTCCAATCCAGATTACTCTTCACGATCGCGAAGAAGAACTCATTTGTAATCGGCAGAAATTAAAAACCAGAAATTTTCTAAGTTCGAAATCATCTGTAGCCTATCTAAAACTCACCCGAGTCTTCGGGGCTCCAAACCAAACATGCACACAAGTGTAATAACATCATACGAACTCGCTCGCGTGATCAAAATACCAAAATAACACCTAGAACCACGAATTAAACACCAAAACAAAGAAAATTTTCAAAGAAACTTAAGAACTTTCAATTTTTCAACCGAACGTCCAAATCACGTCAAATCAACTCCGTTTTGCACCAATTTTTGCAGACAAGTCATAAAATTCTGTAATGAACTTATAACAAGTTTCGAAACCAAAAATTCGAGTCCGATAACAACAAAGTCAAACTATGGTCAAACTTAGAAATATTTTAAACCTTTAAATTTCTAGTTTTCAACAAATTACGTTAAATCAAGCTAGGGACTTCCGAATTCGATTCCGGGCATACACCAGAGTCCCGAATCACGATACGAACCCACCGAGACCATCAAAATACTGATTCGAATCCATTTACACAAAACGTTGACAGTAGTCAACTCAAATGAGTTTTTAAAATTTCATATTTTTATCATTTTCCTCATAAAACCTTTTCGGAAAAAGGCACTGTCTGCACACATAAATCGAAAAAGACTTAACGAAACTATTCGAGATCTCAAAACACGACCTATTGGCTCAACACATTTCCACGAACTCTATCTGCTTATCGCTTTTTATCTCGCTTTACTTTTAACGTCAAAATCTGTCTTTTTCTGTTACCAAGAACTGCAATTAAAGTAAATACCAAACTGGAAATTTTCAAACTAATTAGACACTAGAAATATGTTCTGCAATGATGTTTATTTGCACTCATCAATCATTGAAGGGACAACTGGTCTTTGAAGGGACCCAACCTGCACTTTTTTGTTGCCACCCCATAATTGTTTTTGCATCGCGTGTCACAAATGCCGTATTTTCTTTTATCACTTGTAAGAGAATACAAATATACAACCCGGACAGACAAGACAACTTGCGAAGGGATACAACTGAATGTATCCTTTTCGATGGGAGTAGAATAGACAGTACACAAACCATTTAACAGATGATCAGATAATGTTACCTTGAAATATTGACTCGGAATATCATTGCTTAACATCTGTAATGGACTAATGGTTGTGATTAGATTAAGACGGACTTGAATAGCGCATATGAATAGTAAAGATTCGTATAATCAACTCCACGTTGTTTGAAATTGAAGCGTAATGTACATCAATAACCCAAGCATAGATAATCAAAGCATAAGCGCAAGAAATTATAAGAACATATCCAATATTTAAATAAAACTATTTTTCTTTCTTTTTTTCATATTTCATTCTACATATTTATTTATGTAACAGCGACTGCACAACGCAGTGAAAGGGGAAAATTTGAAAGGAAAATCGAAGATGTCAACGAGAAGAAAGATGCAACCAATTCTACTCAGCCCTTCCACTCGGCTGCTCCAAAAATATTTACAGAATATCCTATGGCCCTACTCCCCGCTCTATCACGACTTCAGGGAGAAAAACCATCCTAAGCTAGAATTCCTTGATCACTTCCATAAGTCTGCAGTCTTATTTAGGCATAAGTCATCCTTATAGGGGAAATATAGTAATACCTCAAACTCAAAACTGGCAAGAAGTCCCAAGCCTTTGTCTCTGCCTCTTACCAAGGGTGATAGACTTGCGCTTGGCAAAAGCTGGGTAAAGCAGCTCTTCAAACTTCTCTAGAAACAAAGCCCACTCGCCGTCATTCATATCTGCTAGTTTCACAAAGCTGACACTTGCAGGAAGCTGCTCATTTGCGCTCCTATGTCCAGAGGAGGAACCAGCCAGATAGCCATTTTCTGGTTTTGATCCTGAAAATTTTGGAAATTTCAGTTTCTTCTCACCCAAGCTGGTATACTTGAGGGACATTGAAAGCTTTGACATAGTGGTAACGTTATTTGCTGGAGCAGGAACAGAAATAAAGCTCTTTTCCTCTTCTTCCTCGCTTTCCTCTTCCTCAATACTTTCATCTAGTTTAGAGAGTGGGAAGCAGCCATTTCCTCCAATTGGAAAATGAAACGGGTTTCGGTTCATGAAGTCCTGAGAAATCAATTTGGGACTATAGTCACATCCAGCATCTTCACAATCTATGTCAAACTGAAACTCCTCATCCACTTCAGCCTTTGGCGAAAGAATCTCCCTCTCAGCAATCAGCCTTCTTGACTCCAAGCAAACAACTTCAAGCTCACTTGGTTCTTCCTCCCCACTACGGAATTCCCTGCTCATCATCTCACCAATTTCAGCAAGGCAGAGACCATAAGCAGTGGCTTCCTTGAGAAAAATGGTGGAGAGGACCAAGACACGAAGGCAAGCTTCACGAATCATAGGGAGCTCACTTCGTAGCATCTCAGAGTCCCGAATAGGATCAAGTTTCTGTATGTACTCAAGTTCATCGTCTGTGAATGGAATAGATGCCTGGGGCCAATGGATCCACTCAAAATACGGATCTTCTAAGCTCTCTGGTAGACAGAGACCATGATCAATGGGGATGAGATCTACTTGACCAAATCTTCCAATACCATCAAGCTTCCTAACTAAAAGATTTCCTGCATGTCTATCTGTGTTAAAAATCCTAATGTCTAATATCCCAATCCGATGCACTGCAGCAACAGGGAAGTTTGAGGTTCCATGGTCACTGGCATCAAAATCATGGGGAATGAACTGTTGAAAAGATGCAATCTTGCTGACAAGCTGCTTCTTGCTATGAGGCTTGTCTCCATTTACACCATCGTTGACATTGAAGACTGAGTGAGTAATTTTCACCAATGCAGTAGCTGGCACATTGGCAAAATGATCATAGTCAAGAAGATACGCAGCCACCTCCCTAAACCCTGTTTCCCCAACTCTGACTGATCGTTTTAAGCCTGGCTGGCCAAGAGCTTTGCCAACAAATCCTTTCGGATTGTTTGGCGCAAATGGTTCTTCATCTGTGGGCTTGACAATAGCGACACTCTCACCTCTGCTATTTCTAAAATAATATGCCCCTCCAAGTCCACTATGGACAGGGAGTGGATCAACACCAGTTTTTATTGCCTTCACAATTTCTTTGATAATTTGCTTTGTCTTGGCAAACCGACCTGCGTTTCCCAGTATTTCAATGGGACCACTTTGATCTCTTGGTTGGATATCCCTCCCTGTGGGTGAAAGGCATGGAGTTGATGAACTTCTGTGCATAAAGTTCCTCGTCAGCAGTAGAGGGGAATCATTCCGGACAGCACTAAGATCATTCTTCAGCACCCTATCACCAAATGTCAAAGAACTCTCCTCAATTGGGTAGTTAAGTGCAAGCTGCAACCTTCTCTTCACAGTATGTGCATTGTCACTGCGGTCTAATTCCATCCCCAGTACACAACCAGTTTCAGTTTGCACAAAAACACGTCTCCTCCCAGCCGGTTTCCCTTCCGTCCTACTCTTTCCATGGTACTCCCCACCAAGTGGGCTCTTGAAGATTGCCACAGCCATCTGGGTCTGAACAGGACTATCCGTGTTACGAGACATAAAAGGTCGAGAAACACAGTTGGCAGTCACAATCGGCAACAGAGATGGCGGCAGAAGAGAGCTTTCCGCGCACTCTCAATTGAACGCCAAACTCAAAAGCCGATTGTGAACAAACCAGGAAACGATTCAATTTGGAAATAATCATCAATGAGCAAAGAGGAACCAAAACCAACCCAGAAAATATTACACTACAACAGCCATCTCACAATGTGGATAAGACAGTACACAACGATCTGTAAAGAGATATAAAACAGAATTAGAATACAACCTGGACCAATTCATGTCATTAGTCAAGAACAGTAATAAGAGCATCACAAGGTTATTCAAGCCATGAAAGACCAAAAGCCACCAGATAGAAACTAGGAAAAGGATGCAACTAATATATATTGAGAATATAAAGAAATATTTTACACTATCACTGTAATTAAGTTACATCAGCTCCCTGAAGTTTGAGAGTGAAACGCAGTCGTGGTGGTGTATTTTAACAAGTTGTAGTAGGTTGGTTATCCATATTTTCTCAATTTCCAATTCAAGCTTAATGAGAATGTTACCTAGTTGGACCAGTTAAAAGTTAAACCTAAAAAAATAGATCACCAATTTGCATATCACACCAATATGGTAGCATTAAAATCCTGACCCTGTCACAGGCTTGTCAACTATGAAGCATAGAAAGACCTACAAGAAACTGATGAAGAATTCTTTGTTACTAAATCACGTTTTCTAATTCCTTAGCACTTAAGAAAAGAAGAATCACAAACATAACTCACATAAACTGTCAAATCTTGAAAAAGCATTCACTGCTGTGCTCACAACCAATGCCAAGCTATAAACCACTTGAAACTGAAACTCGTTTGAAACACGTTATACATAGAGAATCTAACTAAATACACAAATAAAACTATCTACTATCAAATAGCACTGTTTTTTGCTAAAAAGAAAGAGTGATATTTGAGTAATTTGTAACAGTCATCAGTAAAATTACCAGTACTATTTTAAATGAATCTAATTAATCTCTCTTATTTCCAATGGTTAATAGAAACGTAGATTTTTTGTACCTAAACACAATCAAACTCAAGTCCCTCTAAAAAAAATCCTTCAATATAAAAGAAAATCAACAGCAAGCTAGAAACACTTGGAACTGAACCTCGTTTAAAACACATTACATACACGAAATTTTAGAGATAATAACTGACCCTCAAGAATTTAAGTTATAAACACAATCAGTGCAAAGAATTTTTACACCAACATCAGTGTAGTATAACCTACTATACCATGTTAGGATACTATTTTTATCATATTATCAATTAATGCTTGTTGTAAAGTTTTAACTGTAATTAAACCATAAACTCATTACTCAAATAACACTTCTCTACTGCTAAATAAAAATGTTACTGGAGCAATTAAAACGACCTTCTTGAAAATTATTCAGCATTAAACTCTAAAACTCTCATTTTCATTCAATGACATAAAAATAGCTTTAAAAATAGAATCTTAAACTGGTAACTTGAATCCTTTAATTAAAACATTCATATACAACCAAGAAAAACTCAAATGCGAAGCTACAAACACTTGAAAACTCAAATGCGAAGCTACAAACACTTGAAACTGAACTCAAATAACACTCTTTCTTATCAAATTAACACTGTTTACTGCTAAAAAAAAGAGTGTTATTTGAGTCATTAACACTCTTTTGTGAGATTAATCTCAAACTCTAATTTTCTTTCAATAACTGCAAATAAATAGATTTGTAAATTTTATCCTTCAAAGGAAAAAAAGAAAACTTTAATCCTTCAAAAAATTGTGAATAAAACTCGGATGATCCAGAACGAATCAGGAACAAAATAAACCAGTAATTTATTTTATGAAAAAAGCGGGAAAAACTCACCGGAAGGCCAGATCTGAAGATTGCACCTCTGTGTTTCCCTTTTTCCGGCAACCAGAACAAAAACAAAACACACCTCGCCGGCGTCTGAATGATTCAAATCACTTTTTTAACCGTCTGATTCAGACACAACAGAAGATTCAACGGCTATGATTTGATTCAGTTCACTCCAAAGCCACCAAAAGCCTCTCTCTTCCTTTTGCTCTTTGTAGCTTCAGCTTCTTTTTTGCTCTCTATGCCTTATTTCCTATCATATGCATGTGCATCTATATATCCATAACTGGATTTAATTTTTTATTTTAATTTTCTTCTTCGGCTTTTTGTTATTTTCTGTTTTACCCTCAAAAGTCGTTTTATTAACTCTGGTTGTTCTCCACCAGTGGAGTTTCGTTTTGCGTGAATCGTGGTTTGGTTTGTTAACTAACTATAGTTTATCGTTTTGTAGCTTAATTCATGGAAGAGTCTAGAATATTGGATCTTCAGCCGTTGGATTTTGGACCGACGGCGGGATTTGGTCGGCAAATAAGGAGATTGTGACGTGGAGGTGTCTGATTAGAGACTGACGTGGCATAGTCAGCGGGAGTGAGTAATTACCGAAAATGTCCCTTATGAACTGAGATAGGTTTGCTAATGAGAGGACAGAGATATTTACCTTACCTGGAGTTAATACGTTATACGAGGTTTGACGGCGTGCTTCGCGCGTGTACGGAAAGATGATAGAATGGATTCTGGTTGATTTCCAGCTGGATGTGGGATCAACGTTTTCTCTTCTTTTTTTTTCTTTTTTCCACTAGGCAAGTTGATCAGGGTTGATTAATATAACATAAAGTACAGTAATGGAGGGGACATAAACCTTACCTCCCAGAATATAGTGTGTACACTCTTGGTCATTAAGGCATAGCGACCAAGTGTGTTTGAATAGCTATGATAAATGATACATATGGTAATGCAATGATTGTCTATTTTATAGTATCGATAGACAATCATATATACAAAAACAGTATGAAGTGAATCTAGGTCGCCTATACAAAAAAGTACATATGTTCCTAATTCTACTAAATATGTGAGTTGAGATAGTATCCTCCATGTACAATAGGATCTATTTTTAACAAAAGGTGGGACTCTTCTAAGTAGTGTGTCTGATAAATAGCCATCTTCAACTTTAGTTTGGCATTGATAGCAAAGAAAGCAGAATTGAAGATGGCTAACAAAAAGTTGCTCTATGGCTAGACGGTAGTACTGGCATTGTCCAGTGTATATGATAGGCAGTTAAATTGTCTTCATCTTCCAAAGAGTGTTGTTAGTAGTATGCTAAGCAGTGCCTGTGTGTTGCTTGTGTTGAGTTCCTGTTTGTCTGCTGTGATTGTTGTTGTTGCTACTTCTGCTGCTATTGTTGTTGTTGTTGCTGCTGCTACTGTTGTGAGATTATGTGTTACCTCTCTGGTGCTTGTAGAGGTCTGATGAAGAGGTACTGCAGGTAATGTAAGTCTGTTCCCTATGGTCTTCTTGTAGTGGTGGCTGTTGTTGATGTTTGCTGCTGCAATGGTGCATGCTGTTGAGATGGTGATTGTGCTACTTCTGTTGTGTTCCTGTAGCTTGTAGCTTCTGTTGTGTTTCAGTGGCTTGTAGTATCTGTTGAGGTGATGAAAGGTTGTCCATCTTGCTGCTGTTGCTGTTGCTGTTGGAGTTGCTGCTGCTATTGATGTTGTTATTGCTGAATTGATGAATAGCTGTCCATTTTGCTGCAGTTGCAATGGAATCAGCACTGATATTGCTGATACCATATATTGCCCTTGCAGTATTATCCTAGTATTCTCCAAATTTCTAGACTTGTTAGGACTGGTTATATGGTACGTGACTTGCATTGACTGTTGAGCTGATGATTGTCTATGTTGTGCGCTGCTTCTGTGTGATTGTGTGATATAAGACTGTATCTGTATGTGTTTCTTGTGGTCTTTGGTAGGTCTTTCTCTCTCTAAATGGCTGCTATTGTGGTTGGATGTCATACTAGTCTTGCACAGTTGCTGCAGTTGTGAAGTTATGGAAATCATGTGGTGAAGGGTGATGAGAAAGGTCCCAGAAAATTGTTGTAGGTGCAATAGAATGAGCACTAAAAGTGCTAATACCACACATTGCACCTGCATCAATATACGAGACCAATCCCGATTCCCTTTAGTGCTGAGAAGGATGATGGTTTCAATGGTAACTGTGGTGGTTTTGTTCTCTTTCTTGGTCTTCTGTTTCTGGTTTCTGGGGGTGCTGGTGTTTTGAGCATGTTTTTCTTGTTGCAGGAGTATCCATTGGTGTATCAGTGGATTGAACCATTCCTACTTACCTGCAAAATGCTGCCAATACACAGAGAAAACAAGAAGTGTTAGTACAGAGTGTGCCCTGTTCCATGAGTGTTCCTGTTTGAAATTTTCTCTGTTGATCTTTCTGTGTTCTTGCGGGATGGTGATTTGAATTGCATGTATTGATTTCTTGCACATGCTATTACTATTCATTTCCATCAGAATTGGCAGGGAGCAACTGTGGTGGAAAATTGATCTTTTTGGCTCTCCTGTGTCTGAAAGCTGGTGTGGCTTTAAGGTCAAAGTATATTTGTCCTCTTATTTGTGCAGGCAGATCCAATTGATTGTTGTAATATGTCATTGAGCTTATCTCATGACTCCATTTTGAGAGAGCATCAGCTGGGAAATTAGCTTCTCTAAAAACATGTGAGTATTGCAACTCTTCACACTGCTGTTTCAGATTGTTGATCTTTTGTATCAGCATGTATAAGGTCCATGGTGAGACAACTTTTCCAGTTAGCCACTAAATGAGCATTTGAGAGTCAGTTTCCAGATGAATTCTAGTGTAGCCATTTTCAATGCACCATTTGATACCAATGTATGCTGCTTCAACTTCTGCTAGATTATTGGTACCTTCTCCTAAGGGGCTTGAGATTGCATGGATGAATCTCCCTTCATGACTCTAACACTGATTCCAGCTCCAATTTTCCCAGGATTGCTCAGAGCATTGCAATCTGTATTCACTTTAACAAAACCCATGAGTGGTTTAAGCCAAGTGACCTGCTGTACAGTGGTATAGTGTTTCAGCATCTCTATGGTAGGGTATATCTCAGACCAATTTCTTAGCCATTTGATATTGCCATAAGATGTTTTGAGCAATAATGTAAGATCAGAGTAGATGGAGTACAATACTCTTGTTACAGATGATGTTTTCCCCCAATATTTAGCAGCATATCTGTTTTTCCAAAGGTTCCAACAGATTATAATTGTCATTGTATCTAAAACCAGTTTTTGTATTTCATTGTCTTTTTTTTGGGCCCACCATTTCATTAAGGTCATCCTTAATGGTAGCATATAACTTTGGATGCCCACTGGTGCATTGAAATTTTTCCAGATGAATCTGGCAAACTGACCAGTGCTAAAAATGTGGTCCACTGTCTCAGCCCCTGGTTTCCTGCAGCAGACACATTTCTTAACAGTAGGAGGTCCAAATTTAGCTACTTTATCATCTGTAGGCAACTTATTCCTCAGAGCTCTCCATAAGAAAAAGGACCATTTAAAGGGGATCTTCCTATGCCAAGTCATTTTATTGGTGAGAAGGATTTGCTTCTTTTCTCTCAAGACAGACCATGCTGATGCACAAGAAAATTCTCCTGAGGCATTAAGTTGTCATACTGATCTATCGGGGAAATGGGGGTTGTAATGAATATGTGTTTGTATGATGTGAGGTATCATATTCATGGGTGCTATTGGGTTTAGCTTCTGGATGTCCCATTGTCCATTATTCCAAACTTGTGAAACTTTGATGTTGCCAGGTATACCACCATCTTGTTTGAAGCTAGCTAAGTGTCCAATGCCAAGCCAATTGTCCCACCAGAAGCCACAGTTCCCTGAATGTAGTCTCCAATAGATGTGGTTATCAGCTGTTTTCTTGTTGATCATCATCTTTCTCCATGTTTGGGATTGCCCAGAATTCTATTTTTTGGATATAGGAAGTGATCTTTTGCAATATTTGGCAAGAAGAAACTGGCTCGATAAGGTTTGTTTTGTTCTAAACCACCACCACTGTTTATATTCCATGGCTTTACAAATTTCATGTATGGATCTTAACCCTATACCACCTTCTTTCATAGGATAGGACAACTTGTGCCATGAAGCCCAATGGTATTTGTTTATATCTTTGTCCATACCCCAGAAGAAGTTTGCAGCCATCTTTTCAATTTGTTTTAGGACAGTCTTTGGCGGAGAGACAGCTGATAAAAGATGTACAGGAAGTGATTGAAGGACATGTTTGATCAAGGTTAATCTGCCACCATATGATAGTAGTCTACCTTGCCAACCTCTGATCCTACTGACCACTTTGGAGATGAGACTGTTAAAGTGGAAAATTCTTTTCCTGTCAATGTAGAGACGGCAACCTAAGTAGGTGATGGGGGATTCCTTCCTGGTAAAACCAGTTACCTGCTGAAATTTTTTAATTGTGTATTGAAAGATAGAAGGAGCAGTGAGAAAGTGACTTTTGCTTTTGTTGATTTGTTGGCCAGATGTCTGCTCATAGTTATGCAGAATTTTCATAACTTTCTGCAGTGATTTCCTACACCCAGATGTGAAAATGATCACATCATCAGCAAAGCTCAAGTGTGTGATCTGGGGTCCCCTTTTTTCCATATAGAAACCATTGAAGAACTGGTCATGTGTGAGACTATTCAGCATTCTTGAAAGCAGTTCGACTCCTAATATGAATAATGAGGGAGATAATGGGTCACCTTGTTTGAGACGTCTTGTTGAGTGGAAGAAACCATATCTTGTACCATTAACAATTACATAATACAATTGTTGGATAGTGTTCTCCACACCATATCAATGATTTGTTCACTGAAGCCTATCCTTCTCATCATGATGCAGGTGAAAGACCATGAAACCCTATCATATGCTTTTGCCATATCCAACTTGATCACTACATTTGCACCTATATTTGGTTTTTTGATTCCTTGGACAATCTCCTGTGCAAGAATAATATTTTCAGCAATGCTTCTGCCTTTTATAAAGCCAGTTTGGTTAGGAGATATGATTCTAGAGAGTATGGTTGCCAGTCTGGAACTTATGAGCTTGGATATGATCTTGTTGATGAAGTACTCAAACTGATTGGTCTGAAATCAGCTAGAGTATTAGGGAATTCCACCTTAGGAAGTAATACCAAGCATACCTGTGTCATATATCTGGGCAGTGATTGATCGCAAAAAAAGGCATTTATGACATTGAAAAGATCATATTGAATGATTTTCCAATAGTGTTGGAAGAACTTTCCATTAAGGCCATCAGGACCAGCAGCACTGGTGGGGTTCATTGAAAAAATAATGTTCTTGAGTTCTTCAATGGTAGGTTCTTTATTGAGAGTGACATTATCTGAATCTGTAATCAGTGTTGGTATGCAGGATAAGAGGTCTTCTCTAATTACTCCCCCAGTGTCAGTGAATAAGTTGTGGAAATGATCACATGCTGCTTCAACAATTGCTTCACCTCCATAGATCCACTCATCATCTTCATTTTTGATTTTATGGATATAAAGTTTCCTTCTCTGGCCTCTGATCAGGCTGTGGAAGCCTGTGGAATTAGCATCTCCTTCTTTGAACCATTGCAACTGAGTCTTCTGTTTAAGCACAGCTTCTTCAATCTTCAGGTGGCTAACATATTGAGCCTTGAGTTCATGGGCTATGACTCTATCTGTCTCTTTATTAGATTGTGCCCAAGTTTCTTCTACTTTTCTGAGTTTTTCTTCAAATTCCTTTGCTTTTTGAAAAATATCACCATATTCCTGCCTTGACCATTTGGAAAGGGCAGTGCAGAGTGCTTTGGTTTTTTGGTGAAAGATCCATATTGCATTTCCACTGTATCTTCTATTCCAAGTTTCCTGAACCAGTGGTAGGAAGGAAGCATTTTCTGTCCAGAAATTCAGGAATTTGAAGTATCTAGTGGCATTGTCTATTCTGACATTCAAATCCATGAGGAGGGGTGAATGATATGATCCTGTAGCAGCCAAATGAGTAATGATGGTAGCAGGATGTGTAGCAAGCCAAGTGTCATTGGCTAGTCCTCTATCCAATCTTTTCCATGACCTCTGCTATTAGACCAGGCATATTTAGGTCAATCATGCTCAAGAAATCCAGACTTTTGTTGATCTGATATGGAATACCACCTGTTTTCTCTTCAATTGAATCTATCACATTGAAATCTCCAATGACACACCACGGGACAGTAGTATTCAAAGCTTTGGATCTGAGAGTATCCCATAGTGGTCTCCTTAGTACAGGTGTGCATTTAGCATAGATAACAATGATGTGTAGAATGTCAGCAGCCTCAGCATGTCTAAGTTCTACTGTGATATGTTGTTCATCATGGTCTAATACAATACCTGAGAAATCATTATTCCAGAAAATTCATATTTTATTGCTGATGTTTGAGGTGGCATTCTGCATGGATAATTGGTTTTTATAGTGGTTGATGTGAGAGGTATCCAGGAAAAGTTCCAAGAGAGCTATGAATGAGAGTTTGTGGATGTGTTTTAATGTTTTGAGTCTCTCAATGGCTCCGGAGGATCTGATACCTCTGATATTCCAAGTGAGTGTGCTAATCATTAAAAAAGGGAGGGGAGTTTGCTTTTTGGTGGGCCAGTGTTACTTCTTGAAGCTTTGCTTCTTGTAAGCCTTGGTGATGGATTATATGCTCTAGGGGATAGACCATGGTTGTTAATCACATCATGATGTTGATATTCCCCATTGATGGCATCCACTAGGAGGTCACAATGTTGGTCATCCTCTGATACTTCACCAAGGTCACCTTCCTCTTCAATTCTTCCACTCATTTCATCTTCTGAGAGGATAGGCATGTATTCATCAAGTTCTAGTGGGTGCTCATTCATAGGGCATTCTTCCAATGGGACATAGGCATTGGCTTGTAACTGAAGAGAGACATTTCCTTCTCTATCATCATAAGCTTGAACCTCCAGTGATTGTGGTGATAGGCAAGGATCAACCACAGTTACTTTGACTGATAATGACTTTTTAGCAGAGCCACTCTCAAGGTTTCCTTGTAGTTGTAGAACTGGACCTTGAGGTGAAACTGTGAGATCCTGGGGTTTTCAGTTTGTTCATTAATGGTGATTCCTGTGTTTTTCTCATGGCTTTCCTTTTCTTTTGGCTTGGTTTATTTTTAGATTTTGGGGATTGTATGCTAAATTCTGCTACTGCAGGAGCTTTTCCTTTCATGAGTCTCCTTGTAGCCTCATTGTGTTGATCTGGTATATCTTCATCTGAGCTGTTTAACTCAGAAATGTCTTCTTTCCTTGTAGTAACTGATTGTATCTCTGTGTTATCGAATAGGACATGTACAAAGGTGAGAGGTTGGTCCATCCTATGGTAAGCCAATTGTGCATTTGCAGCCTCATGCAAAACATGAGGAATCTAATCCCTACAAGGTGCCCCAACCTGTATTGATCTAGGTTTCTCCTGACCACACACCATTCCTCCAGTAACTTCATTTATAGCAGAGTTGACAGGGGAGAAGTGGGGATGTGATACAAAATGATAAAGAGTGGGGCTAGTACCTGGATGTGTGATCTTGCTGAATGACAGGTTGGATGCAGCCGCAGGTTGTGCTACATTATGCTTTGGTAGATAAATTTGTTGTTGTTTCTTACTGGTTTGGGAGGTGCCTTTGAAGTGTTTTTTATTTTCTATTTGCCATTCATCATTTGAAGGAGAAGCTCCTGCTGTTTGGTATTCTGCACTTCTTTGAGGTTCCTCTGGTTTTTGGTGTTCTGCACTTATCTTTTGTGGACCCATTGCCTGACTATCTTTGGTGAAATTTTGATTGGAGAGCTGTGGAGTGTTAGTGACAGTTGTTGCTTCATCCTTTTTCCTTTGATGTTCCTCTTTCTTCAATTTACTTTGGTAGTTGTGGATAGCATGACCTTGGTGTTTGCAGTATATGCAGTATTCTGGGAGATTATCATATTGGATCTCTAGCCATTGGCCCTCACCATTGACATACTCATCATAGCCCAGCCATACATGAGTAGGTCTCTCTTTAGTGAGGTCAATCTGTATTTTAATCTTGGCAACACTACCTCTGGTTTTTTGAAAAGAGGCAAGTTCCAAGAAGAGAAGTTTGCCAATAGGTGATAACAATGGGGTTAAGATCTCCATATAATACAAGTGCCATGGAAGTTCACGGATGACAATCCATATAGGTACAATTGGTGAGTCTTCATTAGGTTTAAAGGCAGGATTCCAAGCTTCCAACTTCATCATTTGTCCTTGAATGTACATGTTTGCTTGGTCCAAACTGTGTCATGATCATATTCATTGTCTAGATCAATATAAACAGTTCTAGCATTGAAATGTGCTATCTTAACACCACCTCTAAGTTTAGTCCGGGCTATGAAGCTCTTTCTAATCACCTCCATTTTTGGCATGGGGTTGAGGAATTTTCCTACCACAGTGAACTTACATCTTTCTGCAAATTTGATCATGTAATCTTCCCTTTTGAAAACTATAGCAGGTTTCCCTTGTTTTGTGGTAATTACTGGTGGAGTGAATTGTACTGGAGCAATTTCAGCTTCATGTCTAGCTCTTAGTCTAGTGACAAAGGATTGAGTGATAGTAGGGGGAGGTGGATCTGGACTGGTTTGTGTTTTACTTTTTGTGTTACTGGTGTTAGGTTGAGATGGTTTGGTAGTGGTTGTTGTAGCTTGAGCTGGTGGTGTGGTATTAAGTGGGGGTATTGGATCTCTACTTGATGTCTTTGGTCCTTTTTTGGAGTTTTTTGGCTTGTCAAAGTTGGAGGAAATCTTAACGGGGACTTGTGTTAATGTTGAAGGTTGTATTTTGGTCTGATTTTGCATAGTAGCTGACAGTAGAACAGTATCATTGATGGTCTTGGTTCCTGGAAGAGGTGGTTGAAATTGATTACTAGTAACATTGCCACTGTTACTGATACTTGTGGAAGCGTTGGAGCTGGTGATTGCTGACTTTTGAGATACCTGAAGCAATGGTTCCTTACCGTCTATAGACTGTGTTTCAATAGCAGGAGGAGGTCTATGATCAGCAGGTTGTTGAGGTGCTTGTTGTATTTTTGATTGACGACTCACCTCTGTATGAGCAAGAGATTGTTGAGGAGTAGCCCCAACCCTCAATTGAGCCTCAGACATGTCTTGTGCTTTTTGTGGAACACCTGGTGGGCGCGACACTGTTGAAATTTCTTTTTGTACTATTGCGATGATTGGTTCACTAGTCCTCTGGTGTGATGGTCTGAAATCAGTTTCCTGAACAACAGAACTCAATTTATCTTGGTTTTGGGTCAATTTGTTTTGTGTAGCATCTTGTTCGACCAACTGATGTTCCTGGCAGTTCAAATGGTTGATGCTCTCATTTCCGGCAGTGAAGGCTTCCGATCTTAGTGAGAATATTTCTATGGCTTTGGATAAATGTTTTCCGTACTTATAGTGACTCGACTTGTCTCTGAATCGGGTGAAGATCTGACGATAGTTCCCAGGCGATTTAGTGCTACAGTGCTTCCTCCGGTTTCTTGCAAATCTGTAGCAGCTGGGTTGATGTTTTTAGATGAAGTTTGTTGGGGATGATGAGCACTTGAAAGGCGTGTTTTTTGGTTCTGGTCCGGTGGTTTTTCATTAGTGGACGGAGGAGAAACGAGCATTTGTTCAAGCGATGCACTGTTCACTCTCGTTGCCTTGTACGGAGAGAACGGGATCAACATTTTCATTAAGCAAAAGGAATTTTTTATTTAATAAAAAGGGATTTTTATAGAATGGGTTGATTAATGATTATATCAAGAAATAAACACGAATTTATGAGAGTAAAAAATATGTGTATAAATGCAAGTACTATGTGTCATGATTATTGGAGAAAAATATTATAATTTTATTTGGCGAATAGTTCAAGTGAAATGATAGTTTTTAAACTTTTAAATACTCATTTTTCAGTTTTAACTTCAAAATATTTCTTTTCCGACTAACTTCAACCAATAATATTCAATTACCTAGTTAAATTGATGAATCAACAAATGTCAAAAGATACTCATACAATTAAAGTATTTAAGAACTAATTACAATAAAATATTTATTTTATGTATGGCTAAGAATATTCAAAACATATAGATAGAATAAGTAATTTGTTCAAGTGATAAAATGATACTGAATATTTAATAAATAAAACTAAATTAAAGTGTTTCACAAATCATAGGTCATGTTCATCAAAGACTTGAAACGGGGGACAGTTCATCCGACTGTCACGTTTAGCTTTATAAAAAGATAATTCATCTGTAATATATTGTAAAGTATGTCAGAATAATAAAATTATTTTTTTATTTCATCTCAAACTTCTTTTTAAAGGTGAGTGTGATATATTCACTACCACTAACACGTTCATATTTTTTTAAGAATGAATATATATTCTTTATCACATTCACATCATGAATGGACCATAATCATTTATATTTGCTTTACAAATATCATGTCAAATCCATGATAAATATTACTTTCACAGAGTGAGAAATTATTTTGAGAATCCTTATTGTTCTCATTACCACAATGATGACGATTATAATTTCGTTTATTATCACGTCCACATCCATTGATACCTTCACAGTACTAATCTCGTCCCATTGAATTTGCTTTATTCTCGCTCCTTTAAGAGAATATGGTAGCAATATGTAATAAGTCTGAAAGAAGACAAAATTATTATCGTAAAGATATCAATGGATGTGGACGTGGCAATAGACAAAATTATAATCGTCATCGTTGTGGTAATGAGAACAATAAGGATTCTCTAAATAATCCTTCACTCTGTGAAAGTAATGTTTGTCATGAATTTGACATGATATTTGTAAAGCATATATAAATGATTATGGTGCATTCATGATGTGAATGTGACAACATGTGATTTATGAATACATATTCATTCTTGAAAGAATAAAAACATGCTAGTGGTAGTGAATATACTACACTCACTTCTAGAAGGAGGTTTGAGAGGAAATAAGAAAATAATATCATTATTATGTCATGAATAATCATTGGTCACGTACCTGTTGCACGCTAAATATTATGGCAATGTGATTATTGAAGGACTACAGTATGCAAGAAACAGATCTTGCGTATAATTTTGACCATGACCATAATGGTATAACTTTCTCTTTGCGAGAGATATTTATCATATGGATATTGATGAATATATGATGGTACAATATTCGTGAAAGTGGTTGGTTATGTTGAGACTATAAATAAAGGAAAGATTTAATATCTTCTAATACTACAACTTGTAGCGGGGTAATATGTATGTGAAAAGTTATCCACTTTATTCTTTAGTTTGTACTACACAAATAAAAGAATGGTACAATAAAGTAGAAGTTTATTAATATAAAAACTCATATCATAGTAAACTTGGAGTTTATTGGTAATTGCACACTTCATGGTGTAAACTTGAAGTTTATCAATATTGATAATTTATTCAGTTTCCATAATTGGTACAGCCATGTTAACTTAAGTATGATGTGCAAATATAAAAGGGAATTCACATGGGTAAATATTAAAGAACTAGAAGGTTCTTTACGAATTTTCTTATGTTGCTTGTTCTCATTAATTAATAGACCAACTAAAATTAGGATTGAATCCCATGAATACAAGAAATATCAAAGGTGAATATGGGCTGATTCACCTACCATGTATACCACATAAATGCATCTATGAGATGTTTACATGTGCGATTATTAATAACCCGCAACATGGTATTTGTCGGATAACTTGCTCAATAATTTAATTTAGAGCATATTCCAGATTCTTTATTCAAGATAGTTCATCTTGATAAGTTGGTTTACATCATAGTTGGTTTAGCAAAATGATTTATTGAGTGCCTCCACTTAATAGCTAAACTATTGCTTATGATAACAAAGTTATCTATATCAGTTTGATATACGTTATATACGAAAGTATATTACATTCTCCCCTCACAAGTGGTTCAGGGTCAAGAACCAAATAATTTCATCTTATTATAATTGATGTGTGGTGTATATTTTGATTAACACTATAATGCACAAAGATGGATTTCCAAAATTGAGGAAATAAGTTAGTTTTTCTAATACGAGGGGGAGACAGAATAAACAGTTGAGAAAAAGTTACGTGGAATGAATTATCATTTTGTACATCTAGATCCTCGAATAAGATAGTATGAACTTGAAGTTCATAAAAAAAATAATTCATCTGCAATATATTGCAAAGCATTCTAGATAGATTTGCTAACCCAAAGAAAGTAACTATATTCTCACTGCAAATGCTCCTATTAGAATAAGTCCTAGAAGGACAAAGTCTATGGTACGCTTAAAGTGTATAGACAAATCGGTTTCAAATAAAATTCTTGATTAAAAAAAAAAGAGAAAATGATCAAAATGATTATAATAAGAAGGCAGGTGATCTAGAAGATCACATGACATTACACTTCATAAAATCGTAGGAGAGATTCAGGTACCTAAAAATATGAATGAAGAGATCTCTATGTTATGTGTTTATGAAAAAAAGAGTTTGGGACCGACAAAATGTTCATATGTTACATTTATGATAACGCTAAATTGGTACCGATTTTTACTGAATCTGCATTCCCTAAGGAAGCCTGGTCAATCAGATGATTTTGTCTGGTTGAAAGTAGTCAACCGGCCTTGTCTTCCCTACTCCTCTTCTGGTTGTGCCATTACCAATCGTGGGTAACCTCCGGTCCTACCGCCCCTGACCTAAGAAGAACTATTATCCTTATGACCAAACAATGATCAGCTTCTTACTTCTCGAGCGATAGTTCCACGATCCCGACCAGCAACTTCTTGGGAGTAGGGGCATCAAAGCTTGCCCAGCCTAGTAAAGAAAATATACATGAGGATCTTAAGTCTGGAGAAACAATTCAAGTAGAATTGGTTTCATATGAAAGACATGTAGTTTTGGACATATAGTTCAAACACTCGAAAATATAAAGTCAATGGTTATGTAATCACTTTCATGTATTTTATATGTCTGGCATGACATGAAACCTTGATTATAAAACTAAAGTCTATTTATATGGCTTATTTGACTATACTTCCCCAAATGATTTAAATTGCCTAAAGCATATACAATTCTTGATCTTGAAGTACCACATCCTTAGTGCAATTTATGCACAAATATATCCTGCTATAACTGTACGCATGATAATATGATAGCAAGAGTTTTTACCCCTATGTGATGATATTGAAATAATGATTCAAACAAGATCATATGAAGACAATTCATCTCTATCGGGAAAGATTTCAAGGTGCAACATATTCATTCAAGTTAATATGGTTGATTTGTTCACCAAATACTGACGTCAACCTTCAAGAAGCTAGTGTACAAGATCGGGATGCGAATGCTTAAAGATGTGAATTGATGCTCTTCTCAGGGGGAGTTAATACGCGTTGTACTCTTTTTTCTTTATAAGGTTTTGTCCCACTGGGTTTCCTTGCAAGGTATTTAACGAGACAACCAAAAGGTGTATTTCTAAACATGTGTATTTTTTTTCCTTCACTAGAATTTTTTCCACTAGATTTTATTTTAATTAAGGTTTTAATGAGTCATATTATTTGTTGGATAGACATTCAAGGCGGAGTGTTATTAATAGAATTATATTTAAGGTGAATGTCTATATTTTAGAGAGATTTTAGGGTTTGTTACTTGGTAGCTAAGTTAATTTTTTCCTATAAATAGAGGAATTCTATTCCATTGTAATTCATCCCAAATCAATAAGAATTTTCTCCTTACTTTTTTCTGTAATATTGTTCTTCTTCTTTTATTATTTTATAACATTTTCAATAAATCGGAAAAAACAAGTGGCAGGTTTTTTCTTTGGCTCTTTTGTAAAACAAGAAACTCGATACATTTATTTTTTGTTTAGTTGAAAGAGTTCTCTCAACCATATTAAAAATTTAATTCTCAGTTTGTTATTAGAAGAACGGTCAGATTCACTGTCACCATTAACATGGCCGTCAACAAGGTAAGATTCAACCATAAGATTTTTGAGTCATTCTTTAAAACAAATGTTTTTACTCACATCAAGTTATTAAAAACACTTTCTTCACATAAAAAAAGAAGCTTTTCACTAAATTGGAAAAACAAGCGGCTCAAATAAATTGGATCACGTGTTTCTCTTGCGGGGGTGGGGTTTTTTTTGTAAAACAATAAACTCGATACATTTATTTTTTGTTTAGCTGAAAGAATCCTCTAAACCATAGTAAAAAGAAAAAAATTAATTCTTAGTATGTTATTTGAAGACGGTCAGATTCACAATGACTATTCTTAACGTGGCCACTATCAAGGTAAGATTCAACCGCAAGATATTTGAGTCATTCTTTAAAACAAAAGTTTTGCTTTATTTTTATTTTTAAAAGAAAGAAATTTATCTTAATTGAACTGATATTATTGTGTTATGATTAATTGCTTTTCTCACTTGTCTTACAAACATTCGTTATGGTATCTAAAATACGACATATATATATTTTTAAAACTATGTTTAACAATGGCAATTACGAGAACACAGTAGTAATAATTCAATTTTGAAAAGAGATTGACATATTTCTTCTTGTTTTCCTTAAGAAGTTTTTCCTTATCATATATTCTACTGGCGTTTGTTTTAAATCTTTCAAAAATAAAATTAGCAAAATCAATTTTTTGATATTTTGAGAAAGTATTTTTTTTTTTTTTTTTTTTTTTTTTTTTTTTTTTGCCAAAAAGTTGGAATCCTGCATGTTCGAAGCATTCAAGTAGGGGCAAAATGAGCAACAAGTTGGCAAGAGTAATTAATTATTAACATGTAGTATAAAATTATATTCTGGAAGTCTTGTGTATCTGTCTCAATTAAGAATCTCAATTATACGATTTTGTTATTATTAAAACGAGTACAACATTAAATAATAAGATATTGATAATCTTTGTCACAGGTGGTAGTTCATCAAATTGTTATAATAAAATCAATTCTTTGGATATAGTCAAATCAACAATTAAGGTTATTAATTTCCTTTGTGTCCACTCTTCGTCAGAGCAATTAAATAGATAATAATAAATCGATACATCATAATTGACTGAGGCTCAATTTTTTAAAGCTTTTGTTTTCATTTATTAATTCTTCTGGGTGAAATAAATGCCTCAACTACTAAAAATTAATTAGAATTGCCCAATACTGTGAAGAAAATTTACTGCCTCCCACCTTCATATGAAGGTTTGCAGACTACTGTTTAAAAAGTCGTTTGATAGTTTTAATTTATCTAAATTACCCTTTATCAGTTTTTAAAATTATCCTTCTCCTGCTCTTGTTTTTGCATGTGCTTTTTCCACTTCCATGCCAATATATAGAAAGAAAAGCAGACTTTTCAATGAAGAATTTTTCTTTTGTTTATTAATGGTGTAAAACTTTTAGACGCATTAAAGAAAGTGGATTAAAAAAGTGAAATCAGTTGTCTGTAGTCTGTATGTTACATGTATTAGAACCTTGAGATTGAGTTTGAAATTTGAGGTATATTAAACTTTTATGATTACAAAAGTTTTAGATTAAGTATATGTTTAATCAGTTTCTTTTTTATAATTGGATGCCCGAAGGGATATGGGTCAAATGGTTTTGTGCCCATTACAAATTTGTTTTTAATTTTATGATTCTATATTTTTTTTTATTCATAAGAGATTTACTTTTACACATAAAAGATCTATGTTTAACATGTAAAATATTTTTTAAATTTTATCGTTGAAAAAGCCGCGGAGGGTCTCCATTTTTTTCACAGGAACAAAATGTTGACTGCTTTAGTGTTTAGTCAGACCAAGAAAACGTTATGCTTCATTTAAAACCTTCACTTTTCATATACTGTATTGCAAATTAATAAAGCACTTAGCACTTTATATTTAATGATTAATGTTTTTTTTTGCTTAAAAGGGGTATTTAAATCTAATTTTTTATACGTACATTCTACATATTTTAAGTCATGAGTTATTCATGACACGAAAGTATTATAAGGTTCAAATGTGATCGTACAAATTATTTGTTGATTATTTCAAATTTCAAGTACTTGAAGACTGGGGCGGAGGCAGAGTACGGAATGCGGGTTCGGTCGAATCCAATCATTTTTATTCAAATCATGTATTTATTTTAAGAAATTTATTAAATATATAAAATTTATTAATTTAACACTCGATAACTTAAAAGGATTATAATCCAAAAACTATAAAGTTCAAATCTGGACTACGTCTCTTCCTCAAGACGGTAATGCATTGGCCTAATCCCTGTTAAGCGCATTTACCTTTATTTTCCCTCCCACTTTGGGACTGCCACACGAGAAAATATCAGCATTTATCGATCTTTTCAATTGAAGTTGGAAACCACTTACTGATTTAGGAATCAAACAATTTTTAGCTAAGATTATAGGATGATTTATTCTGTCTAAACTTTGTCTTAAATATTAAACCCTCCCTTTTGTAGTCAAAAGTTTTAAGGATATCTTTCCTTCCTATACAATATTTGAAACTTATTTACTAAATTGTCCTAATGTAACGATCCGGCTGGTTGTTTTGAGAGTTGTAGCCCAATTCCCCCACTTACTGCTCATTCTGTGCTTTATAGCTGCTATGTAACTTCCCGTATAGTTAGTTCGGATCCGGAAAGGTTTTGGAATGAGTTGAGACACTTAGTCTCAAGGTTGAAAGCTTAAGTTGAAAGGTTGACCAAATGTTGACTTATGCGTAAACGACTTAGGAATGGAATTTCGATGTTTCCGTTAGCTCTGTTGGGTGATTTTGGACTTAGGAGCGTGTCCGGATTATGATTTGGAGGATCGTAGTTGATTTAGGCTTGAAATGGCGAAAGTTAAAAATTTATAAGTTTGACCGAGAGTGGACTTTGTGGATACCGTGCTTGGAATGGGGTTTCGGGAGTTGGAGTAGGTTTGTGGTGTCATTTGTGACTTGTGTGCAAAATTTGAGGTCAATCGGGTGTGATTTGATAGGTTTTGGTGTCGTCTGTAGAAGTTGGAATTCCTTAGTTTGAATAGGCTTGAATTGGTGTGCGATTTGTATTTTCGATGTTGTTTGATGTGATTTGAAGCTTGACTAAGTTCGTATCATGTTCTGGGATTTGTTGGTATGCTTGGTGGAGGTCCCGAGGGCCTCGGGTGGAATTCGGATGGTTAGCGGATTGAATTTGGAGTTTGAAAGATTGTTGTAGCTGAAGTCTTCTGGTGCAATTGCATCTGCAGAACTTTGGTCGCGGGTACGAGCTGGGAAGTGCAGAAGCGGAGTTTGGATTGGGGGCTGTGGAGTGCGAATGCAGAAGAATTTCCGCAGGCATGAAGGATCGCAGAAGCGGAGAGGGGCTTGGACTCCCAAGTCCGTAGAAGCGGATGGTTCTGCGCAGATGCGCACTCACAGGAGCGGGATTTGTGACCGCAGAAGTGGTTGGTCGGCCCTTAAGTGGCCTTTCGCAGATGCGGATGATTGAGCGCAAAGGCGGTACCGCAGAAGCGGATTTTTGGACCGCAGGAGCGAGAAGGCCTGGGCAGAATATTAAATGGAGGGTTCCGTGGGTTTTCTTTATTTTCTAACATTCCAACTCCATCTAAGGCGATTTTTGGGAGGATTTTCGAGGAGAATCTTGAGGTAAGTCACTTGTGGTTTAATTTATTCAATAATTGTGTTTCCCCATTGATTTTCCCACCTAGATTTTTTGGTTTTGAGGTGCAATTTTGGAGTATGAAGCTAGGGATTTGGAGAGTTTAATTTGGGGATTTAGATGTCAATTTGGTGTTGGATTTTGGTAAATTTAGTATGGTTGGATTCATGGTTAAATAGGCTTCCGGATTTCGTGACTTTTGTTGGGTTCCGAGACGTGGGCCTGAGGGGCCAACTTTTGAATGAATTTTTGACTTTTTAAATTGGGAACTTAGTAATTTCATGCGAAACTGATTCCTTTAGCTCCTGTTGATTGTGCCAAATTTTTTGTGACTAGATTTGAGTCATTCGGAGGACGTTTCGCGAGGCAAGAGCTTGTTGGAGTAGAGTTGCGCACAGTTTTAGGTAAGTAACACTTCTAAGCTTGTACTAAGGGTATGAAACCTCAAATTTTGTGCTATGTAATTTATGTTGAGGTGACGCGCATGCTAGGTGACGGGCGTGTGGGCGTGCACCGTAGAAATTGTGATTTAGTCGATTCCCTATAACTGCATAGCTTTTTTATTTGAATATTTTGTTGTACTTTATGTGTTAGAGCACTTGAGCTGTGATTCATGCTAGAAATCATATCTAGGCTATATGCCGATACTATTGGGACCCACAGTGGTTGTTCTTTGCTATTGAGCTATTTGTTTAATTGCAGTCGTGTACTCAGTTAGATTCATCATTACGTGTCATATCTCAGTCTTTGTTATCGTATATCTTCACATTTCATATCATTTATTAGGGCTGCTTAGCATGAGTGTTGTGAGCCCGAGAGACTAGAGAGATTGGTGACTGAGTTGGGCCTGAGTGCGGTGTTGTGAGTGATATCAATATATGTGTGGATCGAGTTGCACGCCACAACAAGCCTTATGGCTATATATATGTGGATCAGGTTGCACGCCGCAACAAGCCTTAGGGCTATATATATGTGGATTGGGTTGCTCGGCCCAACAACTTATGGCTATATATATATATATATGTGTGTGTGTGTGTATGTGTGTGTGTGTGTGTGAGACATATTGAGTGCTCTGAGAGCGTGAGTACTTGAGATTTCACTTCATGTAGCTATAGAGACGTCAGACTCTTCTGATCAGTCACACTTGGCATATTTCATCTGTGCTAAACTTAATTGTTGAACCTAGAAGCATACCTACTTTTTTTTTTGTATTGTTAAATTCTGTATCTTTACTGCATTGTTTGAGCTCGTCACTGTCTTCAGACACAGGTTAGATTTGTTACTTACTGAGTTGGTTGTACTCATGCTACACCCTGCACCTCGTGTGCATATCTAGGTGCTTTCGGTCATGGCGGTTGCTGATTTGCAGAGTCCAGACCTTCGGAGATTATCGAGGTAGCTGCTTGGCGGTCGTAGACCTTGATTCTCCTTCCTTATCTTGCAGCTTATTTATTCTGTTTTACTTTCTAGACAGTGTACCGAACTTTGTCATTTCGTAGATGCTCATGTACTTAGTGAAACCCCGATTTTGGAAAGAATTTAGATATTGAGTTATGATTTACTATCCTGTTTTAAGAGATTTTTCTTTATTTAAATTGTTTTAGTATCTTTCAAAGATTTAAGTGTCGAAAATGTCTGAATAGTCGGCTTGCCTAGTACCATGATAGGCGCTATTACGACGAGTTTGTTTGGGTCGTGACACCTAATTCTGTATATTACCCGCCCTAAACAAGGATTACTTATAAATTATATACATTACATTATTAGTGCCTTAAATTAGGAGTTTTGGTTACATCCTTTTCCTTTTTTTTTTCTCCTCTTTCCCTATTCTCTCGCTTTCTATCTCTATATACAATCCATTACTAGTGCCTTAAATTAGGGGACTTAGTTACACCAATTTTCTTTTTTATTAAACTGGAAAAATTGAGAAAAATATTGAAGAACATTACATCATGGATAACTTAGACAATTACAGGCAAGCACGATTCGTTTCAAAACAAGGAACACTTGAATTTAAATCAATTTTCTTTCCAAGCTGTTACCTAATTAGTTTCGTCCACGTAAAAATTTAACTTTTAATAAGAAGAAAAAATTCCTCTTGCCCTATGTTGTACATAAAAGTTTTTAACTTTTAATAAGAAGGAAAAATTTCCTCTTTTCCTATGTTGTTTTTAGCTGTTTTTTAAGATAATTTCAACTGGTTTTCCATGGTTTTTGTAAGTTCTTTGTGTTAGTCAATCTGAATTACTATAATAAATTTTAAAACAGTAGATTTTCTAAAACAAAAAAACATAAATAGAAAATCAGTAGTAACAGAATGTCAAAATAATCAAACAGAATCTAGAAAATAATTTCGGAATGAAATCGAGCCCTCTGAATGCACAGTATATCCTTAAGTAAACTATTCTCCTCAAATTCCCGAGGTGTTGTAATATTATCCTTTCAGGATAGAACGATTTAACTCACCAGTGTATCGGTACCAAAAACGCATGTGAATAGTGAACCACTTAATGGATGTAAATCACACTGGAATTTTTTTGTGCAGATGAAGGAGAAGAAGTTCAGAAAATTTTTGTAAGGAAAGATTCTGGGATCAAGGCATATTTATAACCATTTTCTGGCACTGTTTCTGAAAAGTTTGCAACCTTTTAGAAACAGCCATGGCTATTGGAACAGGCGGGAACGATTCCCGTTTAAAATATTTTGGGAAAATTATTTAAAATAATTTAAAAAATAAACGGATTTGGTCGCATCGCGGGTCCTGGGTTAATCTGGGTTGACTTTTTGTTAATTAATTAAATTAATTAATTAAATAATTGAAAAATTTTTTATCCAAAAATATTAATCAATCAATCGATCTTTGCCCAAATCCGAATCCAAAGCTGAAGCCGAGCCGAGCCAGCGACGACGACGATGGCGCGAGGCTTGCCTTCTCTCCAACCCATTTAACACTAAGGGAAGTGCTTTCTTAATATACACATTCCCTTTTCTTTCCACCACCGATGAGGGACAATTGCTTTTTCCAAAGCATAAGGGAGCTCACTTTCCCTTCACATTTCTTCCTTCAATTTTCCATTCACCAATCTTTTAATCCCAACAATCCCCCACATGAATGGAGAAAGGCTATAAGACAAAGGAATGCATGGACTAGTGTGTGATTTACAAGTAAGGATTAATTGCATCTGGATAAGTAGGTTTCCTTTTGAACTTTCTGTAGTGAGGTTATATCGGATATACTTGGTCAATCGGTAGATTTGATATCTTTGAACCGTCGAGCTTTGTTTTATACGTAGACAACAAAAGTCACATAATCAACCCTTAACCATCTATGATTCTCATGGTCGTGTTCGTTTCAGCCATGAACACCGCCTGGTTTCATGAGTGCTTAGAGAATGGGCCTTTACTTTCATTCCCCTTGAAGTGGCTTACACTTCACACTCACATTGGTGATTTCTAAATGTGTAATCCTATGGACACACTATCTAGTCATTTCCTGCCAGACTTAGCAAATCATTAAGAAACTTTAAGCTTAATTGACTCATCGAAAAGCCTTAATGCTTTATCCTGATTTCTGAACATTGTCTTCATCACGAGAATGGTTGAGTTATTTGACAATGTTGAACTGTCATTCATAACTTTTTTTGATCTTTTTGAACCTAGCTCTTGGGATCTCCAATCTTCTAGGTAGAGTTACCGCCATGATGACTTGTCCTAGGCCTTAACCCCATTCCCTTCGATAATCTTTCAACTGCCTCTCTAGATAGGTCTTTTGTAAGTGGATCCGACACACTATCTCTTGACTTCACGTAGTCAATCGTGATAACACCATTAGAGAATAGTTGTCTAATGGTATTGTGTCTCCATCGTATGTGATGAGATTCTCCGTTATACATAACACTCCATGCCCTAACTATTTCCGCTTGACTATCACAATGTATACATATAGGTGCCAAAGGTTTGGCCAAAATAGAATATCTTCCAAGAAATTCTGGAGCCATTTAGCTTCTTCACCGGCCTTGTCTAAAGTTATGAATTCATATTCCATAGTAAAACGGACGATGCACATTTGTTTGGATGATTTCCAAAACACTGCTCCACCCCTAATTGTGAAAACATATCCACTCGTGGATTTAACTTCAGATAATCCGGTGATTCAATTTGTATTACTATACCCCTCAATCGTGGAGGGACATTTATTATAATGCAGAGCATAGTCTTGGTATGTTTTAGATATCCCAAAACTCGTTTCATCGCCATCCAATGTATTTGATTGGGATTACTTGTAAACTGACTCAATTTGCTAATAGCACATGCTATATCTGGTTGCATACAATTCATGATATACATCAAATTTTCCAATACTCTTGCATAGTCCAGTTGTGAATCACTTTCACCTTCATTCTTTTGAAGTGCATAACTCACGTCATTGGAGTATTAGCAGCCTTGAAATCCAATTACTTGAACCTATAAAGTACTTTTTCAATGTAGTGAGATTGTGATAATGCTAAACCTTTTGGAATCTTGTGAATTCTGATTCCTAAGATCACATCAGCAACTTCTAAGTCTTTCATGTCGAATTTCAGCCAGCATGCGCTTAGTAGCATTTATATCTCCCATATCTTTACTCATTATCAACATGTCATCAATATATAAACAAATAATGACTTCATGACATGGGGTATTTTTAATGTAAACACATTTGTCACACTCATTGATTTTAAACCCATTTGCTTAATATTTTTTGATCAAATTTAGCATGCCATTGTTTTGGTGCTTATTTAAGTCCATAAAGCAATTTAACAAGTTTGCACACTTCTTTCTTCACCAGGAACCACAAAAACCTCAGGTTGTTTCATATCAATTTCTTCCTCCAATTCTCCATTTAAGAAAGCTGTTTTAACATCCATTTGATGGATTTCAAGACCATACACGGCCGCCAGTGCCACTAAAACCCTAATAGATGTTATTCTTGGTACTAGCGAGTAAGTGTTAAAGTAATCTAGGCCTTCCTTTTATCTATAACATTTGACAACAAGTCTTGCCTTATATGTGTCAATAGTTCCCTCAGCTTTTATTTTTCTCTTAAAGATCCATTACGAACCTAAAGGCTTATTTCCTAGAGATAGATCAACCAATTTTCATGTATGATTATCCAAAATTGATTAAATCTCACTATTGATTGCCTCTTTCCAAAATGTTGAATCAGAAGATGACATAGCTGCTTTGAAAGTTTGAGATTCATTTTCAAGCAAAAATGTCACAAAATATGGTCCAAAGGAAGTAGATATTCATTGACGTTTGTGATGAACCGATAGGTCATCTATAGTTTTACCTTTCATTTCTATGCTCCGAGACCTCAAATAGATCTATTTAGCCTTTCTCGATTTGCCTGCGCTTTCCGTGTCCTTTTCTCAGAAGGTTTTTATGATAAAATTGATGAAAATGTAAAATCGTGCCTTAAAACTCATTTGAGTTGACTTCGGTCAATGTTTTGTGTAAATGGACCTAGATTAGTGTTTTGACGGTCCCGATGGGTCTGTATCATGTTTTAGGACTTGGGCGTATGCCTGGAATTGAATTCAGAAGTCCCTAACTTGATTTATCGTAATTTGTTGAAAACTAGAAGTTTAAAGGTTTAAAGAATTCCTAAATTTGACTGTAGTTTGACTTTGTTGTTATCGGGTTTAGATTACGGTTCTGAAACCTGGTATAAGTTCGATTCAGTATTTATGACTTGTCTGCAAAATTTGATGCAAAACAGAGCTGATTTGACGTGATTCGGACGTCCGGTTGAAAAATTGAAAGTTCTTAAGTTTCTTTGAAAATTCATTTGTTTTGGTGTCCGATTCATAGTTCTAGGCGTTATTTTGGTGTTTTGATCGCGCGAGCGAGTTTGTATGATATTATTACACTTGTGTGCATGTTTGGTTTGGAGCTCGAGGGGCTCGAGTGAGTTTCAGATAGGCTACGTAGTGATTTTTGGAATTAGAGGGATAGCTGGTGCATCTGTGCTTCTGGTGCTGAACTACAGATCTCTCATTCGCGAGGTTTCGCTTTTGCGAACAATGTGTCGCATTTGCGAGCATGGGCTGGGTTGGGAAGAGTTCGCATTTGCGGACTTTGCATCTTCGCAATTGCGAAGGATTCAGTCGCAATTACGACCACTGTCTACTTGGTGCTTCTTCGCATTTGCGAAATATTGTTGTATTTGCGGAATGCCTTGGTTCGCATTTGCGACAAAAATTGTCGCATTTGCGACAACAATAGGATCAGTAACTTCTTCGCTTTTTCAAGGGGTTGATCGCTTTTGCGAACTTTGCGTTGGAATTGCGATAACTATCGTTGGGTAAAAGAGGGAAAAACGGGATTTAGCTCATTGCTTTCAAACATTCAACCCTAAACACCCTAGAGGCTATTTTCCCAAAGAGATTTTCTTCCTAAATTCATTGGTAAATGACTTTAATCTATTTGTTTTCAATTACCCATTACATTTCATAAGTTTTCAATATCAAATCTAGGATTTTCATGGTAGAAATTAGGGATTTGGGTAAAATTAAGAATTTTTATAAATTTGGGATTTAGACCTCAAATTGAGATTGAATTTTGAAATTAATTACATACCGGGCTGGGGGAGGAGGGGGGGGGGTGAATTTGTGTTCGGGTTTTAGTCTGAATTTTGGTTTTGACTAAGCGGGCCCAGAGTTGATTTTTATTGACTTTTTCAATAATGATCTAAATTGAACCTCTTTCATTCGTGGGTAGTTTTTAAGGCTTATTTTAAATCGTTTGTGTAATAATTTTCTAGATTTGGTTGGTATGGGGGCTTGTTCGAATGGCAAGGTCGTGGTTAAACTTTGAGTTGATTGCGGAGTGAGGTAAGTGCTGAATCTAACCTTAATTTGAGGGAATTAGGAAAGCTATATGCTATATGAATTACATGTGCAGCGGCGTATATGCAAGGTGATGAGTGTATATACGCTGTCAAATTACTTGTTTCCATGCTTTTCCGTATTTCATTAATTACTTTATTCCGTGACTTAACTGTTACATTACTTGTTTTCCCTATCTTCATTGCGTCGTATTATGTCTTGTTTTCATGCCTTAATTGCTACATGCTTATTTGATTTTCATGCCATAATTGTCACTTGCCATTTAGCATTTCTTGTATTAAATTGTCCATCCCCTCCCTGATTCCATACTTATTTACTAGTTGTCTCTATTTGTTTCCCTCATATATCTAAATTGTCTTATGCCGTGTTGCCTTATAGTTTCGTATTAATTGTTGCCTTCATTGAAGTAGTTTCACCTGTACGTATTATGTCACGACCCAAAATCCATTAAAAGACATGATGGCGTCTAACATCGCTGTCAGGCAAGCGGCCGTTGATTGATCAACTTAATTACTCATTTTAGTATTTTGAAATCATAATTTTCATTAATTAAATAGTATGAAATAGAATTTACAGGGTAAATGATAATATTTACACGAACTACAATAATGAACAACCTGTAGGAACCCCCAAAACCCGGTGTCACAAGTGCATGAGCATTTTCTAAGGAGTACAATAATAATACAACTTCTGTCCAGAATGTAAATAAGACAAGATAAAATAAATTGTACGATGGAGACTCGGTGGACTGCGATGCGTAGCCTGAATTTCAGCTCACCTAAAGTCTCCTCAACAGATGCACCTACACGCTAAGATGATCGCCAAATGAACCTGTCAGATCCTGCACATTTAGTGTAGAAGTGCAGCATGAGTATGTAATGAAGTGCACAGCGATAGTTGGGTAAATCATAATCTTCCAAATATTTCTTTTAATGTATAAATTTCTCGATCTTGTATTCTACCTTAATAGCTTAGAAAGATGCCAAGTGTCAGTATCAAATAAATAAGGAATACTATAAAATTGACGGGCATCAGTGGAAGGTTTATCTCGTGAATATTCGGACTACTAGCGATATAACACACGATTCTGCTGAGATCGTTCTGCCCCATCCAGAATAATGTGTACGCTACCAATGGTCGAGCGGCACGAACCATAGATGCATTTATACTGCCGAGACATTCGGCCCACTCCATTGAAAAGGAAGGAAGTTATCGAATTACGAGACACGTGTTTGCAATACAGTACATGATCACATAACGAATATAATCTTTACCGTTTCTCAAATAACTGGCCCATAACTCAAAGTGTTAAGGCTCGGCCTATTATACATATATTTATTTCTAAATCAAATTCAGTTATAACTTTAGTTAATTATGCCAGCAGAACGAGTTCAAATAATTTAATTATTACATGACAAAGTCCTAAGTTTACCTGGACGTAAACATGCCTTAGCTACGTATGGACTCTCGTCACCTCATGTGTACGTAACACCCACAAGTAGTTGCACAAAATAATAAATATCACCTAGGGGGTAGTTTCCCCCTCACAAGGTTAGACATGAGACTTACCTCGCTCCAAAGTTCCAAAACCGGCTCCAACGCCTCTCTAATTCTTCAATTCAATCCAAACGATCCGAAACTAGTCAAACAATGTGCAACTCAATCAAAATATACTCCAATGCTTATAATTAATCAATTCCGAACAATCTCCAACTCCGCTCTAAAAGTCATTAAAGTTAACTCTCGGGCCTACGTGCTCGGATTTCGAAAATTTTCGAAGATAACATTAACCATAACATTACGAACTCAAATATATAATTTAATCCTAATTCCAGTCCAAATTCGTGGTAAAAATCCAAAAATACAAATTTCTAGATTTCCACCAAAATACCAAATTTCTACAAATTCTCATGCTTAAATCCATATATAAACCATGTATTTAACTCACAATGTGAAGAAATCACTTACCGCATAATAGATGATGAAGATGGCACTCTAAAATTGCTCCAAAACCGGCTCCCATGAACGAAATGAAGTGGAATTGAGCCAAACCCCCGTTTTAAAAGAACACATTACCTAGCGACTTTTCGCATCTACGGTCCACTAGCCGCTTCTGCGGCTTTGCACCAATGGAAATACCCATTGCAGGTGCGGTTTCCACTAAGTCCGCCTTTGCAGACAAAACGCCGCACTTGCTGCCTCGCTTCTTCGATGGTTCCGCATCTGCGGAACTCGACCGCATTTGTGTCCCAGCCTTCCCCAGCAAACTCCGCTTCTGTGCTCCAGTAGTCGATTTTGCGATCACGCAGGTGGGAGATTCCTTTGCACCTGCGACCTCTACTCCTCTCACTCCCAGCCGCTTCTGCGGTTATTTTCCTCGCTTCTGCGAGGTCGCTTCTGCGGTGAATATTCTGTAGAAGCGGTTGTACCAGCAACCAGAATTCTCCAGCTTTTCCTTAAGTCCAAAATCCGATCCGTTAACATCCGGAATCCACCCAAGGCTACCCGGGACCTTGAGTAAATATACCCATGCGTCCCAAAACACATTACGAACTTGCTCGAATCTCAAATCACGCCAAACAGCATCAAAAGTTGCGAATCGATGATCGAAACCTTTCTTTAAACTTTCAAAATATCAAACTTCGACGAACACGTCTGAACTATACATAAACATTCCGGAATGACGTCAAACTTTGACCACAAGTCATAAATCACAATACGAATCTATTCCAAAGATTGGAATCCCAAACGGACATTGACAACAGTAAAGTCCACCTCAACCAAACTTAGGAAATTCTAAAGCCTTCCAAATGCCAACTTTCCACAATAAGCGCCGAATTGCTCCCAGGTGATCCGATAATCAACCAATACATACGCCCAAGTCCAAAATCATCATACGAACCTATCGGGACCTTCATATCCAGATTCTGAGGTTTTTTGCTCAAAAGTCAAACTTAGTCAATTCTTCCAACTTAAAGCTTCCGAAATTAGAATTTTCTTTCCAAATCAACTCCGAACCTCCTGAAATTCAATTCCGACCACACGTACAAGTCATAATACCTGAAGTGAAGCTACCCAAAGCCTCAAACAGCCGAACGACGTGCTAGAGCTCAAAACAACAGTGGTCAGGTTGTTGCATATTGTTAAAAGTAGATACCGTTGAGTTGGTAAGTTGAGACATCCGAGTAGTTCAAGTCTCTTTGATTATCATGTTATTCTCCATTTCTCGTACATTTGTACTCTTGATGTATGATTTCTTGTAAATCTTAGTTATTGAGTTACTATTATAAATTGACATTGTTTGGGGAGCGCGTTGCACGCTGCAACAGAAATTAAAAAGAAATAAACTGAAAAGGCGAAATAAGGATGTATTATGATATTGACGGAGAATTATATGGAGGGGTGACTGCTGAATTGGATTCAGTTGTTGAGATGAGTTATATGGTTGGTTATTCGGGACTCTCTGCTGGTTGATTTGAGTTTTCTTGATATAAGTTGCCTGCTTTACTTCTATTCCTGTCTTTCCTATTATTATTATTATTATTATTATTATTATTATTATTATTATTATTATTATTATTATTATTATTATTATTATTATCATCATCATCATCATCATCATCATCATCATCATCATCATCATTATTATTATTATTATTATTATTATTGCGTACATGTTAATGTAAGTGACATGCCTTAGCCTCGTTACTACTTCGTCGAGTTTAGGCTCGACACTTACAGAATACATGGGGTCGGTTGTATTCATATTCACTATGCACTTTTTATGCAGATATCGGAGTTGGTCCCAACGGTGTACCATAGACTTGCTCAGATCCAGCTACTCATAGGAGACTTGAGGTATAGCTGCACAACATCCGCAGCTCTGAAGTTCCCTTCTACTTCTTTTAGTTGTTCATTTGATTCAGACACTTATATTTATTTCATACCATTATTTGTAGTATCTTAGATGCTTATGTATTCGCGACACCAGTTCTGGGACTTGTACTGAGATTTCATCACTTATTAGTTTATTTACCTTGTTTCAGACTATTCAGTTTTCCTTTAATGACATCGTAATTGAAGCTTGTTAAAAATTGTTAATAATTATATCTAACGTTGGCTTGCCTAGCAAGTGAAATGTTAGGTGTCATCACGCTCCCGATGGTGGAAATTCCTGGTCATGACAACGTTTGCTACGCCTTGGGTCCTCTTCACTTGGAGTATTTTCCTTTGGTTCTTCCCGTGGTCATTTAGGTCTTTCACTTAATGACTCGCATTCAATTTTATACGGATAAATACTTTCAAAGAATTCAAGATTATCTGATTCAAATACCGTATTAACATGAATTTCAGGATTATCAGATTTATGAACTAAAAACCGACATGCTTTATTGTTTGTAGCATATCCAATAAAATCACAATCCACAATTTTTAGTCCAATTTTTATCCTTTTGGGTAACTGTACCTGTACCTTTGCTAAACACCCTGCACTTTGAAATATTTCAAGTTGGGTTTTCTTCCTTTTCATTTTACATATGGAATAGATTGCATTTTGTTGTGGGGTACTCTGTTGAGTATTTGGTTAGCTATAAGAATAGCTTCCCCCTACAAACTCTGTTGTAAGTCGGAACTTATTAATAAAGAATTCATCATTTCCTTAATGTCCCGTTTTTCCTTTCCGCAATTCCATTGGATTAAGGTGTGTAGGGGACAGTAGTTTGATGGATAATCCCATATTCCGAACATATTTCTGCAAACGAAGATTCATATTCTCCAGCCTAATCTTTTTATTCAATTGATTCTCCACTTCATTCTTGTATTAGTTAAATGCTTCAATTGCTTCATCCTTACTATTAAGCAAATAAACATAACAATATCGAGTACAATCGTCAATAAAAGTTATAAAGTACTTTTTTCCACCACGAGATGGTGTTGACTTCATATCACAAATGTTAGTATGAATTAAGTCTAAATGATTTGAATTCCTTTCAACGGACTTATGAGGATGTTTTACAAACTTAGATTCAACATATATTTGATATTTTGATTTATTACTCTCAAATTTAGGCAATACTTCTAAATTAATTAACTTCCGCAAGGTTTTGTAATTGACATGTCCTAAACGAATATGCCATAAATCTTGTGACTCCAACAAATAAGAAGAAGCTGAAATTTTATTAATACTGTCAACAACCATTACATTGAGTTTGAAAAGGCCCTCTGTGAGACAACCCTTTCCAACATACATATCATTCTTGCTTATAACAACTTTGTCAGACACAAATACACATTTAAATCCATTCTAAACAAGTGAAGAAGTTGAAACTAATTTTTTCCTAATAGTTGGAACATGAAGAACGTTGTTGAGCGTTAACACCTTGCCAGAAGTCATGTTCAGAAATATCTTTCATAACCCTCAATCTTGGCTGTTGCAGTATTTTCCATGAAAATCTCTTCTTCGGGACCATCAGTAGAGTAAGTCGCAAATGCTTCTTTGACAACACAAACATATCGAGTGGCTCCAGAGTCAATCCACCACTCCTTCGGATTTCCAACTAAGCTGCATTCCGAAAGAATTGCAAAGAGATCATCAATGCCATCATTATTTTCCACTATGTTGGCATGTCCCTTAATCTTGTCCTTTTTGAGAGATGACAATCAGGGGCTTTGTGACCAGCTTTTCCATAATTGTAGCAGTTGCCCTTGAATTTTTTCTTGTTCTGCTCCTTAGTCTATCCAGAAGATCTCTTTCTCTTCTTACTTTTTGGAGCAGTCTCCTCAACGCTATTAGCTCCCATAATCGTTGAATTTCTATGAGACTTCTTCTCGGTTGTTTTGTTATCTTCCTCATTCTTGAGTCGAATCACAGGATCTTCCAACTTTATTTCTTTGCGCTTGTGTTTTAGATAGTTTTTGAAATCTCTCCACTAAGGAGGTAACTTTTCAATCATTGTAGCCACTTAAAATGCTTCATTCACTACCATACCTTCAGCAATAAGGTCATGAAAAATAAGTTGAAGCTCTTGAACTTGGGTTCTAACGATTTTGCTGTCTATCATTTTATAGTCTAGAAACTTGAACCACCAACTTTTTCAAGTATACATCTTCAGTCTTGTACTTCTTCTCAAGTGCGTCCCATAATTCATTCTAAGTATTCATAGCACTGTAGATATTATACAAGTCATCCTCCAAAGCACTTAGGGTGTAGCCTTTGCAATATGCCTCAACAATCATAAACTTCTCGTTGTTTGGCATGTCGGGGGCAAGCACTGTAGGGTCTTCACTAGTGAATTTCTACATACCAAGTGCGGTAAGACAAAGAACACCCTTTGCTGCCATCCTTTAAAGTTGGCTCCAGAAAAGTTCCCTAATTTTTCGGCCGGTGGCACAACAGTTTGGCTTGACGAGGCTATCGTCATTCCCATAACAGTCGTAGAAGATTTCCATTATCAATTGTCATTTCTCATTGTCAACAACAGTTGACTTCAATTAATGGAAAAGAAAATAGAACGGTAAGTACTGTAATTAATACTAACAGTACATTTAATAAACAAAAACCGAAGTTTTGTATTACTGTTTCACAAGAAAAATGATGAACTTTTTATGTTCCTCAAATCGTTCTAAATTTTAATACTCCAATGAAGTTTTTATATCTTCAAATCAGAAATAGAAAAATTCAGAAGGAGTAGAAAATCACAAAGGTTTTAATCTCCAAAATAGAATACAGATTACAGTATAAAATAATTTCCTTAAGATTGTTAGTCAATCTGTATTACTATAATAAATTATGAAATAGTCAATTTTCTGAAACAGAAAAAATAGAACAGAATGCCGAAATAATCAAACAGAATCTAGAAAATAATTTCGGAATAAAATCAAGCCTACTGAATGCACAGTGTGTCCTTAAGGAAAATTTTTCCCTCAAGTACCCAAGGTGTTGGAATATTATCCTCCAAGGATAGAACGATTTATCCACTAGTGTATCGGTACCAAAAATGACGGTGAATAGTGAACCACTTAATGGCTGTAAATCACACTGGAATTTAATTGTACAAAAGAAGGAGAAGAAGTTTCGAAAATTTGCGTAAAGAAAGATTCTGGGATCAAGGCACATTTATAACTATTTTCTGGCACTATTTTTGAAAAGTTTGCAACTTTTCAAAAACAGCCAAGGTTGTTGGAATAGGCGGGAACAATTCTCGTTTAAAATATTTTGGGAAAATAATTTAAAATAATCCGTTGAAAGAAACAAACCGGGTCACGTCACGTCGCAGGTCCTAGGTTATTCCGGGTTGACTTTTCGTTAATTAATTAAATAATTGACAGAAATTTTGACAAGAAAGATTAATCAATCGATCGATCTTTGACCAAATCCGAATCCAATCGATCTTTGACCAAAGCCGAAGACGAAGCCGAGCGAGCGATGACAATGACGGCGCGAGGTTTACCTTCTTTCCAACCCATTTAACACCAAGGGATGTGCTTTCTCAATATAAGCACATTCCCTTTTTTTTTTCCACCACTAGTGAAGGACAATAGCTTTTTCCAAAGCATAAGGGAGCTCACTTTCCCTTCACATTTCTTCGCTCCATTTCTCATTCACTAATCTTTTAATCCCAACACTTTGGACTGTTTTCGAGCAGATTTTTACAGCTATTGATGGGTGGTTTTGGGCTTGGTTTTAGGTATAAAAGTATGTGATTTATCGACTGTTTTGCTGGATTTAAAAGTGGATAAGTGGTTGAACACGTGAGCCAAAATTAAGTAAAATGTTCAATGTCTTCACCTCAGTCGATGTAGCACCAGCAATAGCATCAAAAGAAATTCAAAAATGATAAGTTTGTTTGGTGCAAAAATATACAAATTAAAAATAAAATTTCCTACAAATTTGATACATCTACGACAATATATATATTAAAAATAAATTTTATACAGCTAGTTATATAGTATACAACATATTTACAACTTATCTAAAAACTTTCATACATTATTGTTACCCAGTTAAATACATCTACAACATCATACAACTAAAATATAATTTTCATACAAATTTTATACATTATGTCTTTTGTATGTCTTGTCTATCTGATTTGTATATATTTTATATGTGGTAAGTTCTTGTTCCTCTCTAAAATTCCAATCAAAACTTCCTCTCTTAATACAATTTTGATACATATTGTGAGCACGTGATTTTACCGCACCCGAATTACCTTAATAAAAATCATTAAATAATTTTTAATCATTTTTAGGATTTTATTAGATGTTTAATTACTCAATTGATAGATAATTAATTCATGAAAAAAAAAACACTAAAAACATTATGCATTGCATTCGGTATTTGTTTTACATTTTAAGGATTGAATAAGTAATTATTTGTTTGATAAAATTGAAAAAATCATAAAAAATAGTGCTTTTTTACACTCTTTAGTTTTAATATTTAAATCATAGAACCTAGCATTATGATAATTTTATAAATAGTTAATTTAGTTTAATGTTACATCTTAAATAAATTAAATTTTTAATCACTAAGTAACCTAGTTATTAAAATTGAAAAGAGTTAAAATAAATGATTGAAAGAAGGAAATTCGGATTGGGCCGGAATCAAACTAGCCCAAATCATCTTAACCCACAAGAGGCCCAAATCTTTCCTCTTTAAATCCGGTTATATCCGGACCGTTGATCTCAACAAGATCAATGGTCCATAATCCACCCCATCCCCATATAAAAGCATCTTAACCTAACCCTAATCCCTCTCTTTTTCTCCTCCACCCAAACATACCCCTCCCGCCGCTGCTCCCTTCTGCCTCACCCAAACTCGTCCAAAACTCGGGCGAGTTAAAACCCTAACTCGCCCGTGGTCCCCTCCCCTTCCCCACGTACCCCTAGCCCTAACGGATCCCTGACAAAGGAATCATTTGCACTCAAGTATTTTGTTGATTTGAGAACTAATTTCGGATAAATGGGGACCGTGGATCAATTTAAAATCGATCCTTGCCTTCCATCTGTCCGGGTTTTAGTTCTAGAAACGGTTTTGGAAGGTTTTCAGATTTGGAGGGGGATTTTTCCTTGGTTTTTTTTTCGGGTTTTTCTTGAGTTTTCTTGGGGAGGAGGGTTTGAGGAAGATATATATATATCTAGGTTTTTTTTGGAGGAGTGAAGAAAAGAACGGGGATTTCAGACTTTAGGATAAGAATTTTAGTATTCTTCTTCTGGTTCTTTTTTTCAGTTTCTGGAACGATTTCGAAACGGAAAAAATTGACTCGAGTCCAATTCTTTCTCCTTTCCTTGTTTCTGTTTCTATAAATCAGAAGGCGAAAAATCGGCCAAATTTTGTTTGTTCCAAAAATCAGAAAATTGGCATTTCTGTTTCAAAATCGGAATCCGATTTGGTTTTTGGTCGCGGTGCGTTGCTGAGTTGAAGGTCGTCACTCGAGGTCGACCCGCGGCTCCTTATTTCAACATTCAAGAGTATTCGAGATTCTA
>MCJB01014369.1:13588-80717 GCA_002018475.1 Nicotiana obtusifolia | reverse complement strand
TAGGGAACAAATTTTCTATTGCTAATTCCTGATTTGTTAGTGCTGGAAGATTTGCGGACCACATTTCTGTTTAGCGACAGAAATGCGGTCCGTATTATTAGCAGCAGGGGCAAATTAGTCCGAACTTCGCCTCAGTTTTTGGGCCGCTATAAATAGGTTTAATAGGGTTTTGTGAGGGATATCTTGTCAGAATTGAAAGTACAAAGTACACGGCTTAGACTAGTTTGAATTCTTGGAAGCTTTTTGGATCAATTACCTTCTATTTCGTAAGATGATGACAATTACTATTCTTTCTCATTCAATTTTCAGCATGAGTAGCTAATTCTAAACGCTAAGGTTGTGAACCCTAGATGGGTATGATGTTATTGAGATTTTGATATTGAATATGGTTTCAACGGATGATTGGTATTTATTTACTTCTTGTTCTTCAAAAAGATTGTTAGTGGTTGCAAACATTAACAAACGCCATTTAATTTTATCTTTGCTTGGGAAAGTGGGATAGAATTTGGTAGAAGTAAGTAACAAAGACTCAAGGCTTTAAACCTTGTTTAATAAAATCGCTTAGGAATAAGTGAGTTTTAATTTGGCATTAATTGATTGTTCTTAATCACAACTCTTTTGTATTTGGAAAAATCATAAAGAGAACATATTATCCAACTATTGGAAAATATTGGATAGTAAATTAGGCATCAATTGCATATCAAGAAAATCTTCCGTTGGAATTATATAATATTAATATCAATAGCATTATATTACATTAAGGGGATTATATTGCCCCCAATTTTTATGAAATACAAGATGCTCATTGAATGATAAGAAAGCTATTTCCACTTAGACAATTTAGGAACACAACCTTGGTTTCTTGAATTCATATTATTTACATTCACAATATTGCAATCAGTCTTCTTTTAAACTTAAATTCAATACACTTTTCTATTACAATTACTTGATAGAATTACGACTTAGTTGAGTATTACACTAATTAGATAAACGTTTCACACCTATTCCCCATGGGATTCGACCCCAACCTTGTTGGGTTATTATATTTGACACCGACCGCTTATACTATTTTTAAGGTATAATTTGAGTGTATCAGTAGGAAATTACCTACGAATTACTAATTAGAATTAATGTAATTCAAGAAGGAATTTCGATTTAGTAAAGGGAAGAAGATTTTTGAAGCTTTCCCACTTTAGTTTAGAGAAGACTAATCCTCTCTCCTTAGCTCTTAGGATTTTTGGCCCCCCTTCTCCTTTTCCAACACAAATTCGCCACTCCTCTCCTTGTCCAAATAGAATTTTAACTCCTTGAAACTTCTCCTTTTTGGATTGAGAGTTGTTCCCTTCTTGGACTAGAATTAGGGTTTCCTATTCCTCATCCTTCTCCAATTTCGCCCCTCTTACACGTTTTCAAGTACTCTTTCAAGAACAATAAGTTATTGTTCAAGAACTTCAAGAACTCAACACAATATTGTTAAGAACGGACGAATGTTCAAGATCCCCTTCAAGATCAACGTAAATCGCATCAAGAACTACAACTTTATATTCAAGAACTTCAAGAACTCCAAGATTAACGTGCACTAGTTTCAAGAACAAAAAATTGGCATCCAAGAACTTCAAGAATCCAAGATTAACGTGTACTAGCTTCAAGATTGGAACTAGGGTTTTCAAGAACGGTTTTAAACGATCAAGAACTTCAAGATTGGTTTCAAGAACCTTTTTTTTTAACAATCAAACTTCAAGATTTCAATTTCGAAACACCTAGACGATTCAAGAACTTCAACCAACAACAATTTTCGGTTTTCTCTTCTTTTCTTTTTTGTCACGTTTTTCTTTTTATTTTTTTTTAAAAAAACCAAAAACAAAATTTAAGAATTAGAACCCTAAAACTAAGGCACGAAGAACAGATTGGGATTGTAAAAACAAACCCTTTCCAAGCTCTGATACCAACTGATGCAATATAAAATGCGAAAAACAAGATAAAAGGATAGAAGCAAGACGCTCAATGAACTATCAAGACAACAAGTAGGAACTAGTCCACTTATCTTCTTGATGAAGTCATGGAGTACCTATTCTATATGAACTACCCTCAAGACAACGATGGTCTTGCAAACTGTTCGATCAAATAAAAGAACGAGTTCAATTTGGAATCACACCAAAAATTGGACAAGTTCACAAACACACAGGTTTTTGGAGAGCACAAAGGCTTGGCCGAAATTTGTATTCAATGTATCAAAGTTAGGTACTATAAATAATGAAGTCTTTAGGCTTATATAGAATGAGCCTTGTCCTAAATCAACTAGGAAACAAATAACTAACAAATAGGCTACCATTTGGCTAAGTAAAAAAAATGGTCACGTAGGACCCCCAAGTAAGAGTCAATGTCTTCCATAGAAACACAATAATACAACATAAACATAAATGTACACAATCAGCAAATATTTCGTCCAACACAAGCTGTGTGAACGCTTGGTTCTTCTCCAAGGCTAACCAACGCCTTTTCTTGTCTTATCTGACATGCTACCCGCTTCTTCCATCATTGCACAATCATAGCATGAATGTAGATTCTTACAAGGCATGGAACTTGACTATGAAAAAAACTTTTAAATACAATTAATATAAGTAGTAATTATTTATTGTGAATGACACAACTTTTTTTTATTTTTTTAAAGAGAAATAAGAAGGCTTCTTTTGAAGCATTACATTAAATTTAGCCGCATAGGTTAAGAGGTGTTTGTTGGAGGGGTTGGACGAGGTGGTGCATGGTGTACCGCTTGCAGAGAAGTTATTCATAGAAGGAGATTTCAATAGGCATATAGGGTCATCTTCTGGTGGCTATGGCGAGGTGCATGGCGGCTTCGACTTTAGGGATAGGAATAGAGGAGGTACTTCAATGTTGGATTTCGATAGAGCTTTTGAGTTGGTGATCGCGAACTCTAGTTTTCCGAAGAGGGATTAGCATTTGGTTACTTGTCGGAGTACGGTGGCTAAGACTCAGATTGATTACCTCTTCCTCAGGAGATGTGATAGGTGGCTGTGCGAGAATAGCAAGGTTATCCCGAATGAGACCCTCGCGACATAACATAGGTTCTTGGTGATAGACATCGGTAAAATATTAAAGAGGAAGAAAGGTTTGTTCGGAGTCAACCGAAGATTAGGTGGGGAGCCTTGACAAGGGATAAAGCTCAGGAGTTGGAGGGGACGTTGATGGATATGGGAGCCTGGAGGAGTAGCGTGATGCTAGCGAGATGTGGACATCGACAATAGACTATAAAAGAAAGGCGGCGAGAGAGGTGTTAGGGGTCTCGAAGGGTTACTCTAGGGGCACCGAAGCGACTGGTGGCAGAATGACGTGGTGCAAGGTAAAGTGGAAGAAAAGAAAGCAACGTATCTTAGGTTTGTGGAGAGCATAGACGAGGAACAGAGGACAGCGAATGGAGGAATGTTTAAGGAAGCCAGGAAGGAGGCAAAGTTAGCAGTCATAGAGGCTAAAAATGCAACGTTTGGTCATCTGTACGAGGAGTTGGGGGTCAAAGGAGGGGAGAAGAAGTTATTTCGGCTGGCCAAGATGAGAGACAGGAAGACTTGCGACCTGGATCAAGTGAGGTGCATCAAAGATGAGAAAGGCAGAGTATTAATGGAAGATGTCCTGATTAAGCGGAGATGGCAAGATTACTTCCATAGACTTATGAATGAAGAAGGGGACTGAGACATTATGCTAGGGGAATTGGGGTACTCCGGGAGCCACCAAGACATTAGGTATTGTAGGTTTATTTTCACTACCCAAACAGGAGGGCCACGACTGGCACTCAGGGCCTACTCAACCGAGCGCCACGTACCTTATCCTTGTTTACTATCATACTTGTCACGGGCCATTACAAGCCACATCTATATATATAAGTAACAATATTAGAACATAACTCGCATAACTAATTAAAAAAGATTTATATAGATACATAAGGGCCGACAAGGCCGTTGAAATGTCATATCCAAAACTATACACAGGATACTATCTGCAAAACCTCTAAGAAAACACGACCGTAATATATAAGTTGGGACAGGGCTCCCGACATCCTCATAAAATAAAATAACATATACAGAACTTTGACTCGATAATACTCCAGGAAGAAGTGGAGCTCACCAACCAAAAGTTGATATCTGGAGGCAGCCTACAGTGGAGGGTCCTTGCCTCGTCTACCTACACCTGCGTGGCATGAAGCACAGCGCCCCCAGACAAAGGGACGTCATTACAAAGAATATACCGAGTATGTAAGGTAGGAATGAAACATAATAATAAGACACTATTACTAAAAGGGATAAGAATCAACCTGCAACATCTGACCCACTGCTAAGGGCCATAACATGCATAATAAGTTCAATCTCGTATATACATATATATATAGATATAATACCATAGTTCTGAATACATCATTACCGTGATGTTAACTGCCCAACTGATCAGTGATAATTGCCTGGACGGCCGTAGTGCGATGGTAAATGCATGACTGCCCGACCGGCCGTAGCTCGGTGGTAAATGCGTAACTATCCAACCGGCCATAACTCGGTGGTAAATGCACGACGGCGCAATCGGCCGTAGCTCGGTGGTAAATGAAGATGCATAACGTTATACTCTAAACATTAACATCTATATCGCATGCTTCAATTGGGACTTAGAAACATACTTAGACACGCTTTGAGTATCATTTTACAGGAATGAATAACATAGACATCCTTAACTACTAAGAGTAGAATCACTTATAGAATAACATTACATTTACGTTTTATTACTTGGATCATGCAAAAAGAAGGAAGGATTAGCCTTAACATACCTTAATAACTTATAGATCTCGTAGAAGATCGTTTTCTTTAATTCTTTCCTACACCTTACTTCAATTGAGATAATTTGATAAAAGAACCTCCGACTAAGACTACTGTTCTTCTTCATTAAAATAGAATGAAGGAACAAGACTTTTGTTTGTACTTCATTAAATATAAAAGAAGAGGAATGTAAATTGCTTCTTATTGATTTATAAAGAAAGTAAGGAAAGGATATGATGCAACATTAGTTGTCTTTGGCGGTGGAACATGACTAGTTAGATAAAGAAGAATGTTGGGCACGTGTCTGCTACAACAAAGTTATGCATATCACATTACTTCATATAGAGATAATGGAATATATGTAAGTGTATGGTACAAATAATATAAAATATTATACTCTACATTGCACACTACATTAATAACATTGACTCATTAATAAAATAATGCATGACTACTTATTGACACCTGTGTAATTTTATCAAATCCAGTTTTTGTCAACCTAATATTAAGAGTGCAATTTTTTTGTAATATTATTTCTAAAATGAGTAAAAATATAACTTTTCTTATGAGAAAGTAATTTATTTTCTTATAATACATAAAATATTCTTTAAAAGCTTCCTCATATCATGCGTTTAACTAAAACTTATCAAAAAATATTATACTAATAACTTTTGGTAATCATATTTATCTGACATTTACAAAAGAATGTTTCTCTCAAAAGAAAGTACCATATCAAGGCAATATATAATATTTTCAAAATTCAATAAACTTACGAGGTCTTATATCTATAGCTTCATGTACGACCTTAACCTCTTCCAACTAACATGGTTTTATACGATGCATCCAAACACTAAGGTACGAGGTGCTACATCCTCCCTCCTTAGGAACATTCGTCCTCGAATGTTTAAACTTGCAAGAAGTACATGACATACTCATCAATTATAAATGTATCTACCTCCCCGGGCTATACTCCAGTGAAACAAATATTGGGCTCTCACAGGATTAGGACATCGTCCCTCCTTAAAACTACTTCCTAATCCATTCGTCACCTACGAGTATGTTAATCTATCTTCTAGGCACTGGCACCTGCTGGTTGTAATCTTAATAACCGGGTTCATAACTTTCTATTCCATTATACTATCTTTCCCAAAATATTGCGTACTATCTGTGGTTTCCTCCCTTGGGCATTAGAGCTATCAGAGTTCTAACTTCTTAATATCCTAGGTCACTCCCCTCTCCTCCCTTAGTCCTCTATCCTCGGGGTCTTACTTTGCTTTCAAGCTAGCCTTTGTTTCCCTCAACCCTTCAGATGTAATGCCAACTCACTCTTATATTAATCATATTAACTGGCAATTTGCGTTAATAAGATCGAACATTACCCATAGTCACAGTACCTGACACCTTATCCGGTGTAGCTTCTGGGTCTTGATGACCTGCCAAAGCATACACGCGGTTCTGACTACCACCGGAGCTAGATGCTCCACACCTGCCTCTACCTCTACCAGCTAATGCCTGAGGGCCTCGCTCTAGAGGGCGTACTGAAGAGGAGGAGACTGTTATAGATCTGATGGGCTGAACCACTCTGCCTCTGTCCTTCATAGGACAATACCTCATGTAATGACTAGGGTCTCCACAGGTATAGCATACATTAGTGCCTGACGACATTGTCCAGAATGAGCTCTACCGCATTGACTGCACCACGAAGGAGGCGCCCTCATCTACGCTGAATCCCTCCGATTCTGAAAACCCAAAATTCTCGAGCCCTGACCTAATTCAGAATAAATAGATCCCTTATAATGCAGCCTCTGCAACTGTCGGACACTATCAACAGAATATGGTGGCATAGGATCGCCCCAAAAATCCTCAAGTTGTCTAGCAGACTTAGCCCTCTTACGTTGACCCTCATCACGATCCTCGTATTGTTACCGTTTCCGATCCTCCAAATTCTGAGTATAAGCCTGGATCCGGGAAATATCCATACTAACGAGCAGAGGGGCCGTGGAACACTCATTAATCAGGTGTGGCCCAAGTCCTACCACAAACCGATGCACTCAGTCATTCATCTCAACCACAATCGAGGGGGCATATCTCGCTAAAGAATCAAACTGGAGACTATACTCCCGCACACTCATATTCCGTTGCTTAAGAGCCAAAAACCTGTCTACACTTGCCCGACGAATCTCTGCGGGCAAGTAATGATGCAAGAAAGCCCCTGAGAACTCTTCCCATACCGCTGGAGGTGCATTTGTCCCTCTAGACAATTCCCAAGTTTCATACCACTGAACCGCAACGTCCCGCAATCGATAAGAGGCCAACTCTACTGACTCAGTGTCTGATGCATGCATCACCTCGAAGTCCTCTGCATCATATCAATAAAGTTTTGCGGGTCCTCATCCTTGTTGGATCCGGTAAACACTGGAGGGTCCAGGTTGATGAAGTCTCGAACTCTCGCACTAATAACCCAGTCAACGTAACCAACACATGTATCTACCTAGCCCTGAGCCTGAGCGGCTACCAATCTAGTCAACAACCGTACTGTATTCCGCATATCCATATCCTCATTATGGGCAATAGGTGGAGGTACTGGGTTCCTCCTTAGCTCCTCAGGTGCTGGTGAAATCAGAGAACTATGCGAGGGTGTCACACTTCCCCTCGGGGCCTCACTCTAGCCCTCACTAGACACTGGTGCTCTACTCATTCTCCCATCTTCCATTGCTTTGCCCTTCTGACTAGCTGTGGATTTCCTGGTCATAGGCATCGTTGTATATATAAAACAAGTCAAAGGTCAAGGGCTTTATTCCCTACGACTCTGTTCTATTCACGATCTAATATCATGAAGGAAGGGTAACCGATACCTAAATGCCCTGTAGTTTCCTGTTTATACAACGTGGTGCACAACACATTTATAAACAAGACTCTACTAGACACGGCTTGCAGACAATCCTAGGACAGATCTGCCCTGATACCAAGTTTGTCACGACTCAATCGGAGAGCCACGACTAGCACGCAGGGCCTACTCAACCGAGCGCCACGTACCTTATCCTTGTTTACTATCATACTTGTCACAGGCCATTACAAGCTACATCTATATGTATAAGCAAAAATATTAGAATTAACTTGCATAACTAATTCAAAAAGATTTATATAGATACATAGGGGCCGACAAGGCCGTTGACATGTCATACCCAAAACTATACACATGATACTGTCTGCAAAACTTCTAAGAAAACATGACCATAATATATAAGTGGGGATAGGGCTCCCGACATCCTCATAAAACAAAATAACATATACAGAACCCTGACTCGGTAATACTCCAGGAAGAAGTTGAGCTTACCAACCAAAAGCTAATATCTTGAGGCAGCCTACAATGGAGGGTCCTAGCTTCGTCTACTTACACCTGCGTGGCATGAAGCACAACGCCCCCAGACAAAGGGACGTCAGTACGAAGAATATATCGAGTAAAGGCAGGAATGAAACATAATAATAAGACACTATGACTAAGAGGGATAAGAATCAACCTGCAACATCTGACCCGCCGCTAAGGGCCATAACATTCATAATTAGTTCAATCTCGTATATACATATATATAGCTACAATACCATAGTTCTGAATACATCATTATCATGATGTTAACTGCCTCACTGATAAGTGGTAACTGCCTGACCGGATGTAGTGCGGTGGTAAATGCATGACTGCCTGACCGACAGTAGCTCGGTGGTAAATGCATAACTGTCCCAACCGGTCGTAGCTCGATGGTAAATGCATGACTGCCTGATCAGCCGTAGCTCGATGATAAGTGCATGACTGCGCAACCGATCATAGTTCAGTGGTAAATGAAGATGCATATACCATTATATTCTGAACATTGACATCTATATCGCATGCCTCAATAGGGACTTAGAAACATACTTAGACATGCTTTGAGTATCATTTTACAGGAATGAATAAGGTAGACATCCTTAACTACTAAGAGGAGAATCACTTACAGAATAACATTACATTTACGTTTTATTACTTGGATCATGCCAAAAGAAGGAAGGATTATCCTTAACATACTTTAGTTACTTTTACGAGCTCGTAGAACATCGCCTTCTTTAAAGCTTCCCTACACCTTACTTCAATTGAGATAATTTGATAAAAGGAACCTCCGACTAAGACTACTGTTCTTCTTCGTTAAAATAGAAAGAAGGAACAAGACTTTTGTTTGTACTCCATTGAATTGAAAAGAAGAGGAATGTAAATTGCTACGTATTGATTTATAAAGAAGGTAAGGAAAAGAAATGATGCAACATTAGTTGTCTTTGGCGGTGGAACATGACTAGTTAGATAAAGATGCTAGCTTTTTAAGAAAGTTGGGCACGTGTCTACTACAGCCAAGTTATACATATCACATTACTTCATGTAGAGTTAATAGAATATATGTAAGTGTATGATTATAACATAATATATTATACTCTACATTGCACACTACATTAATAACTTATGACTCATTAATAAAATAATGCATGACTACTTATTGACACCTATGTAATTTTATCAAATCCAGTTTTGTCAACCTAATATCAAGAGCACAAATTTTTTGTATGATTAATTCTAAAATGGGTAAAAATATTACTTTTCTTGTGAGAAAGTAATTTGTTTTCTTATAATATATAAAATATTCTTTAAAAGTTTCCTCATATCATGCGTTTAACTAAAACTTATCAAAAAATATTATACTAATAACTTTTGATACTCATATTTATCTAACATTTACAAAAGAATGTTTCTCTTAAAAGAAAGTACCATATCAGTGCAATATATAACGTTTTCGAAATTTAATAAACTCACGGGGTCTTACATCTATAGCTTCATGTACGACCTTAATCTTTTCCAACTAACATGGTTTTACTACGATGCATCCAAACACTAAGGTATGAGGTGTTACACGTATTAAGACTGAGGAGGTCGTGGGAGTTATGCGCAAGATGAGCAAGGGCCGAGCGACCGGGCCAGACAAAATTCTGGTGGAATTGTGGAGGTGTGTGGGTAGAGCAGGCTTAGAACGACTGACATCGTTATTTAATGTTATCTTTAGGACTAAGAGGATGCCGGATGAATGGAGGTGGAGTACGACGATACCGCTGTACAAGAACAAAGGTGATATTTAGAATTGTAACTATAGGGGCATCAACTTACTAAGTTATACCATGAAAGTTTGGTAGAGAATGGTGGAACAGAGGGTAAGGAGGGCAGTGTCTATATTCGACAACCAATTCAGGTTCATGCTAGGTTGTTCTACTACGAAAGCTATCCACCTCATCAAGATGTTGGTGGAACAGTACAGGGATAGGAAGAAGGATTTGCACATGGTATTTATTGACCTAGAGAAAACGTATGACAATGTTTTTAGGGAGGTTCTTCGAAGATGCCTGGAGGTGAAAGGTGTGCTGGTAGCCTATATTAGGGTGATAAAGGACATGTATGATGGAGTTAAGACTCGGGTTAGGACTGTGGGAGAGCACCAAGGGTCTGCGCTCAACCCGTTCTTATTTGCCCTGCCGATGGATGCACTAACACACCATATTCAAGGGGAGGTGCCATGGTGTATGTTGTTCGCTGATGACATAGTTCTGATTGATGAGATGCCGGGCAGTGTTAAGAGAGGCTGGAGGTTTGGAGACAGACCCTTGTGTCTAAAGGTTTTAAGTTGAGTAGGACTAAGATAAAATATCTGGAGTATAAGTTCAGTGTTGCGTCGGGGGAAGAGGACATGGACATGAGGCTTGACTCACGAGTCAACCCCTAGAGAGGAAGTTTCAAGTACCTTTGGTCAATTATCCAAGGGGATGGGGAGATAAACAAGGATGTCACACATCATATAGGAGTGGGGTGGATGAAATGGAGGTTAGCATCTGGAGTCTTGTGTGACAAGAAAGTGCCACCGAAACTTAAAGGCAAGTTCTATATAATGGTGGTTAGACCGGCCATGCTGTATGGGGTTGAGTGTTGGGCAGCCAAAATTCTCATACCCATAAGATAAAGTTGGCAAAAATGAGAATGTTGAGATGGATGTATGGGCACACTAGGCTGGATAAGATTAGGAGCGAAGATATTCGGGAGAAGGAGGGAGTGGCTACCATGGATGACAAGATGCGGGAAGCAAGGCTTAGATGGTTCTAGTACATGCGGAGGAGAAGCATAGATGCCTGGTTAGGAGGTGTGAGCGGTTGACATTGGTAGGTATGAGGAGAGGTAGAGGACGACTTAAGAAGTATTGGGGTGAGGTGATCAGGCAGGACATGACGCGACTTCAAATCTCCAAAGATATGGCTCTGGATAGGAAGGTGTGAAAGTCGAGCATTAGGGTTGTAGGTTACGAGGGACTCGAGAGTTTTTCTACATAGTCCCTGGGGCGGGGCTAGGCTAATAATGTTTTGACTTGGGTTGTTAGTGGTTTATTTTGACTTGGGTTGTTAGTGGTTTATGTAGTTTTGGCACTATTTTCTATGGCATTATTACTGGTTATTGTTATTGCTTTTCTATCTATTTTCTGTTTTTTACGACGCCGTTATTCTTCTATTGCTGTCACTGATCTGTTATCTATTGTTTATTTTCTTCTTCTTGAGCCGAGGGTCTTTCGAAAACAAACTCTTTACCCTCCGGGGTAGGGGTAAGGTCTGCGTACACTTTACCCTCCCCAGACCCACTTGTGGGATTTTAATGGGTTGTTGTTGTTGTTGTTGCTTTCATACGGCTAAATGTTATTACTAAAATTCTGATTTTAAATACAAAGAAAGAAATAATAATTGAAATTATCTACTTGTCAATTAATTTAATTTTTTTTTTGTTAATAGAACATATTCTTGGTGTTTGAATTTAGAGATTTAACAACCTATGCGCAGGTGCCAATTATGTTCTTTTACCTATACGCATCATGGTTGGTGTTTGAATTTAATGATAAACAACTTAGGTTCAATATATTGTTTCTTGTCTACATAAAATAAAAAGCAAGCATGAAAGCAAAAAACAATAGAAAATTTTTTATTATGGAACAAATTCTCCTTTAATTTTTTTATATATTTTTTTGCTTCACTAAGTATAGAACAAAACTTCTCCTTATTTATAATTGAAGAATGAAGGATACGTTATTATTATTATAAGAATAGTATCAGAATTGGACAAATAAAGGAAGTAAAATGGTAGATTCTTACTAATTGTTCGGATTTCTTTCTATCCCCAAGAAAGCAAGAATATGTCTATATTTCCGTTCTTACCTCTGTTCCACAAATCACAATGACGAACTTTTTCATAGTGAAAACTTTTATTCACTACTATCCCCTGTTTTCTTGATAAAAATTTCATCCATTCGAATATTGGAACTGCTCTTCTTCTTCTCGTTTTGTATTGGGTAAAGTATTTCTACATGGATTCGGGTCGGGGCCGACCCAGTTAAAAGAAAGTACTACTCGGACATCCGGTTCACAGACAAAGAAGATATGAGACCGGACTAAGACCTGACCGGACTGGGACCTGATCGGAGTGGGATTCGACCGGAAGGGGAAGCGTCCTGGAATCGGAGACCGGGCTCAAGACGCACAATTAGCTCACCGCCGGGTATATCGCCAAGAGTAATTGTTTCAACCGTTTCAACCATCACAAACGCGATTTGGGGAGATTCTGTTACGGATTTTATGGGATTCATCTCATAATCCGCCATTTACCTTATTTGAAATAGTGATTGTAACCTATAAAAGGGGATTTTGACTCACAACTGGGGGCATCTCAGAATCATCAATAATATTACTCTCTCTTTAATTCTAAAACAACTGCTACTATCATTGTGACAGCTCTTTGTTATCTCCTTCAGAATCAACGGTTAAATCTTTCTTTCTCAGTATTTAAATTGTTTGTTTCAAAGTATCAATCAGTTTTACGGATCCTTAACATCACGAACAAATTCAATTGTTATCCAATTTATAGGGTAAACACGTTTGAAATATATCTATGTGATTTGTGAAAGGAAAAGTCGAATGCTTGTAAAAGAAAATTAACAACGGTTGGAAAACAAATTTAAAATAGGAAACAGTTAGTTTAAAGCTATTGTGAATATTAGTAATTAATGTGAAAGATTACAACCCTTCAAATAAACGTGATACTTTTTTTATTGAGATATTTAATTAGTTTATAGGTATTTTAGGTATTCAACTTTTAAGTTTAGAGCTTCCCACATTTATAATAATATAGATATAAATATAAATAGATATAGATTATGAAATATGGGTTACAAGACCATCGAACTTGCACTACTAAAATAAAGTTTGAGTAACTAATTGAACTACTAAGATTTTTTGAAATTATGTTCTTATTGTCATCTTCCGTGCTTTCTTTTTCTCTCTCTTTTTTCTTTTGGTTTGATGTCATGAATGCAAATAAAATTGAAATTCTAATGTAGATCCTCTAATACCAAGTTGCATATCGATTCAATAACGCGTGAAACCTGTTAACATGACTGTACCGAAAATGGCTAGCAGGACAATAATTACACCTTAACTCCCACCATATGAATTTTTACTGGTCATAATTTTATTTAAATTCATTTTAAGCCAACATTAGGCAAAATAAAAACATAAAAGTAAAAGTAAATGAAATTGTCAATATTCTCTGTCAGTATTGTTTACCCTTAAAACGGATAACAATTAAATTTATATACTATTTTGAGGATACGTGGATTGATTCAATACAAATTATTAAGAATGCTAGATAAACGAATTAAGGATAAAAAAAAAAAAGAGAACCAGTTGTGACATTGATCCAGGGCTCGGATTTGAGCTTAACGATAGTTCTTCCCTCGGCTGGATTCTCGGTTCGAAGATACGTATTAAGAACTATGATTAAAATAAGAACCTCTCAATGGCTAGAAATCAGAGAAATAGATTTGTATTGCCTTGATATGCGTGTTACCATGCGTCCATTGAAAAAGAAACCTCCCCTTTATATAGTAGGGGAGTTTTACCTCTAGTACAATTCTAAAAAAGATAAAAATCCTTCTTGTACATCAATTACTGATACGCTACAAGCATCGAGCGAGATCCTGCGCCGTGATATCTGATTGAGCGGATATCACGACTCTGTGTTAGTTGTGTGCAACCGTTTGTACTAACTTCCGAGGTCTTGGAACTCGTTCCAGATTCGGGAGGTGTTGACTTGTCGGGCCCGGTGGCAACCACCCCGTTCCGGCCTCGAACCAACGAGTTATCGGACTCAGTCTCTATCTCATACATTCGTACTTCATCAGACTCATCGAGAACTCGGAGTGTGTGCTGATCCCGAGTTCACCTGTATACAGATAGTCCCCTCGTTTCTCAGAGAGTTGGTCTACAGAAACGATGGGAAATGATAGATGTACCCCGGTTCCCTCCTTCGTACATTACAACCGAGATGACGAACAAGCTGAAACGTCCCATCAGTCGCGTCGTTCTAACTTCAGACATGTGTCAACCATCGGCTGGTCGCCTCCGAATGTGAAACATCGCCTAATGATTACATTTTCCTCTATAAAAGCTTCGCCCACCTTTACTTCCTTCACTTTCTAATCCTGATCTTTACCTTTGAGCTTTACAAATGCTTTCGTCTTTCTCAAATCTTCATACCTTGTTTCTTGAACCTTCATATCTTCATCTTCAACCTCCAACATTCATACATTTTCTTGAATGTTCAACCCAGAACCTCATATCTTCACTTTTAAACTTCAAATCTACATAGAGTCTCTTCAAATCTTCATATATTTTCCAGAGTTATGATGGCCAAGACTTCAAAATCAGTTCCTCAGCAGGCTGCCTCTTCATCTTCTCATCGGGCCACAGGTACCGAGGAAGCCGTCCCTGAAGTGGTTGTTCTCGGGACGGCTGCTCCCGAGGTGGTTGCTCCCGAAGTGGCTGCCACTGAAGCGGCCCTAGAGCCCCCTCTGAAAAGTTTTATTCCCAGGGCTGTTCAATCCTAGACTACTTCAAAGTCTAGAAGGCCTCATCCAAGCAAGACCAAGGTGAAGGGGCATCGAGATATATATGCTCTGTCATCGAAGATGCCCTCCCCATTGTCCGAGAGGACTGTAAATGTGGAGGTAAGGACGCGGTATTCCCCGGGCCGGAGGACGATATCACCACTCATATGGAGGAGTATTTAAGTGTTTACACTTATCCCTTCATACTGAGCCCGGTAGACCCAATTGTTTTGGACTTTTGCAAGATATATGAGGTGCCTTAGGCAAATCCACCCGTCTCTTTGGAGGATTGAGATCCTCCTCCATTACTTTGCGAATAACACCGAGTCTCCTCGATTCACCCTCGACCACCTGCTCCATCTATATATTCCCTGAATTTTTCGAGGTGGACTAATCAAGCTCACTCGCCGGGCCAGCAAGGCCCTTTTTCGAGCGTTGACGAGGATCGAGACCGAGACTGGTAGGGGTGCTTTGTTCGGGTGAAGACTGAAGATTTAATCCCTCTCGAATTTTTGTAGTTCCCCGAGAAGTGGAATGCATCTCGTAAGTGTAATCTTTCCTCAAGTGTTGAGTCTCCTTTGTTTCCTTTCTCACCTTCAGTATTTTTGATCATGCAGTTGTTGCTCGGGTTCCCAATACGGTCCCGCGGCTCAAGGATTGGATCGAAGGCATCTGCAAGAATATGTTGTATTTTGATCGCTCGTGGTGCAAGCTTTCGAAGGGTCGATGGGAGGCCCGTTCTCATGGTAAGGTTCTTCTCAGAATAGTTATTATTATGCCCCAAACTTACACAATGCTGACCCTTTATTTTTCCTTCACAGGTTTTCTTAAGGCCATCGAACTTAGGCCGCTGAAAGGGGACGAGGATGCGTCCCTACCCGTCGATCCCTCCATTACGGGATAGCCCGGAGCTACCACGAGGGAGAAGAAGAAGAGCAAAATAAAGTCTTTGGGCTCCCCAAGTCCTGAGGTAAAGCCAAGGAAGAGGGCGGCTCGTAAGCCCAAGAAGAGCACCAACTCTAGGGTGCCGGATTCTAACTCACTTCTCCAGCTCAGGGATGAGGCTGAAGAAGATGATATTTTTGTTGCCCACAGATCGAACTCTGCCGTGGAACAAGTGACGATTGGGGAGGAAGGCCACGAGGTCGAGCCCCTTTCAGTCCGAGAGGCCAAAGTGGAGATGGAGGTTGCAGTCTCCCGGGAAACTGCTCCTGCCTTGAAGGAGGCGACCGATGTGATCGACATTGTTGATGCCCTCATACACTGAGTCTATGCTCGAAGAGGCCCAGGTGGGAAAAGAAAAATCAAAGTGAAGGAGCACAAGGTGCAGAGGACCCCCTCCATTCCTTCTTCGATGGCATAGATATGTCAACACTGGAAGATTTCTCCGAGTTGGGCACCTGGAGATAACGAAGAAGGACGCGCCTTCGGGAGCTGACAAGCCGAGCATGAGCCCACGATTGGTGAAGCAATTCTTTGCGCCGAGTGCGGACCCCGTGCGCAAGAGAACGATTATTCTCACGATCCCGGAGGATGACCAGGTCCTATCCACTCTGGTAGGAATAGCCAGTTACCTCCGATGTTTGGTAACCGAGGAGGAATAGACAAACATGAACTAGGTGGGAACATCGAGCCTCGTCAATGAGGCATAACATGCATTAAACCGGGTAAGGTTCTGATATCTTCGAACTACTTTGATGAATTACTTAAAATTTTCCTTTGATGTTTCTTACTTAGTTCCCTTTCTTTACAGGCTTTAGAGTTTCACCATGAGATCTTTCTCTGATGCCGCTTGGAAGTAAGCTAGCTCGAGTTCGGGTTCAAGGGGCAGGCCCGGAAAAAGGATATGTACAAACTTCTCAGTGAGCAACAAGATGGGGCCGTCAAGGACCTTCAGGCCAAGCTGGACAGGGTTTAGAAGGAAGCTTCGACCCTGAGGTGGGAACATGCCAACCTGTTGAAAAGGTAAAGGCCTTTGAAGTTAAAAATTAGGAGCTAATCGTGGTGACTAACGACAAAACCTTGCAGGTCCAACAGAAGCTCGACCTGATCGACCAACTCCGAGTCAAAATGTATGAGGTCCAGTCCATGTCCGTCAAAATGTATGAGGTCCAGTCCATGTCCGACGGGTGGAAAAGTAAAACGGATATGCTGGCTTCGGAGAAGGAATCTACTAAGGTGGAGTTGGCATCGTTTGAGAATCAACTCAGGGTGGCGAAAGGCAAAGCTGATAAGTGGTCTCAGCTGAACGATGATCTCCGAGCACAGCAGGGTGCTTTGTTCGCAGAGCGGGATGCCCTAGGTAGAGAATACAAGGCGATGAAGTCCAAGTTGGATACAACCTCCTCCGATGCCAAAGAAATGGTGGCCCAATACAAGGCTGATGTAGAGGAAGATGATGTCTATCTGAAGACGAAGGCCGAGTATATAAGGCGGCTATCCCGAAGAGAGACCCTCGAGGAGATCCACACCCGAGGTTTTGACCTGTCGGCTGAGATTGAAAAAGATAAAAAATTCGAGGGCGAAGCGAAGAAGCTTTACGAGCCCGAAGGTGCCGAAGGCTCTGAGGGATCCGAGGGTTCGGAGGGATCCAAAGGTTCCGACGGCTCTGGCGAAGAGTCGGGCCCTGGCGAAGATTAGGCGTAGATGCCTTAGTCCTTTTTTAGTTTTTTGTCTTATGTACATTTTTTGTTTATTTTGAGGCCGTTGTTATTGGGACTTTGAAAGTATATTCAGGAATATATACAAAATTTTCCCTTTCTGGCAATTTCAAGTCTTTACCTTTTCCGCATCTCGTCATAATTTTTTATTCTTGAAATGTTTCTAATGCCTTAGCATAGAATCAAATGTAGTTATAGGGAGTTTTATTTTCAAAGATCCGAACAATGCCTAACTTCGATACAGCTTTGTTTGTTCGAGGCTTTGAAAACTCGATATGACCGGAAGTTTTTTCAAAGATGCTTAAGTGAGTTTAGATGATGCTTTTGCTGAGGGTGACCTTTTAGCAAGTTTTGAGTTTTTACGAAAGTGATTATGAGCTTCGGACGTCTCCGAACCGTTTTTAGGGCTGCCATAGCCTCTTGTATTTAGGCACGCCTAATAGATTCGATGCCTCCGGGATTTAGTAGCCCGAATTGTTTGAACTCTTTTTCGGGCGACAGTCCATGAGTGGAGGTAGCCCTTCGGCTCGATAGTCGCCGAATAAGGGTAACCCTTAGGCTCAATGGTTCCCGAATAAGGGGTAGCCTATAGGCTCTTGGAATTCGAGATCGAAGAAACAAGAAAATGCGTAATAGCAAGATTCATTTTAGTGTGTAAAGTACATGATAGAACGTGTGTAAAAGCTTGCATCAAGGCTAAAGTGGACTATGTGGGCACGTTCATACTACCGTTTGGCTCTTACAATGAACCCTAACCACCGAGCCTTAACTTCTAGCATACAATGTTTTCTTTTTCCCTTGCTAAATTTTCCTTTTCTAAAACCTTTATCTGATGGTGATGGCCCCTAATATTCGAGGTCGAGCTTGAGTGGGTTCGGATACTATTGATGCAAAATGAATGCCCATTGACTCCGTTTTGAGATCGGCCTTCGAATCTAAGTTAACATATTTTACTGTTGCCTCATTAAAAACCTTGCCGAAAAACCCATTTTGGGACAAAATCGATTCAAGAGAAAAAGAGTGCAGCGCGTGCTTTAGACCTAATAGCTATATCCATCCTTGGCCGTTGCCTGCATGTGTTAGTTCGATTCATAACATGATTAAAGAGTATTTAAGATCATATCTCAGCAATAATACCGCTTTAAGTGCGTCACTTTCCAGTTATTCGGTAGTTGCACACTGTTTCCTGGTTCGACTTTGTATGAGCCTTTACCTGTAATTCCGACGACTCGATACGGTCCTTCCCAATTCGGCCCCAATTTTTCCTCATCCGGGTTTCGGGTGTGTAATGTTACTTCCTTACCACCAAGTCCTCGATATTGAAATATCAAAAGTTGGCTCTTTTGTTATAGTATCTCTCTATCCGCTATTTCTGGGCGCCCAACCGGACTAAAGCTGCCTCGCGCCTTTCATCCAATAGTTCCAAGCTCGTAATCATGGCCTTGCCATTTGATTCTTCGATTGCATATTGGAAGCTGAGGCTCGGTTCTCTCACCTCGACCGGTATCAAGGCTTCGGCCCCGTAAACCAGCGAATACGGAGTGGCCCTGGTACTAGACTTTGAGGCTGTATGATATGCGTATAGGACTTCGGAAAAGATTTCCTTCTATTTACCTTTGGCATCGGTTAACCTCTTTTTTAGGTTTTGAAGTATGGTCTTGTTTTTTGACTCCGCCTGTCCGTTCCCACTAGGGTGGTAAGATGTTGATAGTACCTTTTTAATCTTGTGATCTTTGTAGAACTTGTTTACCTTGCTGCCGATGAATTGCTTCCCGTTATCGCACATGACTTCGGCCGGAATCCCAAATCGACATATTATGTGGTTCCAGATGAAGTCAATGACTTCTTTCTCCCGGACCTTTTTGAATGCTTGAGCCTCGACACATTTAGAAAAATAGTCAGTCATGAATTGTATGAATTGAGCTTTACCGGGTGCCCGTGGCAGGGGACCGACGATGTCCATCCCCCATTTCATAAATGGCCATGGGGATAAGACCGAGTGTAGTAGCTCTCCCGGCTGATGGATCATCGGTGCGTGTCTCAGGCCGTCGTTGCATTTTTGTACGAAGTCCTTCGCTTCCTTCTCCATTTCGGTCCAATAATAGCCGGCCCTGATTATAAGGCCCCATAAAATTTCACCTAAAACCCAGGGTTTCGTGGTGCTGAGGTAAGGCTAATGTATTTGAGGCTCGCTGCGGTTCGGACTTTTTGGGTTGAACAGAGCGTTGGGGAGTTGAAGAAAAATTATTGCAGAACAGGGCATTTTTGTGATCCATTATGCAGCCGCAAAACTAATCTGTAGACTGCAGATCCGCCGCATAGTAAAGTAGAGAAATGGGCCAATTTTGGAGATTTTGCGGGCTGCACATTCGTCGCAGAACAAGCATGAAGATTTCCGTAGGGAGATTCTGTGGTCCATTTTGCAGCCACACAATTGATATGCGGGCCAGACCTAGAGTTGACCAGACTAGCCAGCTTTTGGGACCGTTTTTGCGGTTCATTTTGCGGTCCACATACCTGATCTGTGGTGCACTCTGCGACCGCAGAGTTGAGTTTGGAGGGTCCATTTTCTTGTTTTATAACCCGATCCCATTTTTACAAAACAACCTTAGGAGTCATTTTAGAAGGTTCAAACTGATATTTTAGAGAGAGGAAAATGGTCTACAGTGAGAAGAGGAATTCCTAAGCTATTTGTTCATCAATCTTTGTTCAAGTCCGGAAGAATTCACAATAATAACTCACAAGGTCTTCATCCAAGAGGTAAACTTCTAGCCCTAGCTTTCAATTTTGAAATTATGGTAGGGAATAGGTAATGGGGAAGAAGAGTTTGAGAATAAGAGTTGTTATTTATGCATGCATATGCTAATAAAGGTGGTAGGGAGGTTTTGGAGTATATGTGGGTGGCCTATTGAAGTGGGGATTGATTGTGGGGTAAAGGAATCCACCATAGGAGGACCTTGAACCTTCATGCACACCTAGTGCTTGATAAAATGCTCAAATGAGCTGACACCCCCAATATCTTCCTAATTATGGTTCGAATTTGTCATGTTTCTAATATATTGAAGTCGCTAGGATTTCTGAACATTGTAGTAATCTAGGGAAAGCTCAAGAAAGGTATGGTGGCTAAACTCCTCTTGTAGAATCGATTTCCATGATGTCCTCATAAGTTGAAATTATGATTGGCTTAATTTCTTATTTCTCATGTTCAGAGTCCTTCCTAATAGATTTGATTATTCTAAAATAAGTGTTGCATTGAAAGATGAATATACTCAAAATGTGTTCCAAATGTTCCTATCACATCATGATTCCCTCCGAGAATGTAATCTAGCATGATCATACTACCAAAGGTGTTGTGATTTAAGAAAATCATGTTTCAATTGCAAGTTGGTATGCCTAATTGTGGAACAGAAACTCAATGTGCTTAAGACTCTTGTTTATTCATATGTGTGATTAAAGTCTTGATTTGAGATTCTCTTATTGATGATAATTCATGGTAACACTTGAAAGTTATAGGGGTGAGTATGAAATATGAAATATGGCCGAGGTGCCAGGAATGATATTACAATTGTGGCCTCTAGTCGCAATGAAATGGAAAGACGTGTGAAAGATTATGAAATGAGTTATAAATCCTTTGAATAATAAATACTTTTGGAGTATCGTTTAGTCACCGAGGAAGGGTAGGACAAAATAACCTAACCCCGAAACTACACGTGCCAGTGTAGGAGTAATTGAGGGGTAAATCCCCGTATTGATGTGATGAGATTGTTTCCCCTTATATGGGACGAGATTGATATGTTGAGATATTTCCTCTTAAATGGGATGAGATTATTGCTAGCGAGATGTGATGTGATGTCGACCCATACGATATTTTAGCGAGACGACTTAGCCGATCGGGCTGAGATCGGACGCCATGCCGCGCACATGGTAGTGTTGTAAGTGGATGTCTCAGGATGAGATGGCTTAGCCGATCGGGCTGAGATCGGACTCCGTGCTAACAACACAGTGGTGTATCGGTACTGAATATTACTCAACTTAAAAATATTGAAACTTACTTGAAATTTATCTTTTCTCCTAACTTGACACCTTGATACTGTTTGAGGCTCTTATTGATTTCATGTTTCCTTCTCCTGTTACTGTTACTCATTCTATTGAGAGGGTGTTTAGTTTTATATACTAGTACTATTCCATATGTACTAACGTCGCCTTTGCTGAGGGCGCTGCATCTTTAATGGTTACAGGTGGTTCCACAGCTAACGGTATTGATTATTGATAGCAGTACACCCTCTCCTCAGCTGACTTGGTGAGCCCCATTTCATTTTGTGGTCTTGTATCTCTTGTCCTCTATGTATATTGTCTTGAGGTATAGCCGGAGCCTTGTTGCTGGCACCATAATGCTACTCTTTGGTATCTCATAGAGGCTCTGTAGACATAGCGTGGGTGGTACCTTTGTTTTGGAAAGTCAAATTAGAAATGTTGTAGTTGTATCATGTGTTTCCACTTCTAACCTATGAATGTGTAGTGTGATATTTTGGGAAATCTTGAATGAAGTTCTAACGGTAATGAAATTTGGATTGCTCATGTAACCTTCTCATTGTCTAATTAATGAAATATATCCTCTCTTTATTCACGGATGAGTTTGGGTAGAAGGCATTTTATAGGCTTGCCCGACCGGTTTATCTCGGTTTAGCGCCGGTCACGCTCCGTTGAGGTCGGGCATGACACCGATTAATTTCCGAACCAAAGATTCTGCTCCCGAATGGTTCTTGTAAGTGCCTTCGTGAACTTCTCTCAAGGCGTAGTGGGTATCTCCCGGCCCCAAACATCTGGCTAAAGCGCCGTCGAACGTTCTTCTGAACAGTGTCCCTTCGACCAAGCTAAATCTGGCAGCCTTGGTACGTATGGCTCTAAATTCTTTAGGATCTGAGGGCAGCTTCCCAATTTTCAAGTAATCTATGTACTTATTCCTCCAATCCATGGTCAAACTAGTTGAGTTTACTTCAGCGTGGCCTTCTTCTATCACTGGCTTCATGAGCTGTACAACTGTTCCCGAACTGAATTCATCGTTATCAACCGATGACCCCAAGTTAGCCAAAGCATCAGTCTCGCTATTTTGATCTCGGGGTACGTGCTGTAGAGTCCATTACTTGAATTTATGCAACATTACCCGTAATATGTCTAAATACCTTTGCATTCGATCCTCCTTTACTTCGAACGTCCCATTGACACTATTTATCATGATGAGAGAATCGCACTTAGCGTCGACCACCTCAGCCCCAAGGCTTTTGGCCGATTCGAGACCTGCAATCATGGCCTCATACTCGGCCTTATTGTTAGTCAATTTTACAGTTCTAATAGATTGCCTAATTACGTTCCCTGTAGGAGGCTATAGCACGATACCGAGCCCGAACCCCTCTGTATTCGAGGCACCGTCCGTAGAAAAGGTCCAAATTCCCAAGGTAATCCCCGAGGCTAACAATAATTCGCTTTCAACTTGGGGCACTAAGGTTGTGTAAAGTCGGCTACGAATTCGGCCAAATTTTGAGATTTTATGGTGGTTCGGGACCGGTACTCGATATCGTACCCGTTGATTTCGACGGCCCATTTGGCTAACCAGCCCGAGAGCTCGGGCTTGTGCATGATGTTCCTCAATGGGTAAGAGGTCACGACACATATGGGGTGACATTGAAAGTACGATTTTAACTTTCTAGAGGCGCTTAGCAAAGGGAGCGCCAATTTTTCAAGGCAAGGATACCTTCTTTTGGTCTCACCTAGAGTTTTACTGACATAGTAAATAGGGAATTGAGTACCTTCCTCTTCCCGGACTAGGACTCTACTTACCGCCACCTCGGAAACTGCCAAGTAAAGGTACAACCATTCATCTGCCTTCGGAGTGTAGAGCAAGGGGTGGGGGGCTCAAGAGGTATCATTTGAGTTCTTCCAAAGCCTGTTGGCATTTCGGCGTCCAGGAAAAGTTAGTCTTCTTCTTCAATAGGGAGAAGAACTGATGGCTTTTTTCCAAGGACCTCGATATGAACCGGCTCAGGGCGGCTATATGCCCGGTCAGCCTCAGAACGGCCTTGACATTGTTCACTACAGTGATGTCTTCTATTGGTTTGATTTTGTCGGGATTGATCTCGATTCCCCGATTAGATACCATGAACCCAAGGAATTTTCGGATCCGACTCCAAATGCGCACTTCTCCGGATTCAGTTTCATATTGTATATCTTCGAAATGTCGAAGGTTATTTGCAAATGTTTCAAATGGTCCTCTGTTCACAGAGACTTGACTAACATGTCATCAGATTGATTTCCCTATTTGTTCTTCGAACATCTGGTTTACTGGGCGTTGATAGGTGGCACCAACATTCTTTAATCCGAATGGCATTACGTTATAACAATAGGTGCCGAATTTAGTGATAAAGGAAGTTTTCTCTTGGTCGCCCGGCCCATTCGAATTTTGTTGTAACCAGAATAGACATCGAGAAAACTTAGTATCTCGTGCCCAGCCGTTGTGTCGATCATTTTATCGATGTTAGGCAAAGGAAAATAATCCTTGGGGTATGCCTTGTTCAGATCTTTATAATCCACACACATTCTTAGTTTGTTTCCCTTTTTAGGTACTACCACTATGTTAGCTAGCCAGTTCGGGTACTTAATTTCCTGGATGGACCCTAATTTAAGGAGTTTAGATACCTCGTCCTTAATGAATGCATGCTTGACCTTGAATTGAGGTCTCTTCTTCTGCTTAATCGGATGGAACTTTGGGTCCAAACTCAACTTATGAGTGCTTATCTCCGGCGGGATCCCTGTCATATCAAAATGGGACCAGGCGAAACAAGGTATGTTAGTTTTAAGAAAATTAATGAGTTTTTTCTTGAGCTCGGGGGTTAACCCTGAGCCCAAGAATACCTTTCGATCCGATAGGTGTTCGGTCAATATGACTTGCTCCAGCTCTTCGACCATTGATTTGGTGGCGTCGGTATTTCAGGAGCTATGAAGGATTGGGGAATTCCATAATCATCTTCCTCATTAGCTCTTGATCCTCCGGTCCGATCGGGACTGGCATCGGTGGTTGCTATTTGACTTCAGCCTTTCTGGTCGGCTTTGTGTTCCTTAATGTCAGGATGGAGGGCACCGGCTGTACTTCATCGGCTGCGAACATCTTCTTTGCAGTCGGCTATTCTCCGTACACCGTCTTGATTCCTCCTGGAGTAGGGAATTTTAACGCCCGGTGTAAGGTCGAAGGTACTGCCCTCATGTTGTGAACCCATGGTCTTCAGAATAGAGCATTATATCTCATGTCCCCTTCGATCACATAGAACCTTTTTTCCTGGATGGTCCCGGTGGTGTCACGGGTAGGGTTATCTCCCCTTAGTGGTTTCACATGCCATGCTAAACCTGTTCAACATCCGGACTGCTGGCACTATTTGATCTTGTAACCCCAACTGCTCTATGACCCTCGATCTGATGATGTTGGCCGAGCTACCTGGATCAATCAACACACGTTTAACTCGAGATTTATTGATATGTACGGAAATTACCAGTGCATCATTATGAGGTTGTACGATGCCCTCTGCATCCTCATTGTTGAACGAAATGGTTCCTTTTGGGATATAATCTCGAGTGCGTTTCTCCCTTGTAATCGACACTTTAGTGCGTTTTATCATTAGCCCTTGAGGGATATCGACCCCTCCTATGATCATGTTGATGACGTGTTGGGGTTCGTCTTGTTTAGTATGTTTGTTGGCGTCCCTGTTTCTGAAGTGGGTTTTGGCTCGATCACTCAGAAATTCTTGCAGATGTCCGTTATTAAATAATCGGGCAACTTCTTCTCTCAATTGTCAGCAGTCCTCGGTCCTGTGGCCATGATACTTGCACATCAGGTTAGGATATCTCTGGGTAGGATCAAACTGCAATGGTCGAGGCCACTTGGTATCCTTGATGCAGCCCATGGCTGATACAATGCTAGCTGCATCAACGTTGAAGTTATACCTTGACAATCTCAGAGCTTCCCTTACCCCGAGCGGCCTATCGAAACCATTTTTGCTCATCAGGCCTCGGCTATTGGGTCCTCGATTGCTTCTCTTTTTGTTCCTTTTAGATTTTGTGCTCGGATTTGTTTCCCTTCGATCTACACCGTATGGTTGATACCGATCTAGTACCGGCCGTGATTCATGATCGACGACTCTCTTAGGCCTGTCGTTGGCTCTGATGGGATAGACAGAACCAGAAGGGGCTCCGAGTTGATCATCCTCGACTATGATTTTTGACTGATCTTTGCTGTAAAATAATCACTGGTTACTCTACCAAGTTTTGTTTCAGCTGCAGGGAAGCCAAGGAGCTTCGGTGGTTTAGCCCCTAAGTGAATGCCTGAACGGTCCATTCATCTGCAATCGGAGGTAAGTCCACTCGTTCTGTTTGAAATTTGACACGAACTCCCTGAGCATCTCGTTATCTCTTTGTTTAACCTTGAAAAGGTCCAATTTTTTGGTTTTGACCTTGATGGCCCTGGCATGGGCCTTCACAAAAGTATCTACAAGCATAGAAAATGAATCAATAGAATTTGGGGGTAAGTTGTGATACCATATTATTGCTCCCTTTGACAGAGTTTTTCGGAACTTCTTCAGCAATACTGACTCGGTTTCGTCATCTTCTAGTTCGTTCCCCTTGATGGCACATGTATAGGAGGTTACATGTTCGTTTGGATCCGTGGTCTTGTTGTATTTTGGAATATCGGGCATACAAAACCTCTTTAGGATTGATTTTGGTGCCGCGCTCGGTGGGAAAGGCTTTTCAATAAACTTTTTGGAATCTTGTCCTTTCAAAATCGGGGATGCTCCCGGGATTTGGTCGACCCAGTAGTTGTACGTTTCCACTTTCTTGTCGTTGGCCTCAATTTTCTTTTAACCTGATTCCATCCGCTTCTTTAATGCCTCAAGCATTTTAATTATCTCATGGTTGACCCCAGGCCGAGCTTCACCTGACCTTTCTGTGGCCTGCTCGTTTCTTCGGGTGTTCTCTGGGACCGCTCAGGTTCAACCATGCCCCTACCGGGAGGATGACCTTGATTATGTAGCTATACTATCGCCGCTTATTGAGCCTGCAATATTTCGAAGATTATCCGTAGGGTTACCCCATCACCTTTGCCTTTGAGTGTTTCTCGAACTGTTGGTCGAGCGCCTCCATGAATGCTGTGTTCGAGGTCAGTTGGTAGGTAGACGTCGATTGTGACCTGTGCATTGGCGTCGATTGGATCGGCAACTGGGACTCCGTTGGATCAGTAAGAGGTACCTCATTGCTAGGCATCATATTGTTGTTTTCGCCATGATTGCCAGACTCAGCATCAACGTTCAAGTGAGCAGACTAAGAGTTTGACATTTTTAAGCCGTCCTGAAATTGAAACGTTAAAGAACTATAAAAATTTGTAACAAACCACCACTATTATCCTTAGTCCCACGGTGGGTGCCAAACTGTTTACCCTTAAAAAGGATAACAATTAAGTTTATATGTGGTTTTAAGGATATGTGGATTGATTCAATACAAATAATTAAGGATGTTAGATAAACGAATTAAGGATAAAAATAAATAACCAAAACCAGTTGAGATGTTGAGCCAGGGCTCGGATTTGAGCTTAACGATAGTTCTGCCCTCGGCCGAATTCTTGGTTCGAAGCTCGATACGTATGAAGAACTATGATTAAAATAAGAACGTCTCAATAGCTAGAAAGCAGAGAAATATATTTGTATTGCCTTAATATGCGAGTTACCATGTGTCCGTTGAATAAGAAACCTTCCCTATATATAGTAGGGGAGTTTTACCCCTAGTAAAATTCTAAAAAAAGTAAGAATCCTCTTGGTACATCAATTACTGATATGCTACCGGCATCAAGCGAGATCCGCACCGTGATATCCCGTTGGGTGCAAATACCATGACCCTCTGTTAGTCGTGTGCAACTGTTTGTACTACCTTCCGAGGTCTTGGAACTCGTTCCGGGTTCGGGGGTGTTGACTTTTCGGGCCTGGTGGCGAGGACCTCGTTCCAGCCTCGAACCAATAAGTTATCGGACTCGATCTCTATCTCATACATTCGTACTTCGTTAGACTCACCAAGAACTCGGAATGTGTGCTGACTCGAGTTCACCCGTATACAAGTATAAAGAAAGAATTTGACAGGGCTAAAATGCTTTAAAAAGAACAGCATGACATAAGAAAAAAATTTGTTTGCAAGTTGAACTCTTGAACTAAGGATTTATAAACTATATCCCAGAAAACAAAAATAGAAAATCTAAGCATGGAAACAAGAAATTAAACCCATTTTATGGCACTTCCACCAAAGCAATAAGAAATGAATTCTTTATTTCTCGTCCAGCCCCCGGCATTCCTTTTTATTTTTCAATCCTTTATACAGGTTACTTCTTCGCAAAATAAACATCCAAGTATTAAGGAAAAATTATGATGGTGGAAGCTACAATAAATAATTGAAGGAGGGTTTATTAATTTATGCACGAGATACCTAATTAAATAGCAGCACTCTCTTCTTGAGGCGTTTGACAGTTAAAACTTTTCTTGAAAAATTTGCAAGATTTCTGCTTATTTGTACTTTTTGTAAAAAGTTTTCCAGAAAAAAGTTGGAAAAAAACTTCTGGGGGCAATTTGTTTTCCTTTTTTTTTTAAAAACAAAAAAATTCATAACTTCACAACTTGTTTGGATGCATGTAATGAGTTTTTTTTCTTTCAATACATTTTTCATGATATTGTTTCTGTTTTATAATAGCAGCGATTATGAATTTATGGAGTCTGGAAAACAGGAAAAAGAATTTCAAAACAGAAAAAAGAAATTCACAAACTTTTAAACAATTGCAGGACACAGAAAGGGATACGTGAAAGTAATATATCCGTTAACTATGACAATATTTATTCGACCCAGTATTTACACAAAACAAATAGATGTATATTATTTGTTTGCACATAAACTTCTTATTGCTCTTGATATATATTTAAACTTCATCAAGTTGTTTAATCGTGGTGAGTTATGTTTACCCGTAAGACGGTACAGTTTAATTTATAAGATTAACGACTGAGATTGAAGGAGATAACAAACCTGACTCTGAACTCGGTCTTTCCGAGAGCAAAAACAGAAGCAATTATAAATAATGATAACACTGTTTAGATTGAGTGTAAAATAGTAGACTATAGCTTTTGTCTACAGAATGTTTTCCTCCCTTACAATGTTTGCTAATCTTGTTATAGCCTCTACTTAGGCGGACAAGATCCTAAATCAAGCTCCTCTTGAATGAGAATAAAAATGTAATTGATGAGTGCATAACCGCTGGCTTTCAATGCAGATATTCTCTGTAACACTGCCTATCCATATGGCGTACAATGGCCTACCTTCGTCAGTTGTGCCTTGATACGGGGAAACCCTAACTATCGCACATATGATGAATCTTTACTCCCCTAAGATTTTTTGTGGGGGAATGTTAAACTTCAGCAAGTGTGGTCACCATGCCTTCTCAAAGCATAGACTATGACAACAACCATGGATGGATGGGGCGGTTCGTAGTTATTATACCAGGGACATCATCATGACCATAACCCCAACTTTCCCCGAATCACGGAATCTTTTTCGTAGGCTTTCGGGTATTCGTTTATTTTCTTCGTCGAAAGATAATTTCTTGCTTTGCTGATTTTTTGACTTCCTTCGTTTCAGCTACTTGCTGGGAACCACCATGGGTTCACGGCCTGGATCGAGGGGTTCAGAAAATTCTTGATATTACAACTCCAGAATCTCGTCGGTGGAAAGAAATTGATCCCAAATACGGGTGGAGAGCTAAGAACCATGGTGAGCAAAATTCCTCTTTTTTTCAATCTTAATAGTTTAAGAGCAATTTATTAATCATCTTTTTTGCTTGTATAAGGCTTCCGAGGAGTTCTGTCGTGTGCTCCGATGTCGATGCTTTTGATGACCCTGAGGAGGTCGAGAGGGTGTTGGGGAATGCCTCAACTGAAGCAGTGCTTGTGGATCTGCTCGATCCTCCGATGAGGGTGCCTCCTTTTCGAGTCCCCAGCCCAAGAATAAGAAATCAAAGAGGAGACGTTCCTCTTCGATTGAGACTCAGGAGAAGAGAATAAAGAAAACACTAACCGAGCCGACCATCGAGGTTCTCGATGATGAAGAAGAAGACAATAATGCAGAGGCTTCCCTTCAGAGAAGAAAAAGATCTTTATCAGCTCAACCAGATGCCCAGTCGGGGAGCTCCAAAATCCACTAGCAGAAGAAGTTCAAGCGCTCTGGGGTGAAATGGGCTTGGTTGAGAATGCTTTCCCTGTCCCTATTTCTTTTTCCGGTCGTAGGATTTAGGCCCCTGACTTTCTTCTGTCCTCAACTTCTGAGCAAGCAACCACTACCATTCCTTCTACCATAACTACTTTATCTCCATCTACACCGATAACTCCATACCCTCCGACACCAGCTGTTTCTTCACTACCAGCACCAACTGCTTCCCCTCCATCGGCGTCAGCTGAACAAGCAGGGACTGCCTCTCCTCCATGGTTCTCCTGACCATGGGAACTTGGGGAATACATACACGACACCTTCTCAAGATCCTCGAGGAAGGCGAAGCGCGACACTTTTAGTTTTGAAGGAGTGCCACGTTCTCTCCTAGCCGGTGGAGCTCGCCAATTATATGAAGATGCTGGCTTTGGTGAAGGATTGGGAAAAGATGGGCTCCCTCTCTGGGGAGTGCCTGATAAACAACAACATGCACTGTTCGCGGCAGGTATCATCCTAACTTCCTATTATCTTTTTTTCTGTTTATATTTAGTGATAATAACCTTGATTCTAACCTTTTTATGCCAACCTCCTTGCTTCTGTGGGAATGCAAAGGTTGATCCTGGACAACCAAGAACTTGCTTCTGAGTGGGATCGACTTTTGGCTGAAAGAAATCAGCTCTCCTAGTGCCTCCCAATGATGGAGGCAAAAGTTGCGTAGATGAACGAGCTTGAGGCTCAATTACAGCAAACCGAGCATGTTAGAATGACCTAGAGCCAAGAAGCTTCCCAATTGCATGTAGGTCTTATAGAGGCTAAGGCTAAGTGGGGTGAACTTCAGGATGCTATAACCGTCAGTGCCAAGCGCAAGTCTGCCTTCGAGGAACAAGTAAATAATTTGAACGCCAACTTATGCTCCAAAATTGAGGAGGCCAATACTGCAGAGGAGAGGAGGGCCAAAATGGAAAAGAGGCTCAAAAGGGTCATGGAGAAAAACTGGCTTCACTCAACTACCGATGTTGAGCCTGATTCCCGACTCACCACAATGAAGGCTGAAAAAGAAGAGCTCCATGCCAAAATTGACAAGCTCCGACCAAAACTCCAAGACCAAGAAGATTCCCTCGTCCTCGAGAAGACCTATGCTATGTATCATATGAAGAGGAAGACATTTGAAGAAGTCAAAGTAGGCATTGCCAACATTGATGATTGCATTGCCAAAGCCTGGGAACTGGAGTTCACTGCTCGCGAGAACTTTCCTACTCGGTCCGCTGCAACTGGCTCCTTGAATACTAGTTCTGAGTATTCGAAAATCGAAGGGAGATTGAAGAGGATGAAGGCCCCCAACTGGCAGGGGAACAACTTTTTTCGACCAGGGAGAACTAAGATCCTTCACTCCCTTCAAGTTCTAATAGCAAAGAATAATATATACATTTTTCCTTTTATCATTTGTAATTATGCCAAATTTTTTAACTAAGTTTGGCACTTTAATAAGTAAAAGAACTTTTGCTTAAATGTTGTGTAACAATATTCTTTTCATATTAATTGATAAAGCTTCGAAAACTTTTTTGCATCCAATAACCTTTGATTCCGAGTATAAACACTTCTGGAATCTACCCTTAACTATGAGGGTTTCATAAAAGAGGGCCCTTATATTTTATGGTGCTCTTGAAGAGGATGTCTCCTGTTCATTACGGCACAAGCATTTGAAGTTTTTGTTAACTCTCTAATGATAAAATAAATCGACTTATCAATCGGACAAGAAATAAGATAAACCAAAAGGACTTTGATTTATTCCTTCTATCCTCAAAAGTACACTTACATAAACATTCATCTGCTCAAGTAAATAAAGCTGCCAATATATGTGGCGAACCTATACAACGTATTCCGACGGAGCGGATCGTGCAGTCTCGATCCTGATAAGACACTGATCTCAATTCAACAGTCCCTGAATTTGGTGGCACTCTTGTTGCCGTAATATGTATTATTTCCCCCCAGTGTTCGAATGCTAAGTATGAGGATTCGAGCGCTGGAAGTCTTGCATTCGTCGAAGGCCCTTCCCTTTGTTTTATACTTTATAGTGCCGCTTCATCGGTGGAGACAACTTATGGTTAAATAATCTGTTTGAGTTTTGGGAGGTGAGATTTTCCATGGAACCAAAGATTTTTAACCATCCACAAGCTGTTCTCCACACAGTTCATGGTCGTCGATCCCATCTGCGGGGGTGAACTCTTAGTTCCTCCATATCGAAGGTCTTACCTTTGCCGATGATCCTTCCTTCGTAGTATGCTTTACGTCGCTGCCTCGTTAAAAATCTTGCTAGAAAAACCCAATTGGGAAAAAATTGGATGAAGGAAAAACGAGTGTAACACATACTATTAGTACCAGCAAGGATCTTCAGCAATAATATCTTTTTAGGTGAGTCATGTTCCAGTTGCTCAGCAATTTGACTCCATCCTGATTTTCTAGTTTAAATGAGCCTTTATCGGTTATAGCTGAGACCTGGTAAGGTCCTTCTTATGTTGATCCCAGCTTCCTCGCGTTGATTTTTTGAGTGTTTTAAGTAACTTCCCTTAAAACCAGATCTCCAACTTTGAAATATCATAGGGTTGCATTGTAATACCTTTCCATTCTTTGCTTTTGTGCTATCATCCTCACATATGCAAGATCTCGGTGTTTTTCAAGCAAGTCCAGCTTCACCAACAACTATTCATTTTTTGCTTCTTTGTTTTCTTAGGAAACCTCAAGGCTGGCTCCCCAACTTCTACCGGTCTCAGAGCTTCTAAGCCGTATACGAGCGAAAAAGGGTGTTTCACTCGTGCTCGACTTCTCCATGGTTCGATATTCCCATAAAACACCCGGTAGCACATCCGGACATTTGCCCTTAGAATCTTCTAGCTTCTTTATAAGGTTTTTAATAATTACCGTGTTGGTTGGCTCTGCCTGTCTGTTAGCACTCGGGTGGTATGGTGAAGAAGTAATTCTCTTGATTTTTAACCCTTCCAAGAATTTGTGACTTCTGAACCTACAAACTGCATCCCGTTGTCACAAGCAATCTCCTTTGGTATTCCAAATCGGCAGGTGATGTGGTCCCATATGAAGTCAACCACCTCGCGTTCTCCGATCTTTTGGTAAAGACCTACTTCCACCCATCTAGTGAAATAATCAATTAAAACTAAAAGGAACCTTACCTTCCCGACGCTCGATGGTAAAAGAACAACTATATCCATCCCCTATTTCATGAATGGCCACAGGGATACCAACGAATGCAAAAGTTCTAGTGGTTGATGCACTAACTGTGCATGACGTTGACATTTTTCACACTTTAGGATGAATGTTTTTCCGTCCTGTTCCATTGATGGTAGGTTATAATCTTGGATTTTAGTCGCTTATTGCACTCTAATTTACTGCATTTTAATTGAGTTTGAGTTTTAATCGCTAGTGTTTTGCACTAATTGTGTGTTTTATGCCTTGTAGGAGTGATTCCGAGTTATGTAGATGTTATAGAATGAATTCGAGCTATTTGGAGCTTTGAAGTCTAAGTAAAAGCCTAAGGGATTAAGTCAGGATCGTGTTCGGAGGTCGAGAACCACATCTGGATATCAAAATGTCAAGAAACATTCGTACTCTAAGAAAAAAAACACACTCGCTGTGCGTGGCTCGGCGCGGCTGCCCATTTGCTGCTGTCTGACAAATTGTAAGCTCTCTGGATTTCTCTATTAATGCCCTGCAGGCACGTTGCCCTATGCGGTGTGCCTGTGCAAATCTTACAGAGCAATTGTCCTATTTCGCGTAGGAAAATGTGTTTTCGTATGGGCCGACCCTACTTGGTATAAATACATGGAAAAATATTATTTCCTGGACTTTTGACACATGTATGACTGAAGGAGGCTAAGGAGGAGTTGGGGAAGCAAAAGCACAAGAAGTTCATCATTCAATCCTCACTCAAGACCCGAGTTTGGATTTTTTTATGTTTTCCTTTACTTTAAACTTGTTTGTTATGAATTATTCCATATCTATGGAGTAGTTCTTTTTAGGGTTTGATGGATTTGGTGTATTGATGATTGTTTTGTGGATTATAACTCTTTTTTTATGTATTGAATCATTTTGGATGATTTAATTATTGCATCTATATTCACATGTTCATGTAATCGAGAGAGGCATAACTTGTGATATCTTTGCATTATCTTGTTGGTTTAATTTATTAATTATTCTTAGTAATCGAAAGAGGCTAGTTGAATTGTTGATTAAACCTAGTTAGGAGGAATCGAGAGAGGTTCTCTTAAATAGGTTCATCTTGTGAGGTTGAGACTTAATCGAGAAAGGAGTTTCTACTAAATGTTTAAACTAACAATTGAGTGAATTCGAAAGACTCACTTGAACATTAGAAGTGAATTAACTAGAGTAAATCCTAGACATTTATCTTGCACCCATCCAATCAATCCCTATTATCTTCAATTGATATCTTCCTTGCTTACTTTTGTTTCGATTGTCATTCGTCAATTAGCTTTAGATTCTTAGTTAATTTTAGTTTTTAATCACATAATTCTAAATTGTTGGTTATATTGGATAACAATCTAGCTACAAACTATGATAATACTGTTTAACTCCAATCCTTGTGGATACGATATTATATTATACTATATTCGACAAGCGAGCATATTTAAGTGTGTGTTTTGCGCTCGTAAAATTTTGGCGCCGTAGCCGGAGATTGGTAATCAATAGTGTTTGAAATAGTTTTTTTCCCCTAAATATAAGATTTTATTAATAGGAGCAAAATACGAAAGTAGAGGGGGACATAAACCCTTGCCTCCCAAAAGTAAAAATATGTGCTCTTAGACAGTCCAAAATGATAGTTAATTGTGCCCAGATAGTAGTTGGGAGTTAGACCTATGGTGATGTAATAATGGTCTATTTTATAGCAATAGACAATCGTATGTACAAAAACAATGTGAAATTTTTCTAGGTCAGCTATACAGAAAAGTGCATATATTCCTATTTCTACTATGTTGATGAGAGTTCTGCTCCCTTCTATATATATCTGACATCTATCTGTGGTGTCAAGATACTGCAAAAGTGTGACAAAAAATCACCACCTATCTTCAATTTTGCTTTGGCCTTGTGGACAAGGAAAGCCAAGTTGAAGATGACTATCTGAGTGTGTCATGTGACTAGACTGCATTGTTGTTTATGCTGTTGGCTAGGCATTTTTTTGACTGTTGCTGTTGATTCTAGAGTTGATGTGAGCTGAGTGCTGGAGCTGCTGCTGACTGATGGGCTTGCTGCTTCTGGGGGTTGTGTTGTTTGTTTTTGTAATTTAGAGATCAATTGTTAGATTAGTGTGTTCAGTTGATATGACCTCCTATATTTGCTGGCAGTTCTGTCTTCCTGTGGGCTAGCCATTAGGCGAGTGTCTGACTTGTTGTTGGTCCTGTGGTAGTGTGTTGGTTGTGCTTCTGTTGGTTTTTGCCTGTGTATGTTACTGTTCCTGTGCTGCTGTGTATTGGCTGGATTTCTGTGAAGTATGAGAAATGGGAAGATCCATGATGATTGCTGTAGTTGCAATAGATTGAGCACTAAGAGTGCTAATACCACACATTGCAACTGCAGCAATGATATGGACCAAACCAAACTGTCTGCAGTGCTGTGAGGTGTATTAAGATCAGTGGTGGCATTGATGGTGATGTAGTCCTTCTTCTTCTTTTGCCTCTGATTGTTGGAACTGTTGGTGCTTCGAAAAAGTGTATTTTGCTGTTGGTGTATCAGTTGGTCTGGATTTGTGTACTGCTTTTGATGCCTTGGGTATATGTGATCATCTGTGTTGGCTTGAGTGTGCTGCTTCTGTTGGCTATTTATTGAAAGTATTGGTGTGTCATGTAGTTGCTAGTTGCTTAGTGTTTGCCTATTTATGTTTCCGCTCCTGTTTAGCTGTGTGTTGAGTGAGTTCCTATGATGTATGATAGCAGGGGAGGTCCATGATGATTGCTGTAGTTGCAACAGATCGAGCACTAGGGGTGCTAATACCACACATTACAATTGCAGCAATGATCTGGACCCCTCCAAGCTGTCTGCAGTGTTGAGAGATTTATTGAAATCAGTGATGGCATCTTCTGGGGTGACATTGATGATTTTGATGATTTTTCTTTCTTTTCTGGTGATATTGTTATGAGAAGTGTGACTGTTGTTGCTGAGCTTCTCTTGTTGCTTGCAGTTGTGTAGTTGCTGGAGTTGCACAAATTGATTGGGGTCCAGTCTACATACCAAAGAGGCAATGGAATGTGCATTAGAAATGCTGATACCATACATTGCTTCTTCAGCAGTAAACTGATCCCAAGAGTGTATCCTTTCTTGTGATAGAAAGGTGAGCAGTTGATGTTGTCTTATGGTGCTGCTGTTGCTTTGGACATGTTTCACCTGTTGTTGATATGAAGTCTGGTCTGCATTTGAGTATTGCAGTTGGTGCATTGTATGGTTGTCTTCTTCTCGACTGGTACTCTTGATTTTGTGTCCAAAGTGATGGCAGCCCAGGCTGGTTACCAAAGTAGTTAATCTTTGGTAGTAGACTGGATGTGCCAGTGTACCTGCAAACAGTAGGAAACAAGTTATGAAGAATTCCAGTTGAGTGTGCATTGATTGCTGTAGTGTTTCCTGCAAAAAAGATAACAACATGTTAGTGTGAGGCAGCTGCCCCAGCCTCCTCATTATAGCTTTTGTGATTATGCTTGTGATCTCCCAGAGGCTTCTTGCTGATGCCATGCTTTGTTTTGATTGACCTGTGTGCCTGCAGAATTATCAAACATGTTAGGAAAGCACTGTGTGTTTTGAGGCTCATGCTAGTGATCCTTTGCTGTAGGTTTGGAAGATTATGTGCTTGCTGCCCAGTGTGAGGCCACTGCTCCATTTTCTTGTTTGCTATTTTGCTACCTTCTCTCTTATGTATGGGCATTGCATTTTGTCCTCATTTAGTATCCTTCTACCTTGTGAGTCTAGCTGCAAGAAGTCATGGCATTCAATCCTCCCAACATCAAGAGCATAATTTGCTAGGTGGTCAGCTAGGTTGTTTGCCTCCCTATATATGTGTGTCACTTTAAGTGTGAAAACTTCTTTCAGTTGCAGCACCTCCTCCACTTGATCATCTATACACCAAGGTGGCTTCCATATGCCATTGATTGTGTTGTTCAGAAGCATTGAGTCTGTTTGAAGCCATATGTGGGAATAGTTGTGAGAATGGCAGAATTTTAGGGCCTCCACAATTGCTAATGCTTCTGCTGTTGTATTTGATCCTTCTGGGATTTCTTTGCCCAGTGCATATAGAATCTCTCCTTCTTCATTCCTTACACAGAAACCTATTGCACTCCTTCCTGGATTTCCTCTAGATGCTCCATCAGTATTGACTTTGAGCCATCCATACATTGGGAATTCCTAGACAACGTTGTTGTAATTCAGTCTTGGAGTATAGTTTTCCATCATGTTCAGGAGATCTTTCCACTTGTGAGGGACATTGATACCTAGCTTTCTGAGTTGGACTAGAGCCTGTAATGTGGTGGAAATTTGGTATATGACTCCGCTAGCAGTTACTGTTTCTCCATACTTGCAACTGTTCCTTCTTTTCCATAATTCCCACACAATGCAAGAGGGGAGAGCCTGCAACACTGGTTTGAGCCTGTGGACTGTTTGAGTAGTCCAACATTTGGTTATTGCTTGATGGAATGATATGCCCTCCCATGTTAGTCCTGCTCTTGATAGAAAGTATTGCTAGACTTTGGTTGCAGTACTGGATGTGAAGAATAAGTGCACCAGTGTTTCTTCTTTTGGGTCTGTGCAACACCAGCATCAAGATGGCGTGTGGTACCCCAATCTTTTCATAAAGTCATCTAAAGGCAGTTTAGCATTCCAGACAAAAAACAATTTTGAAAGGAAGTCCTTGTACCCGGATCATCTTGTAGGCCCTTTTAGGTTCATCTCTTCTTCTGAGATACTCCCAAGCAGATTTAACACTGAAGTGTCCTTGAGCTTCTAGCATCCAGTATGGTGTATCAATAATGTCTTCTCTGATTGGAGGTCTTACAGATTCTACTATGTGTATTGCAAGTTCCTGTGGCAAGCTCTCAAAAAGCTTGTCCACATTCCAGGCTCCATCTTGCAGGACATCATTCACATTATGTATATATTCATCAATCTTAAAGAGCAATTGTCCTATTTCGCGTAGGAAAATGTGTTTTCATATGGGCCAACCCTACTTGGTATAAATACATGGAAAAAATTATTTCCTGGACTTTTGACACATGTAAGACTGAAGGAGGCTAAGGAGGAGTTGGAGAAGCAAAAGCACAAGGAGTTCTTCATTCAATCCTCACTCAAGACCCGAGTTTGGATCGTTTTATGTTTTCCTTTATTTTAAACTTATTTTTAATGAATTATTCCATATGTATGGAGTAGTTCTTTTTAGGGTTTGATGGATTTAGTGTATTGATGATTATTTTGTGGATTATAACTCTATTTTTATGTATTGAATCGTTTTGGATTATTTAATCATTGCATCTATATTGAATCCCTATGGATGCGATATTATATTATACTATATTCGACAAGCAAGCATATTTAAGTGTGTGTTTTGCGCTCGTCAAATTTTGGCGCCGTAGCCGGGGATTGGCAATCAATAGTGTTTGAAATAGTTTGTAGTGCTAATTCAGGAATTTTTTTTATTTTATTTTATTTTATTTTTCCCTTTTTAAGGTTAGTGTTCTTTGACGTTGCAGGTAAGAGGGGTGCATGACTCAATCTTTTGGGAAAGAATTGCTACCATACGAACTAGAAATGGAAAAACAAATACAACAACTGAGGAAGGAAAGAAATCTCCCTGAGAATATTGAGAAGGTTGGGCAATCCTCAACAAAACAAACTATGGCTGGAGATGATGATAATGTGGATTTGGCTGTAAGAGAGGCAGCCCAACAACGAGAAAAAGCTGCACGGGATGCTAAGGAAGCAGCTATTCGAGATGCTCAGATTATCTACAAAGAAGAGAGGCTCGGAGAATTGCCCAAAATCATCCCTTAGCTGCAGCCTAGCTCGGAACATAGCTCCTGGTGCTGGGAGAACATTTGGTGATTACGCTAGATCGATCTACAACCAAGGATTGTCAAGTATTAGACCACCACTAGTTGTAGCGAACAATTTTGAGTTAAAGCAAAGGTTGCTCCAAACTCATCAAAATTGTTGTGTCTTCAGATCGAAGATGAACGAAGATCCAAACAACCATCTAATGGACTTCGAGGAGATTATGAACACCTTTCACTACAATAGTGTGTCACAAGATGCTGTTTACTTAAAGGCATTTACCTTCACACTGAAAGATGATGCTAAGCAGTAGCTTCGAAGTTTGCCCAACGGATCAATTAGAACATGGGAAGAGATGACCAGAAAATTTCTTGATAAATATTTCTCCTCAGCTAAAACGGGCAAGTTTAGAAGAGAGATCCATAACTTATGCCAGAAAGATACCAAAACTATTTTTGAAGCATGGGAGAGGTTTATGGAGATAGTCAGAAAGTGTCAACATAGTGGAATTGAACTCTAGATGCAACTCCAGGACTTTTGGGATGGATTGACACCGGCCTCACGTCGAACATTGAACAATGCAGTTGGAGGCCCGTTGATGAAGAAGACACCAGAGGAGATAGTTACTGTTCTAGATGAGTTATCTGAAGATGCAAATCAGTGGTCCTTTGGGAGTGCGGAAAGAAGGAGATCGGCAGGTGTTCACCAGATTGATGCTAACACATCCGTGCACGTACAACTTGATGCTACGGCCAAAGAAATACGGAAGCTGACTTTAGTTACAATACAAAATGAGCCTCATGCAGCTTGTGATATATGTGGAAGAAGATATCCTACTCATGAATGGCAAGCCTCAACTGAGGAAGTGATGTCGTGGGAAATTATAATGCAATGGGGTTAGAGGCACTGCAGTTTTTCATGGAGTTCACCTAGAGGTACTGCAATGCGCGGCTAAAAAATAACTCTAGACCTCAGGGACAAGGAGCTCCAGTATACCAAAATTAGCAAAGGCAGCACTTTCAGCCTCAATAGCCTATTCAGCCTGGTCTAGAGGATCTAATGAAGGCCTTCATTATCAAGACAGATGAGAGGTTGGACGCCCACGGGGCAGCTATCAATGAATTGGGCTCTGGGTTTTGAAATTTGGAGATACAAGTGGGAGAGATCGCAACAATATTATCTAAGAGAGTCTCATATACTTTTCCAGCTGATATTAAGAGAAATCCTAAAGAAACGGTAAATGCTATAACTCTGGGAAGTGGACAAGCTATGAGAGATCCCACTCCAATCCAAAAAGAGGTAGTACTTGAAAAGGAAAATGAGGAGTAGCTGAAAAATGATATTGATAAGAAGAAGAAAGGAAAGAGGGGAGCTGACAAAAAGAAAAAGGAGGAAACGTCGAGAAGGGATGAAGCTAATGAGAGCAAGCATATGCCCGCTTTACCTTTTCCCCAAAAGTTGTATAGAGAAAAGCTGGATAAACAATTTGAGAGATTTCTGGATATGCTGAGACAGGTTAATGTAAATTTGTCATTCACAGAAGTACCCTCCCAAATGCTAGCTTATGCCAAATTCTTGAAGGAGATCCTGACAAAGAAGAGGAAGATAGAAGAGACCTTAGTAGTCAAGCTCATAGAGCATTGTAGTGCAATCTTGCAAAACAAACTCCCACAAAAGTGTGGAGATCTAGGGAGTTTTACTATACCTTGCTCTTTAGGCTCTATAAATTTTGATAAGTCTTTATGTGATTCTGGTGCCTCAATTAATCTATTGCCTCTATCTATTTACAGAAAAATGGAGAAGGAGATTGGAGAGATAAGGTCAGTGCCAATATCTTTGCAGCTGGCAGACAAAACGACTCTGATACTCGAGGGGATAGTGGAAGATATTTTAATTCGGGTAGATAAGTTTGTATTTCCTATAGACTTTATAGTAGTGAATATGGAGGAGAACAAGGAGGTCCCCCTTATCTTAGGAAGACCATTCTTAGCAACGGGTAGAGAAAACTTAGATATACACGAGAGAAGACTCATGCTTAGAGTGGGTGAGGAGACTGTGACTTATGAGATGAATGTAGAAACGGGGAGTAAACAGGAGAATTCAGTTGCAAGTGTTGAGTGGAGAGTAAAGAGTTCAAAAGAGAAGGCTGCGGAGAGTGAGGAAGATAAGTGTGGGGTGCACCCCAAGAAGGCTAAGAAGAAGCTGCCGGCGTGGATGTGCGCATTGGTTCGAAGGCATGGATTGGATCCCAACTTCGACTCAGACACCGACTTGATATTCAGGGAATATTCCTTTAACTTATGCTTTTTAATTGTGTTTCATGGGGACATGCCACAACTTAAAGTGTTGGGTGGGGGATAATTGTATGTTGTATGTATATGTGTTAGTTTTGTTGGTTGTAGTAGTTGGATAATTGTATGTTGTATGTATATGTGTTAGTTTTGTTAGTTGTAGTAGTTGGAAAATTGAAAAAACCTTAAAAATTAAAAAAATTTCGATCGATTTTCCCGACAATGGATATCATTCGACGGGTTTCTTGAGGGATTAAAGTTCAAAGAGAAAGGAAAAACACTTTTTTTTTGTTAGGTAGTGTAATAATTCCCCTTGGTTTTTCTTTGTGCCATGGTTCTTTTCCAAGGATTTGGTTTGAACAGGGTATAGTTAGTTTTTATTTTTGTTAGGAGTAGGAAAATTTGTGCTATCATTTAAATTGAAAGCAATATCTCTTGGCTCTATTATACCTTGAAAATAGTGAGTGCTTTAGTTGTGATGCTTAAGCTCAGTTTGTGACTCTTGTATAAGTACCATAAATTGTATGATCTTAACTTTGTTTAACTGCTTTGACTAGAGTGTCTTGATAATCCAATCTTGAGTGAGTTATGTGCCTTGTGTGTGTGAGGTTTTGTATTATTCTGTACATAGAATTTGATGTCTAGAACTTGCCTTGTGTGTTTGCAAAGCGAAATAGTAGTTTTATTCAGTCTTGGAAGTGATATAGGCATTTTTTTGTTGAGCCAGATATATGTGTTTACCCAGCTAATGTTATGTATCTTAGTTAACCCCTTTGAGCCTGTAATCTTGTTTCTTTGGCAACCACATTACTAGCCGTACCCATTTGTTTGAATTCACCATCTATTTGAACCTTTACCTCTCATGAGCACTTGAATTTGTTATGAACTTTGTAAAAGTTGAAGTGTGGGGTGGTTGGTTTTGCTTTTGAGTAGAACTATTGACATAAGGAGAAAGGTGCAATGTATTGAAAAAGTAAGAGCCACTTGAATTGAAAAATAAAGAAAAAAAATGTTGTATCGTTGTGCAATTATTCTTTGACAGTGGTAGCTCGTGATGTAATTGTGCTTAAAGAAGTAGGGAGTTAGTGCATATTGATGTGAAGGTGGAGTATGGTTTGACATAAGGGTGGAGTTTTGAAAGGTAAGTTGTATGTATTAAAGTGCTTAGGGAGGTGTAGTCACTCTTATATCTAAATGTATCCTACCCATCCCGTAGCTTACATTACAACCATTTAAAGTCCTAATTGATCCTTGACTGAATGAACTCATTTAGTAGAGTAGTACACTACGGGCAAGCCTATGGTGCATCTTTTGTGGCATACGAATGTTGTTTCTGAGAGTGAGTGAATTCTTTCTATCTTGAGTTCCTGATTGTTCTTAAATATTATTGTGTTTGGAAATACTCTCTATTATTGTGTAAGGGCACTTGATTCATCAAGGAAAGGTAATATCGTTGATCTCTATGTTAGAGTAAGTGAGTGGGTTATAAATAATGCGTGGTGCTTTTGAGTCAAATCTTGAGGCAAGGATGTTACACTATTGTTAGTCTATTTAAAATTTTCTTGGTGTGATGAGTTAGGAGAGTTGCTTAAAAAGGTCGTGTCTATACAAAGTGTAGTTTGATTGCTCGAGGACGAGAAATGGTTTAAGTGTGGGGTGTTGATGGTAGGTTATAATCTCGGGTTTTTGTCGCTTATTGCACTCTAATTTACTGCACTTTAGTTGAGTTTGAGCTTTAATCGCTAGTGTTTTGCTAATTGTGTGTCTTATGCTTCGTAGGAGTGATTCCAAGCTATGTAGATGTTATGGAATGAATTCGAGCTATTTGGAGCTTTGAAATCTGAGTAAAAGCCCAATGGATTAAGCCAGGATCGTGTTCGGGGTCGAGAACCACATCTGGATATCAAAAAGTAAAGAAAAATCCGTACTCTGAGAAAACAACAAACCTGCGGTGGGTGGGGCAGCACGTGGGGCGTCACGGCTGCCCATTTGCTGCTGTCTGACAAATTGCAAGCTCTCTGGATTTTCCCACTAATGCCCCGCATGGCGCGTCGCCCCATGCGGTGCGCTTGTGCAAATTTTACAGAGCAATTGTCCTATTTCGCATAGGAAAATGTGTTTTCGTTTGGGCCCGACCCGACTTGGTATAAATATATGAAAAAACGTTATTTCCTGGACTTTTGACACATCTAAGACTAAAGGAGGCTAAGGAGGAGTTGGAAAAACAAAAGCACAAGGAGTTCATCATTCAATCCTCACTCAAGACCAGAGTTTGGATCATTTTATGTTTTCCTTTACATTAAACTTATTTGTGATGAATTACTTCATATATGTGGAGTAGTTCTCTTTAGGGTTAGAGGGATTTGGTGTATTGATGTTTGTTTTGTGGATTATAACTCTAGTTTTGATGTATTGAATCGTTTTGGATGATTTAATTGTTGCATCTATATTCACATGTTCATGTAATCGAGGGAGGCATAAATTTGTGATATCTTTGCATTATCTTGTTGGTTGAATTCATTAATTATTCTTAGTAATCGAAAGAGTCTAGTTGAATTGTTGATTAAACCTAGTTAGGAGGATAATCGAGAGAGGTTCTCCTAAAGACCAATCTAATACACATTCTTACATATCTTCACGTGCTTAAATTGGTTCATCTTGTAAGGTTGAGACTTAATCGAGAGAGGAGTTTCCACTAAATGTTTGAACTAATAATTGAGTGAATTCGAGAGACTCACTTGAACATTAGAAGTGAATTAACTAGATTTAAATCCCAGACATTTATCTCGCACCTATCCAATCAATCCCTATTTTCTCTCGTTGATATTTTCCTTGCTTACTTTTGTTTCGATTGTCATTCGTCAATTAGCTTTAGATTCTTACCTAATTTTAGTTTTTAATCACATATTTCTAAACTGTTGATTATCTTGGATAGCAATCTAGCTATAAGCTACGATAATATTGTTTAACTCCAATCCCTGTGGATACGATATTATATTATACTATATTCGACTAGCAAGCATATTTAGGTGTGTGTTTTTCCCTCGTTTTCATCTGGGGCCAATAATAGCTAGCCTTGAACTTGGGGACTAACTAGTCTGCACCAGAGTGGTTTTTGTAGACTCCTTCGTGGATTTCTCTCATCACGTGGTCTGCCTCTGAGGCCCATAGACATCGCGCCAGTGGCCCTTGGAAGTTCTCCTTTATAATTATCCATTAACAAGACAGTAGCAAGTTGCTTTGGTCTGTAGTGCTCGGGACGATTTTGGGTTTTCGGATAATCTACTATGTCTGAGATATTCTGTGAACTTGTTCCTCCAGTCCCAAATTTAGTTTGTTGAATTTATCTCACAGTAACCATCCACACCAATATCGAATCCAGCAATTGGACGACCGTACTGGAATTATATCATTTCATCTCTGTGGACGACCCCAAATTAGCAAATGCTTCTGCTTCCATATTTTCCTCCTTCGGAATGTGGATGATTGACCATTTTCGAATCGTGCGAGTAATGTTTGGACCTTGTTCAAGTTTTGTTGCATGTTCTCCTCATTTGTGTCAAAAATCCCATACACTTGGTTTACCACCAGTTGGGAGTCGCATTTTATCTCCATGATCTCCGACCCTAGTCTCCGAGCTAGTTCAAGTCCTGCAACCAAAGACTCATACTTCGCTTCATTTTTACTTAAAGTTACAGTTTTAATGGCCTGCTTTAGGGTCTCCCCGGAGGGTGTGATTAGAACTACCCCAAGATCGGACCATTTTCCGTTGGAGGCTCCATTCGTAATACTAGGTCCAAACTCCCGATGTCATTCCTGACACCCGTGTTGCTTCCTTAGCAGCCATATGCATTAACCCTGGACTAAAGTCGGCCACGAAGTCAGCTAAAACTTGTGACTTGATTGCGGTCCTAGGCTTAGACTCAATGTCCAATTCACTTACTTCGACTGCCTATTTAGCCAACAGCCTGACAACTCAGGCTTATGAAGGACATTCCTTAAGAGAAAGGTTGTCACAACAGCTATTGGGTGTTTACTTGTAAAATGGTACAGATGAATTTATAACTTGATTTATAGACAATCAAATTGATTTGATCCAAAAAATGATAAATAAATAGAAAAAAATAAAATTAATGACTGAGCTCGGCCTTTCCGAGAGCAAAAGCGGAAGAAATTATAAAGCAATGATAAAAATGTTTAGATTGAGCATAAAATAGTAGACTATATCTTTTGTATGTAGAATGTTTCCCTCTCTTACAATGGTTTCTAATCTTGCTATTTATAGCCTCTACTTACAGGGACAAGATCCTAAAATCAAGCTTCTCTTGAATGAGAATAAAAATGTCATTGACGGGTGCATAACAACTGGCTTTGAATGAAAATATTCTCTATAACAGTTGCTCATTAAATACTACCCGATGTCAAACATGTAGATCTCTATTATCGGCTATGTTCCCTTGAGGATCCATCCCATACCGGTTTCACCCTTCGTACCCGATGCCCTTTTTTGCTGCTCATCTTATTTTTGCATGTCCTCGGTTGCATGTGTCATATTGCTATTTGACCACTTTTTATCAACCAATTTCACCCCATGCAGATAGTCCCCTTACTTTCCGGTGACGTAACTCAGTGTTGCCGGGAAGCAGATGAGAATTCTTCTCTTGGCGGAAAAGTTCCTGAACGGTCTCTGACACTGGAAGGGACACACGTTTCCTCGTATTTAATACTCTGAACACGTGTTGCCCCGTGTTCAACAAGTATTTTCACCGGTTTTTGAGGTAATCATGGCCACGATTTTTTCCGTCCATAACTTCTCTATTACTAATCATTTTTACTTCTTCACTTTCACTACTTTCACAATCTTTTCTCCCTTTCTGATTTTCCTTAGAACATTCAACTTCCTCAGCAAGAACCTCTTCAATGGTATTTTGCCACCTGTCTTCTTACATAGCTTACTTTGTAAACACTGGTCTTCTCTTCGGTGGAGGCCCAAAGAAATACAAAGGCAAAGAGGTTGTCGTTAAGTCTGAACCTTTAACATTAACACCATCATACCACTCCATCTCAGCACCGCATCCGATCTCCAAGAGCAAAACGCACCTGCAAATTCTCAAAGTAGCAGGTTTTGGCTAGTTCGTAGGTATCCCTCCTTCATTCGCCCTTCTAGTATCTCTGCTGTGAAGGAGGACTGCAACTGCTCCAGGGTCAAAATCCTTGCCCCAGATGGGGTAGAACGAGTTACCTACTCTAGAGAGGGGTATATGTACGTTTATACATATTCCTTTACTTTGGGTCCCTTCAACTTGGGTTCGAGTGAGGGACATGACCTAATAATTCTGGAATTTTTGCACCGGTACCAGGTCTACTTGGCACAAGTAGGCCCATCGATATGGCGTATGGTGTCCTACCTTTGTTAGTTGTGCATTGAGACCGAGAAAACCCTAACTATCGCACATATGATGAATCTTTACTCCCCTAAGATTTTCTGCGTGGGAATCTTAAACTTTAGCAAGTGTGGTCACCACACTCTTCTCACCAGCATAGATTATGACAACTACCATGGATGGATGTAGCGGTTCGTTGTTATTGCTACCGGGGACATCATCACGACCACAACCTCAGTTTCCCCGAACCAGGGAATCTTTTTCATAAGTTGTCGGGTATTCATTTATTGTCTTCGCAGAAAGATAATTTCTTGCTTTGCTGATTTTTTTGACTTCCTTCATTTCAGCTACTTGCTAGGAACCACCACGAGTTCGCGGTCTGGATCGATGGTTTCATAAAATTCTTGATATTACAACTCTAGAATCTCGGCGGAAAGAAATGGATCCTAAATACGGGCTAAGAGCTAAGAACTATAATTCCTCTTTCTTTCAATCTTAATAGTTTAAGAGCAATCTATTAATAGGCTTTTTTGCTTGTATAGGGCTTCCGAGGGTTTCTGTTTTGTGCTCCAATGTCGACGCTCTTGATGACCCCGAGGATGCCGAGAGGGTGTTGCAGAATGCCCTCAACCGAAGCAGTGATCGTGGATATGCTCCAGCCTCTAGTGTGGGTGCTTCCTTTTGGAGTCCCCAGACCAAGAATAAGAAATCGATGAGGAGACATTCCTCTTCGGCTGGGACACTAGAGAAAAGAATAAAGAAAACACCAACCGAGTCGGCCATAGTGGTTCTCGATGATGAAGAGGAAGCCAATGATGAAAAAGCTTCCCTACAAAGAAGAAAAAGATCTTCATCAGCTCAATGGATGCTCAGCAAGGGAGCTCCAAAATCCACTAGCAGAGGAAGTTCAGGCACTTTGGGGTGAAATAAGCTTGGTTGACAATGCTGATTCTCGTTTCCCGATCCTTATTGCTGTCTCCAGTCCAAGGAGTTTGGCCCATGACCTTCTTCTGCCCTCAACTTCCGAGCAAGCAACCACTACCATTCTTTCTGCCACAACTACTTCTTCTCCATCTACACCGATAACTCCATATTCACTGACACCAGTTGTTCCTTCTCCACCAGCACCAACTTCATCACCTCTACCGACATCAGCAGAACAAGCAGGGACTGCTTCTTCTCCATGGTCTCCTGACCACAGGAACTTGGGGAACACTTACACGACACCTTCTCAAGATGCTCGAGGAAGGCGAAGCGCCACACATTCAATTTCGAAGGAGTGACATGTTCTCTCTAAGCCGGTGGAGCTCGCTAATTATATGAAGCAACTGGCATTATCAAAGGATAAGAAAAAGATGGGCTCCTTTTTTGGGTAGTGCTCGATAAACAATGACATGCACTGTTCGGCGAAGATATCATCCTAACTTCCTCCTATCTTCTTTTCTGTTTATATTTGGCTATAATAACCTTGATTAGAACCTTTTCAGGCTAACCTCCTTGCTTCTGAGGGTCTGCAAAGGTTGATCCTAGACAATGAAGAACGTGCTTCCGAGTGGGATCGACTTTTAGCTGAAAGAAATTAGCTTACTGAGTGCCTGCCGGTGCTGGAGGCAAAAATTGCATAAATAAATGAGCTTGAGGCTTAGCTACAGCAAACGAGCAAGATAAAATGGCCCAATTGCATGAAGATCTCAAAGAGGCTAAGGATAAGTGGGTCGAACTTCAGGATAATGTAACCGCCGCTGCCGAGCGCGAGTCTTCCTTCGTGGAACAATTTAATAATTTGAAGTCCAACTTATTCTCCAGAACCGAGAGAGCCAATATTGCTAAGGAGAGGAGGGCTAAAATGGAAGAGAGGCTCAAGAGGGTCATGGAGCAAAATCGGCTTCACTCAACTACCAATGATGAGCTTGATTTCCGACTCAGCGTAATGAAGGCTGAAAAAGAAGAGCTACAAGCAAAAATTGACAAGCTCCGAGCAAGACATTAAAACCAAGAAGATTCCCTCATTGTTGAGATGACCTATGTTATGTATCATATGAAGAGGAAGACGTTGGAGGAAGCCAAATAAGGCATTGCCAACATTGATGATTGCATTTCCAAAGCCCGAGAACTGGAGTTAACTGCTCGCGAAACCTTCCTTCTCGGCCAGCTGCAACTGACTCCTCGAATGCTAGTCCCGAGTACTCGGGAACCAAAGGGGAGATCGAATAGGATGAAGGCCCCAAATCGGCAGGGGAACAACTTTCTTCCACCAGGGAGAATGTAGACCCTTCTCTCCCTTCGGGTTCTGGCAGTAAAGAATAATGCATAAATATTTTCCTTTAATCCTTTATAATTATGCCAAAACTTTTTACTAAGTTTGAAACTTCAATAAATAAAAGAACTGTTGCTTAAATGTTGTGCAAAAATATTCTTTTCACGTTAATTGATAATGCTTCGGGAAATCTTTTGCCTCCTATAACTTTTGATTCCAGACATAAACACTTTCGGAATCAACCCTTTACTATGAGGGTTTCATAAGAAAGGGCCTTTATGTTTAATAGTGCTCTTAAAGGGGACATATCCTGTTCATTACGGCACAAGCATTTGAAGTTTATGTTAACTCTCAAATGATAAAATAAATCGACTTATCAATCAGATAAGAAATAAGATAAAAATAAAAAGACTTTGATTTATTCCTTCTATCCTCAAAAGTACACTTACATAAACTCATCTGCTTAAGTAAATAAAGCTGCCAATACTTGTGGCTAACTCATACAACTTATTCCTATGGAGCTGATCATGCAGTCCCTGGTCCTAATAAGACATTGATCCCCGTATTAGCGGCACTCTTGGTGCTGTAACATGTATTATTCTTTCCCCCAGTGTTCGCATGCTAAGTATGAGGATTCAAATGCTGGAAGTCTTGCATTTGTCGAAGGCCCTTCCCTTAATTTTACACTTTATATTGCCGCCTCATCGCTGGAGACAACTTGCGAATGGTTAAATAATCTGTTTGAGTTTTGGGAAGCAAGATTTGTTGTCGAACCAAAGATTATTTAACCATCCAAAAGTTGTTCACGACACGAGCTCATAGTTGTCGATTCCATCTGCGGGGGTGAACTCTTAGTGCCTCGATATCGAAGGTCTTACCTTCGTCGATGATCCTTCCTTCGTAGTATGATTTACGTCGCTGCCTCATTAAAAAGCTTTCCAGAATAACCCAATTGGGACAAAAACTGGAAGAAAGGGAAAACAAGTGCAGCACATACTTTTAGTACCAACAAGGATCTTCAGCAATAATACCTTTTGAGGTGAGTCACGTTCTAGTTGCTCGGCAATTTAACTCCATCCTGATTTTCTTGTTCATATGAGCCTTTACCGGTTATAGCTGAGAACCGGTAAGGTCCTTCCCATATTGATCCTAGCTTACCGGTATTGATTTCTTGAGTGTTTTGAGCAACATTCCTTAAAACCAGATCTCCAACTTTAAAATATCGTAGGTTTGCCCTGTGATTGTAATGCCTTTCCATTCTTTTCTTTTTTGCTATCATCCTCACATATGCCAGATCCCGGTGTTCTTAAAACAAATCCCTCTTCGCCAGCAACGATTCATTGTTTACTTCTTCGTTTGCTCGGGAAAACCTCAAGGTCAGCTCCCCCACTTCCATCGGTATCAGAGCTTTTGAGCAGTATACGAGCGAAAAGTGTGTTTCACACGTGCTTGACTTTGCCGTGGTCCGATATGCCCATTAAACACCCAGTAGCTCATCCGGCCATTTGCCCTTAGCATCTTCTAACTTCTTATTAAGGTTTTGAATAATTACCTTGTTGGTTGACTTTTCTTGTCCTTTAGCACTTGGGTTGTACGGTGAAGAAGTAATTCGATTGATTTTTAAGCCTTCCAAGAATTTTGTGACATTTGAACCTACAAACTGTGGCCGTTGTCACAAGGTAATCTCCTTTGGTATTCCAGATCGACAGATGATGTGGTTCCATATGAAGTCAACCACCTCGCATTCTTCGATCTTTTGGTAAGCACCTCCTCCAACATATTTAGTGAAATAATCAGTTAAAACTAAAAGGAACCTTACAATCCCGGGGCCCGGTGGTAAAGGACCAACTATGTCCATCCCCATTTCATGAATGGCCACGGGGACACTACCAAATGCAAAAGTTTTGCTGGTTAATCCGCTAACTATGCATGACGCTGACATTTGTCGCACTTTTGAATGAATGTTTTTGTGTCCTGTTTCATGCGGGGCCAATAATAGCCAGCCCTAACTAACTTGAGAACTAACGAGTCTGCACCGAATGGTTTCTATAGACTCCTTCGTGCACTTCTCTTATCATATAGTCCGCCTTCGAGGCCCCTAGACATCAAGGCAGTAGCCCTTGGATCGATCTCCTGTATAATTATCCATCAACAAGCCAGTAGCGAGCTACTTTTGTCCATAGTGCCCGAGACGCTTTTGGGTCTTCGGTATTATACCATGTTTGATATATTCAATGAACTCATTCCTCTAGTCCCAAATTAAGTTGGTTAAATTTACCTCGTAGTAACCATCCACATCCGACACCGAATGTAGCAATTGGACGACCGTACCGGAATCAGTCCTCATCTCTGTGGACGACCCCAAATTAGCCAATGCGTCTGCTTCCACATTTTCCTCCCTCGGAATGTGGATGATTGACAATTTTTTGAATCGTGCAAGTAATGTTTGAACCTTGTTCAAGTGCTGTTGCATGCGCTCCTCTTTTGTGTTGAATATCCCATACACTTGGTTTACCACTATCCGGGACTCGCATTTTATGTCGATGACCTCCGACCCTAGCCCCTGAGCTAGTTCAAGTCCTGCAACCAAAGCCTCATACTCGGCTTTATTGTTAGTTAATAGTACAGTTCTAATGGCCTACCGTAGGGTCTTCCTAAGGGCGTGATTAGAACTACCCCAAGACCGGACCCTTTTACATTGGAAACTCCATCTGTAAACATGGTCCAAACACCCGGTGTCGTTCCCGACACCAGTAACGCGTCCTTAGCAGCCAAAGAGATTAACCCTGGACTGAAGTCGACCACGAAGTCGGCCAAAACTTGTGAATTTTTTACAGTCCTAGGTTTGTACTCAATGTCGAACCGTTTACTTCGACTACCCATTTAGCCAAACGGCCAGACAACTCAGGCTTATGAAGGAAATTCCTTAAGGGAAAGGCTGTCACAACGGCTATTGGGTGACACTCAAAATAAGGCCTAAGCTTTCGGGAGGCAAATACGAGAGCTAAGGCCAACTTTTCAAGGTGCGTATATCATGTCTCGTCTCTGATAATATTTTACTAACGTAATAAATAGAAAATTGCATATCTTCTTCTTCTCGAACCAAAACGGCAGTTACCGCTACTTCCGATACCGCTAAATAAATTAGCAGTTATTTACCTTCCCCCGATTTTGACAATAAGGGAGGACTGGATAGGTACCTTTTTAGGTCCTTCTGTGCCTTCTTGCATTCCGGAGTCCCCATGAAGTCGTTCTTCTTTTTCAAGATTGAGAAGAAGTGGTGGCATTTTTTGTGGACCTCGAGATGAATATGCTGAGAGCTGCCAACCTGTTGGTCAGCCTCTGTACTTCTTTCACACTGGTTAACTGGTTTGGTATGTCCTTGATGCCTTTCATTTGGTTAGGGTTTACCTCGATCCCTCTTTGCGAGACCAGAAACCCCAAGAATTTACTGGAGCCAACCCCGAAGGCACACTTCTCTAGGTTGAGGTTCATGTTATACTTTCGTAGGATGTCGAAAGTTTCCAGGATGTGTCTTAGATGATCTCCTGCATTTAAAGACTTAACTGAAATGCCATCAATATACACTTCCATCGTTTTACCTATTCGATTCTCAAACATCTTATTAACGAGCCTCTGATAAGTGGCTCCGGTATTTTTAAGCCCAAAAGACATCACATTATAACAATATGTGCCGAAATTCACGATGAAAAAAGTTTTTTCTTGATCCTCCGGGTTCATCCTAATCTGATTGTACCCGAAATAAGCATAAAAAACTCATTAACTCGTGCCCGGTTGTATCATTTGATCAATGTTTGGCAATGAGAAAGAGTCTTTGGGACATGCCTTATTCAAATCCTTATAGTCTACAAACATCCTAAATTTATTATACTTTTTTAGGCACTATTACTACGTTAGCTAGCCAATCCAAATACTTTACCTCTCGGATTGAACCGATTTTGAGTAAACGGGTTACCTCTTCATTAACGAATCTGTTTCTGACCTCTGCAATTGGACATTTCTTTTGCCTTACAGTGGGAAAGTTTGATCCAGACTTAGTTTGTGGACCGCTACCTCCAGTGGGATACCTGTCATATCTCGAATATGACCATGCAAAGCAGTCAACGTTATCTTTAATAATATTTATCAATTCTAACTTGAGTTCGAGATTTAACCTCATTCCCAAATGAAATTTTCTTTCCAAAAATTCCTTGAGCAGGGCCACTTGCTCGAGATTTTCTACGGTTGACTTGGTTGCATCCGTTTCTTCTGGTACCTGAAAATACCACGGAACTTGGATAGGATTTTGATGACTCCTCGTCTTTATCATTTTCATTTGGAAAGGGCGAAGGTTACGGTTCCTGTAAATGCTATTTGCTGGTTTCATTTCCCTTACTGCTGGAAACGGTCACCACATTCATCTCCCTTGCTACCAGTTGGTCTCCTCTTATCTGTTGATCCCCTCAGGTGTCAGAAACTTCAATTGATGATATGTCGAGGGCAAATCCTTCATCTCGTGTATCCACAACCTTGCAAGGATTACATTGTAACCGATGTTGCCATCTACCACTTCGAACATGGTGGTCTTTGTTACACCTTCGACATGAGTGGGTAGCAGAATCTTTCCTCGGGTTGTCACGCTAGTCAGATTGAAGCCAGCTAGAAGCTTTATCACCTGAATGATAACCCCGGTTAATTTTGCTTGCTCCAGAACTCTCCATTGTATGATGTTGGATGAACTTCCTGGATCACCCAAAACACGCTTAATTTTAAATCTAAAACATCGAGAGAGATTACCAAAGCATCATTATGTGGCAGAAGAAGTCTGTCAGCGTCCTCCTCCGCGAAGGTGATGTCATCTTTCGAGACTTCCCGGACCCTCTTGCCGTGAGTAACCGATATCTTCGTTTTATTTGCTGCTGAAACTGTTAACCCATTGATTTCATTCCCGCGGAAGATCATGTTGATCGTCATCCGGGGGTGATCCTGCTACCGGTTTGATGGCTCTTCATCATCCTGGCTCCAACCGTAGTTATTTTTGGTACGGTCACTCAAAAAATCTCTAAGATGGCCATTGTTTAACATCGACACCTCATCGCAAAGATGTCGGCGATCCTCAGTTCAAAGGCCGAGAGTCCTATGCAATTCACATAGATTAGGATCCCTCTGGCTAGGATTCGATCAGATTGGTTTCGGAAACTGTGCCTCTTTGATATTTCTCACTGCCGACACCAGTTATACCAAGCTGATTTTGAAGTTGTAATAAGATAACCTGGGGTATGCAGGATCCTGGGATTCCGGTGCCTCTTTCTCCTGCAACGATCTGCTGTTTTGACCACGATCTGTCCTTCTATCGGAGGCGAACCTATCCGACGACTGATACCTTTACTGGTACGTCCATCAATCCTCTCATATGGTAGAAAACGACCCCTGGAATACATCCGATCTGTATCAAAGTCTTTTTTTAACTTATCTTGATTTTTATCGCGACCCCGTCCTTTGGATGACACTGTAGAGCCATGTTGATCATCTTCTATCCTTATCTTTGACTCGTGGCGGTTGTGGACATCTGCCCATGTGGTTGTATGAAACTTGAGCAAGCTCTCCTTCAGTTTTCGGGAAGCATTAGAACTTAGTGGATTTAGACCCTTCGTGAATTCCTCCACTGCCCATTCATCTGGAACCGCTGGTAACATCATCTTTTCTTTTTGGAACCGAATCATGAATTCTCGTAGCCGCTCGGATTCGCCCTGCGAAATTCTGAATATATCCGCCTTTCTAGCCTAGACCTTTCTTGCTCTGGAATGAGCTTTGGTGAACGAATCTGCAAGCATTTCAAAAGAGTTGATTGAATGCTTGTGTAGGAGGGAATTGTCAGGGCCCATTCGTGAGTGTTTCACCAAACCTTTTCAAGAGAACTAACTCGATCTCATGTTGAGCCAACACATTTCCTTTCACTGTCATGGTGTAGGTCATGATGTGCTCCTGGGGATCCGAAGTCCCATCTTATTTTGGTATGTCTGACATCTTGAATCTCTTTGGGATTAACACTGGTGTTGTACTTGGTTTAAACGATAATTGCATGTACTTTTTTGAATCTGGACACTTTAACACCGGCGGCGTGCCCGGAATATCCATCCGAGCATGAAACTCCTTCGCGTTTTTGATCTGTTTGTTCATTCATTTCTCTCATGAATCTCATGATCCCGATTTTGAAAGTATCATTAAATTTATTGTTCCCAGATCCACTACCGGTACCTTTGGCTCCGTCGAAACTGACCTCTTCCCTTGGAGTGTTGTTATCGGTCCTTTGTGCCATCTGATTTGCGGTAGCGTTGGGATGAACCCGGGCCCTTCTATTAGTGTTTTTGGAAGCACTCCATAACACCTGCTTCAATTCCGTCACCACACGATCTTGCCTTGAGAGGTGGTCCATGATTGCTCTTTGCTACTCTTTCAGGAGTTTAACCGTTTCTGCAACGTGTTCGTCCTCCGTATAATCAGGAGTTGGTCCCTGCACATGCCGAGGATATTGTCCTTCACAAACTGGTACCATTTCATCCCCTTTGTTGTGGGTTTCGCTGATGGAATCTTTACGCTGAGACACCTCTTCTCATTCATCATGTGCTCCAACGTTGTGAGCGTTGTTGACATCATTGGTTGCCATATCTTACTTTTACTTAAGGAAAAAAACAAAATTCGTTAGTAACAAACGAATGGATCAAAGCAATTACACAGCTGTCTGTGCCCCACGGTGGGCGGCAAACTGTTTACCCGTAAAATGGTATAGTTGAATTTATAACGTGATTTATAGACAAGCGAGTCAATTTGATCCAAAAAATTGATAAAGAAATAGGAACAAAAATATGATTAACGACTGAGATTGAAGGAGATAACAAGCCTGACTCTGAACTCGGTCTTTCCGAGGCAAAAGCAGAAGCAATTATAATGCAATGATAAAACTGTTTAGATTGAGCGTAAAATAGTAGACTATAGCTTTTGTATGCAGCATGTTTGCCTCCCTTACAATAGTTGCTAATTTTGCTATTTATAGCCTCTACTTAGGGGGACAAGATCCTAAAATCAAGCTCCTCTTGAATGAGAATAAAAATATCATAGATGGGTACATAACGGCTGGCTTTGAATGCAGATATTCTCTGTAGCGGCTGCACATTAAATGATGTTCGATGTCAAACTTTTGAATCTCTATTATCGTCTATGTTCTCTTTGGGATCCATCCCATACCGGTTACACCTTTCGTACCCGACGCCAGTTTTTTTCTGACTCATTGTTTGCCAGTCCTCGATTCCACGTGTCCTCTCGCTATTTGATCACTTGTTATCAACCAATTTCACCCATACAAGTTGCATATTGCATATTTAATGTAAAAACTGTTGTTACCACTAAGTTTTTGCCTATTAACAAGGGTACCAGGTGAGGTATTAACCATTATTTTTGACTAAAATAAGTATTTAAGGGAGGAAAGTGCTGGATGAGTACTTCCTCAAATAGCAAGACTTTGATGGGAATCTGAAAGAAAACGGAAGTGTACTCGTTAATATTACTAACTAAGGAAGTATGTGGTCAATTTGATCTCAACAACATAATTGTAATTATTATGGCGTGAATGAACAGATACCTGCCACTACTAAGATATCGTACTTACCGATGAAAAAGACATAATAATACGAGAGAAATGCAGTGCAGTTGTCTCCCTGTTATCCAACTATTCGACTGTTTCGTGAGTAATATTCCATCTGTTTCAAGAAATTATATTATGTTAATGCAATGAACTAAAGTGGCTGCCCATTTAATATATTCTTATATATTAAAAGTATAGCAAGCTGATGTGGCAAGTTGTCAGATAGTTAGTTAGCTTAAATTAACTTAGTTCCAGGTAGTTGGGTAGTTAGCTAATTATCAATATTAGTGATGGTATATATATTTATATCTATATTAAACTAGGCACCCCATAATTTAAAAGTTGAATTGTCAAATATCCTTTTAAAATAAATTATTTTATTAGTATAAATTAAATAAAAGCATCAAATTTATTTGAAGAGATACAACCCTTCAGATTAGTTATTACGTAATGTTTAAAATACTTCCTAACTAAAAAGAAGTTTAAGAAGATGAAGGAATGAGAGCATTGATGCGTCATTACAAAATGAGATATACTACGGAGTGGCATTTGACCTTGCAAAGTTGACAAGGGACGTGTCAAAAGACGACTCTAGAGTTAAATAGTGAGAAGGTGTCGCGTGAATTGGCAAGGACTCTATTCTGTCAGGTCCTTATTTGATATATTGGAACAGTTTGATAATAAAAAATAATTTTTATTTTTTTCACTCAACCTATAATTTATTTGTTGTTTTCTTCCCCCTTGAAAGATGTTAGGGTGGATGATCGTGATCTCATAATTTTTATTACAAGAAAGGCTATATTAGTCATTCCTTTTGAGATATGAATCGATTTTTTGTGATATAATTTACTGTATTGTGAAAGATTACAGATTCAAGGTTAGTAAGACGTGGATTAGGCTTCATTAATACTTGAACATAATTTTTGAGATTATGAAATAAATTAGGGTTACATTAGACATAATTTAAAGGTTGGTGACCTTTTATTAAAAATTTAATATCTCTTGCCTGAAGACCAAAATACTCTTTATAATATATATTTTATATTTAACAATTATACTATAGAATAATTAAGTAAAAAATTTTAAAACATAGATTTGTCATGTTTCTCTAAATAGTTATGTTTTTTATTAGTAACTAAATATTAAAGAAATTATTTAGTCATTTAGCCATTAGGATTTTTTCAAGTAGTTAGTTATTTTATTAAATGGCACAACTCTTTGAGAGAGAAAAGATACAAGTTTTTGTCTATTTATAGTAATACAATTATTAAATAATATTGATATATATAACAACTCGATGTAATTTTATTATTGGTGTTTACGAACTAAGAAATTAGTATTGATTTATGATGATATAACTTATTTTTTGTCTACCAGTTGTAAGTACTGAACATAAAGAAAATTAAACGTAAGGGAATATAAAATTAAAAGTGTCTTAACTTTTTTATGTCGAACAAGAGCAATTGGCTGACAAAATGAACGAAATAGTCAATAAACTCTGTTGGGTCATGTTTATTTTTTGCAATAGATCTACGTATTCAAACTCAAATTTCAAAAGATACATGTTCAAACTCATGAAAATTGTGGTTTTTGAAAGAGGTAGTTTTTGTGCTCCTCATTTGTTTATAAATAAATAAAAAGGTCTTGATCCTCCTTAATCGGTACTCTAGCACTTGAATAATTACTAAATTTTAAATTCAAATAAACTTTACTTATGAGCAAATAAAGAATACTATGCTGAATTAGCATCAAATAAAAAGCCAATGTAAGTATATGTAAATCTAACTCTATCTAAAATCTAAATCAATAACTGTGTTATTATAAAAGTACGAACCCCAAAACTAAAATGCTATAGATCTAATTACCCTTCTAAATAACTTAAATGCCTTATTTATAGAATAAATAAAAATATCGACGGCACAAATATGAGCTTCAAATCATCTTCTTTCATCTCTTATTTCCTTGTTTACTTGATCGTAAAATAAGCTTTGTACCAGAAATATAGAATAATGGGAGATGTACAGAGCGTGAGCATGAATCCAATAGATCGCAAATCAAAGCCCTTAGTGGAGTGATACGGACATTGAGCTTGTTAGATAAATCACATGTCTCTATTTAAATTTGGATCGTTCAGTTTTGTAGGTTCAGAAAATATTCAATTATCTTGACTTCGACAAACAAGTCTCTATACGAAGATTCACATTTATCATCACAGTAACTTGTACTTTATTTTTTCGTGTATAAAAGCTTATAGATAGTATAAATATAATTTTATAATACCGTGCGTTCATAATCGACACCCACGTGTAATGCACGTGTAAAAAAACTAGCATGTGTATACACACACACACACACATATATCTGTCTCTGTGTGTGTAGAATACAACTTGTGAGATACTCTTGATTGAAATAAGAATCTGTCAACACCCCAAAACCACAACCAGTCATGATGAGATCTAACTCACTTGCTAGGCATGCCAACATAACAACAACATAACGTAATTGTAAGGCCCTATAAACTTTTACCTAAAACCCGGAGTTTCGTGGTGTCAAGCTCGCTGCGGTACGAACTTGTCGGGTTGAACTGTGCGTTGGGGAGTTGAAGAAAATTTTTGGTAGATTAGAGCATTTGTGCGGTCCACTATGCGGCCGCAGAATCACTCTGCGGGCCGTAGAACAACCGCAGAGTGAAGCAGAGAAATGGCCCATTTTTGGAGGTTGTTTTGAAGTCCATTATGCGGCCGTATAACCATTTTGCGGGCCGCACAATCCATCGCAGATCCAGCATGAAGATTTTCGTAAGGGAGTTCTGCGGTGCATTATGCGACGCCGCAGACCCAACCTGAACAACCCAGTTTGGGACCTTTTTCTGCGGTCCGGTCTGTGACCACAGACCCCGCTTCGTAGAGTTTAAGTTTGAAAAATTTCAGCAGATCCCATTTTCATAAAAATAACTTGTGGGTTATTTTGGCTGGTCCTAGCTGGTATTTAGAGAGAGGGGAGTGGTCTAGAGTGAGGGGAAGTTCATAAGGTTATTATCCATCAACTCTTGCTCAATGTTTAAGAATTTTCAAGAAAAACTCACTAGGTCTTCATCCTAGAGGTAAGATTCTACTCCCTAGCCCTCAATTCTGGGATTTAATTAGAAATAGGTAATGAGGAAAAGCCATTCTTGGGTGTGTGAGTTATTCATTATGCATGCATGTACCATCATGGGTAGTGGGGATATTGTTGAGCTCTTTTGGGTAAACTTTGGGTAATGGAATGAAGAGATCCACCGTAGGAGGACCTTGAAACCTTAATCCACACCTAGTGTTTGATAAAATGCTCAAATGAGCTGGAACCATAAACTCCTCCCTAATTTGTGTTCAATTTTGCTATATTTTTAAATAAATCGAACTGGCTAAGAATTCCGGGACATTATAGTAATTTAAAAAGCACAAGGCGAGGTATGTTGGCTAAACTTCTCTCTTAGAATTGAACCCCACAACATCCTTGTAAGTCCTGAGTTGTTCATTATAAATTGATTATTCCGAATAAGCCTTGTGTCAAAAGATATATGTTCAATATGTATTCCAAATGTTCTTGTTATGTTATGTTCTATTTGAAAATGTACTCGAAGCATGGGCTACATATCTAAATGTTATAACTTCAAGTCGTGATTCAAATGAAAGCTATTATGCCAAATTGTGTAAGAAATCTCAATGTGTTAGCATTCTTATTTTGTCACATGTAGACTTAAAGTCTTGAATAGAAGTTTTTGATGATCCATGATGATGTTTCAAAGTGAATGAGATGAACATGAAATATGAAATACGACTAACGTGCCAAGAGTGACATTGTGTTATGGCCATTGGTGCCAATGAAATGAATGATATATAAAAGATAATAAAATGAGTTGTTAATTCTTTAAATAAATAAACACCCTGGGAGTATCATTAGTCACTGAGGAAGGGTAGGTTGAATTAACCTAACCCCGGAACTACACGTGCCGGTGTAGGAGTGAATTATGATTGTACCCCTTTATTGGGATGAGGTTGATGTAATGAGAATATTCTCCTTTATTGGGATGAGATGATTGCTAAAAAAGGGTGATGTCAATCCACACGGCATTGTGGTGAGACGGCCTAGCCGGTCGAGTCATGATTGGACGCCATGCCGCACACATGGTGGTGATCGTGCTTGAGATTATGATTGAAACAACGATTGTGATTGAGATAATGATTGTGATTGTGGTTGATGTCATTGGGTGAAATAGCCTAGCCGATTGAGCCGTGATCGGACTCCGTACTAAAATCACGGTGGTATATATTTGCTAAGATCTCCCAACCTAAAATATGAAAATTTACTTGAAAACTTATCTTGCTCCTAACTCGATGTTTTGATATTGTTTGAGGCTCCCATTGATTTTATGATTATCCTCCCATTTGTTATCATTCATTCTAGGTAAGCCAATTAACTGTAAAATACAATATAATAATACTGATGTGAGTTAAAGATGAGATTACTGAATTTATACAACTCCCAAAGGACTGGTAGTACAAATCACGAGCTTCTAAGATATAGAGTTTACAAAGCTGGTTTGAAATAAAATACACCATCTGTTTGAAATATGCATAAACAGATCTGAAACACTAAAGCTACCAAGATCAAGAGACAGCTAGGACTGGAACGCAAGTACACCTTCAGATCCAGCTCTCATCGTACGCAGCTACATCAACATCCGACATCTACATGCAATGTGTAGAAGTGTAGTATGAGTACAACCGACCCTATGTACTCAATAAGTAACAAACTTAACCTTAGGTTGAAAGTAGTGAAGAGCTGGGACAAGTTTCAGAGTCCAACTCCAATAACCAACTACAGTTCCTGACAGTATAATAAAGATAGTACAGGAAATAACTCAGCTGGTTCACATTTGCGGGAAATAGGCATGCTTTTAAAGTACAACACTAGATCCCAGATCTTTCGCCGAAAACCTCAAGATATATGCATAAGTTTGAAAAACTATGATTTTCCCAAAAACCACTCAACAATAAATAAGATGTTTCATTTTAAGATAGCATGAGTAAAATACATCTCTATGCCTATATGTCAATATACAGGTGAAATCGTGAATGTCACCAAAACCGGGCAGCATGAGGAAATGCATCTCTATGCCTGTATCTCAAGTACGCATGTCGAATGCAATGCATATTAATGATGAACTCATGTACTCACACTCTCAGAGTACTCAATCACTCAATACTGTACGGGGCAGGTCTAGCCTAGGGAAGATTCATTCCTCAATATAAATGTATAGGACAACTCCATGCCTAGAGAACTCCATTCCAAGTATGAATATATAGGGCAACTCCATGCCCAGGGAACTCCATCCAACTATAATATCCACTGCGGTCACTGGGTGCGCAGACTCTGAAGGGGCTCCTTCAGCCCAAGCGCTATAATAAGCTAGATCCAGGCATAACTAAACAAAAACATACTGCAGCATGCAGCCCGATCCCATATATATCACTCACAATCATGCCCTCGGCCTCACTCAGTCATCAATCTCTCCAGTCTCTCGGGCTCATAGTGTCATGAAATTAGCCCAAAATGATGATATGATGTATCTATAAATAACAGCAGAGACTGAGATATAATATGCAATGAATGAATATGACTGAGTACGAAATTAATTTAAACATATAATTCGATAGCAGAAATGACCTCAGTCGGCCCCAATAATACTAGCATTTTCCTAAACATGATTTCTAACATTAGTCACAGCTCAGTTTCTCTAACACATGAAAATTACTTGGAAAAATACAAGTTAGTTGACTACACAACTCCACGGAATCGACCGAGTCTCAATTTCTACAGTGCACGCCCACACGCCCGTCACCTCCAAACAAATCACATAACACGTATAATTAGGGTTCATAGCCTCACCTCTAAGTTTAGAAGTGTTAATTACCTCAAACAGGCCAAATCCAATACCGAGCAAGCCCAGCGATGCTCCAAAAATGCCATCTCGGGTGTACTGACCTCGGAACGGCTCGAAATTAGCCAAAAGCAATTCGAATATATCAAATAAATCATAAGGAAACAATTCTAATTTATAAAGGTTTAATCTTTACTAAAAAGCCCAAAATCAACAAAAACGTCAAACCGGGGCCCGCACCTCGGAACTCGGCAAAACTCACAAAATCTGACAACCCATTAAATTACGAGTCCAACCATACTAGTTTCACTGAAATCCGACTTCCAATCGATGTTCAAAACTCAAGAATTCGCTCTATGAAACTTTAGTCAAAAACCCCCAATTTTCTCTTTTGAAATTACCAACCAATTGTCAAAAACGAGGATGGATTCATGAATTATAACCGAAACCAAGTAGAAAACACATAACCCAATCCACGTGGTGAAAATCGCCTAAAATATCGCTTCAAACCGAGCTCCATAGCTCCAAATATGCAAAAATAGTCGAAACCTTCGAAATAGAGTACTTTATATTCACTGGACAGAAATACTCTACGCGATCGTAGGATATCCTTCGCAATTGCGAAGAACAAACTCAGCAGCCTCTCAAAATACACTACGCGACTGTGAGATAGCGAACACGAACACGAACAACAATGCCTCATACCTTCGCGACTGCGTCCCACATTACGCGAATGCGTTGAAGAATTTCTCTATCCCCAGCTCAGTCCAAACCACTACGCGAACGCGTGCTCGCCAGCGCGAACGCGATGCTCAATCTTCCATAATCTATGTGAACGCGGACCATCACTCGCAAACGCATAGAAGAAGAATTACTCTGCTTCAACTTTCTCTTATGCGATCTCACCCCTAAGTCCGCGATCGCGATGAAGAACTGTCACACTAGAAATCAGTAGAACACAGCAATGCCAAAGTGATATGAAACCCATCCGAAACTCACACGAGCCCCTCGGGACTCCGTCCGGATATACTAACAAGTCGCGCAACACAAAACGGACCTACTCGAGGCCTCAAGTCACACATAACAATATCGAAATGACGAATCGCACCTCAAATCGAACTTAATGAACTTTGAACTTTTCAACTTCCAAAACTCATGCCGAAAAATATCCAATCAACTTGGAATAAACTCAAATTTTGCACACAAGTCTCAAATGACATAATGAAGCTATTCAAGTTCCCGGAAACACAATCTGAATCCGATCTCCTCAAAGTCAACTCTCGGTCAAACTTATGAACTTTTCAAGCCTTCAAATTTCTAACTTATGCCAATTAGTGTCAAATCCTTCTAGAAAAATCCAAATGCAAATTCGGGCATATGCCCTAGTCCAAGATCATCATCCGGACCCAACGAACCATCAAAACTCCAATCTGAGGTCAAATACTAATAATCAAACTCGGTCAACTTTTCAACTCTAAAGCTTTAATCATGAATTCATTCTTCCAAAACAATTTCGAATAATCTGAAAACCAAAACCAATGATTCACACAAGTCATAATACCTCATACGATGCTACTCATGCCCTCAAATACCGAGCGAAGTGCAAATGCTCAAGACGACCGGTTGGATCGTTACATCCTCCCACACTTAAACACACGTTCATCCTCGAACATGCCAAGAGTCGTTCCAAAGCCATCAAATCGCCGTGCGACCTTACCATGCACATACCCAGGGGTGATCCCACGTCACCCTATTCCGTATAGGCCCGGCAACACAACGTAACTAAAGATCATTACTTCAACCTTAGCCCTTAAACCACAGAATCCAATTTCCAACATTCAAAATTTCCTATAAGATCCGAACCTCGCATCTACTTCTTGTATAAGTCTGAACAAGCTATCAAGCCATAACCATAACCCAAGATGTAATCACATGATATACCGCATCACTCGCGTATTTGTAGCAATAACTTCTAACCACAATAACTTCTCAATACAAGCCCATTACGGTAATAAACCTCATATCAAATAAAACCTCGTTCAAAACCCTAGTACACTGCTGATGATGAAAAAAACACACAGAAACTCATAACTACTCGTCAGATCAACAAGTCATGGAGCCCTCTCTCATCTGACATGAACCGTAGTCTAAATTCTAAGTTGATCTCCGATGTTATTCCTTCATACATACTGCAATCAAATCCGATAATACCTATTCTAGGTCCAATGACCTTACCTCGTCAAACACAACCATTTTATTGAAATGCAACACCAATACAACCTAAAGCCACAAACCGTGCTATCGGTGCACCAATACGCAATAAATCAATGCACACAAAAATAAAAAATGACTCAAATGAGAAAAACGTCCCACAAGCTCAACAAGTACCACCACACAACAATGATATGAGCCCATCATACATTGTAGAACCAAGACACATGAATCAATCACAAAGGATCATATCTCAACATAACTCCGTTGCAATGCCTGACCCCATCTGAACATTGGTCCATATGAAATACATCAAGCCACAATGCACAAAATCAACAACCATGCACAATTTGAAATCAAGTACCCAAGGTGCATGACTGTAACCACGGAAAAGCAAATAACACAATATACCATAACTGGAAATGGCAATAACTAAGGTGCAATCAACCATTCCACATCCCAATAACCATCTCGCTCGAATTTCACTACAAGACCCAAACAGTACCGCACCATGTGTGCGTATAACCAACAAATCACCGCCCCTCGTGTCATAGAAGAGTAACTCGTTTAACATATCAGATACAAATAAGATCAATTATAACCGAATGGCACATCCCTCAACTATAGCAGTAGAGTCAACTAACCCGACCTGGTGTAGAATACTCCAATGGCCCCCACATCAACTCTAGTCATCCACAAATAGATAAATAACCCTTTGAAAGTCCCAATGACCTAACCATAACACATACCATCATCTGGCTAGCTTTGGCCACATTTTCACAGTCCATAACCACAAAATAATTTGCTCCTGAGAACTCCTAGTCTCCACATCCATAGAACACACGGATCACCGTATCTGATCCCAACGTCACCGCCCAAATGCCCAACACATCTCACACATACAATCATCCCATGAGGAATACTCCTATAATCCTTCCGTGCCATATAGAAAAATCTGAATATTAGCAGTCGATCAACCAGGCGAGTACCACAATACTAATGAAGCATTTATAAGTCAAAACACAGTGCACCTTCTGAAATGTACACTCTCTTCAGGAAATACCAAATAGTTAAAGCACCCATCTAAAGATCATAAACCATCAATGCTGTCTAAGAATTCATGACCTCCCCTTCAAAACTGAACCGCGACCTTGCACATGCAAATCTCCATCCCACACAACACACTGCATCTAACATGCCATCATATGAAAGTACGAGAATCTCATAATCAACTCTGATTCATAAGCAGAATACATACCCGGTCAATCAGAAATGTTCCATTTGATCCCATCTAGGAGAAAACTACAATAAGCAACATGCTCCTCACGTCTGTAGGAAATATCTATTCAAACTATGGTAGAAACCATCGAGTACTCTTCGAAACCCATTTTCACATAACTAGGCCATTAGAACTGAAACTCTCTAACTCAGCCAAGCCACGTAGGTCGCCAAAACCCAAGAACATTGCCACAAAACACCTGTAGAGACTCACCACATCATAAGTACCCAAAGAACCGATCATATCTATTACCTTGCTGATCCAACCTACTATCAAGCTGTACTATTTCTCTGAGTTCCTTCCAGATTATCCTCAAGTTGTCACTCCTCCTCGCCATAATACCATGATCCTCAAACAAAACTCACCCCACGAGATCCTAGAATAAAACCACATCGCCCTAAGGCCCATAAGCCGTTGTATTTCCTCTCAAGCACCCTAAAAGTACCCAATAGAGACACCCACTACGAATTATGTGAACCTAAAACTATTTCCTTTACCTTCCTGATACTGAAATGTAGAGTTCATAGTGATACAAAAATACCGCAAGTCCCGACACCATTCGACGCAAATTTCGGAGTCTTGCCATATACAAATCTGAATAAATTCTCAATTGCTATATGTAATTTTTGAATCCATTAGATCCTTCTCGAGACTCATCTACTCTGCTCAAATCTCGACTACACCACCCACACGGGCCGAACGACCTGTGCCTCATTAGCACGAACACACTAAAAGAAGTAATCCCGCCTTAACGCAACCGAGCAAATTCATACACCGTGCGCACCACATCTTCTGCAATAACAACTAAATCATTCCACGATTCCCATATACCCATAAGGTGTAACATAACCCGTATCCAGAAATTCCTTTACTCGCGTCATCCTCGATCTTAATCTCTACAAGTCCTTACCGTACAAATCTTATTTTATGCCTCATTAGGATTTGTAAGGTAAGGTTAAGCCCATTATATGTTGCATAGGTCCTATGCCTTTGGACAGACCCATATGGCTATGAGATTATATGCCCTCGTGAGACTTTGCCGGCAGCTACCCCATGACTCCTCTACATGAGGTTGCCATAAGGGTAATGTGAGGCGCAGAGGAATAATTATATAGACAAGGCATAGAGGCAACATTATTATTATTATTTTTTTTTTTTTTTATAGAGGCAACATTATTACTGGAGATTTTGTCCCCCTTACTTGTACTAGTCCTTTGCGGTCTGCTTTTATTATGAATAAAATCTTATAATTTGCCAAAAATATAAATAAAATCTCTACAAGTCATATCCGATTCACAAGTATGCCTCAAACCGAAACTTGTACAACACATAACCATGCAATCATATTGGTG